>SJYX01011835.1:43895-83331 GCA_006410675.1 Oreotragus oreotragus
ATATAGGCACTTTCTCCTCTGCTCCTTTCTCCTCTGCTCCCCATTTTTCTTTATTTTGAAAGTGGAGGCAGTGGCTGGAGTAGCAGCAAACATTTTTTCATCAGGAAGAACTTCTAAGAATATCTTATGACATCATCCTTTTTAAGATGCTAAATTAACCAGCAATTAACCAATAATCACTTACCTTCATATATCTTGTGTGAAAATTTAGACTCCTTTTTTTAAGCTATGCTCACTGCTTAAAAGTATTCCTGATTAATATACTAAACATACAGTTAAATGTCTAAAACAAGATATCTCTGAAGGCAAAAAGGGACACTATTATTAGTTATACTAGGATTTTAGATATAAATCAGTACTATTTCCGGCAAAAACAGTCTGATTTTGTATGATATCTTGAACTATAAGGTTATTTTGTGGATTAGCTGAGTTTATTCATATACAAATATTTAATACATAGCCTGCATATAAGTAACACATAATACAAAATATTATCATTAAAAATGGAACTGGTAATCAGAAAAAAAATGTAATAGGTCGTGGCATAGAACATACATTACATTGGGAAAAGGATTGAGAAGGGATAGTTATCACCTATGGCCTGTGTAGCTGACAGTTTTTGAAGTACGTAATTTATCCTTGGGTTTTCATATAGAGTGAGATTTATAAATAGAGAAAGTTTTCTCTCCATGATTAGTACTGTTAGGAGCCTGAAGGCCCTTTGCTATTTTCTTTGCTTGCTGTCTTCCTACACTACCACTATTTTTCTTCTATGAATCATATCTTCACCAAAATAGTTGCTCAGATTGCCTGACTAGTGAGAACAGAAAGCTGGTTAGGTTAGTCCAGAAGTTGAGTCAGTCCTTATATGTAACTCCCCTGCAGAAACCAGGAATACATTATTCCTCCTCACTTTATGCATGCACGCTAATCAAAAGCAGAAAAACGGGAAGACCAGAGAGCCTAACCGGCTGGCTACTGTTCTCTGGGCTTCTCTAATGTGTGCCTGCATATTTTAAAGATGTAGAAACCTTGAAAGTTATTACAAAGTGAATTTATCTAAGATGTCTTCAGAAGCAATAATATGTAACTAAATTTCATGAGCTATCCAAACATATCTAAAACTGTTTTAAGACTATGAGTAACTTCTTTTTTGGCATCATCTTTAGGTTAAGGCTTCATTATTAAGAAAATCTAATTATTGTCCTCTGCTATCTACCAATATTTCCATCTGATAAACAAGTCAAATTATTAAGAATAAACATGTAATGATATAAAATAAATACAATGACCTCCATTTTTTGGAAAGAAGATGATATCTATGAGGCATAAACATCCATACTCCATTTGGTTTTCTATGAATACAACTTGAACAAAAATGGAATTTTTTCTACTAAATAGTAAAATTCATTCTTTCTCGTCCAGAGGATAGGGAATAACCATTTCCTGAAAGGATATTAAAAAGTGAACTAAAAGATGGTTACTTATAGAGAGCACTTGCAATAAATCACTATTTAAGTTTTCTTGATAATCTTTATCTGTCTCTCTAACGTTCATAATGAATTGGAGGTTGCTTGCTTAAAGACATGCTCTCATAAGAATCAAAAATAAAATAAATTTACTCACAGCTTCCAAATTTTAGAGGGCAGGCATGGGCATCCATAGGGAAATCCTCCAAATGCATTGGACACTCGGCTCTCACCGTCAGTCTTAGAAATTAAGAGAAATATAAGATAGATTAGATACTTTCTGATAAATATGATTGGGATGTTAATAACTAGAGCAAATATATTAAGAAAGCAAGAAAGAAAAGCACAAACAGCAGTGTCATACTAAGCTGTTAATAATCAAAGGATCTGAAAAGAATTACGCAGGGCACTGGGGCTTGAGCTCCCTGCATCATATAGGAAATTCCCACGGGCTATCTAGTTTACATATGGTAATGTCTATGTTTCAATGCTGTTCTCTGTGATCATCTAGTTCCCCACTTCATTCCCTAAAATAGCACCAAATGCATTAAACAACAAAGGGATAGGTGAGGGAGGAACTGTCCTCAGACTTTGGGAAGCTGAGAGTCACTTAGACTCCTTTATATGTGATTTTACTCTCTTCCAACTGTTTAGTTTTATTTACAAATCCACTGCCTAACGGAAGCCAGGACTCTGCAGAATTTCTTTTTAGTCCCTATGTTCTGGGAACATGAATTCTATTTATGTTTTAAAAGGGTAGTCAAGAAAGGAATTCACTGAAATATATTTGATCTCATTTGGTGGAACTATGGAAAATTTGTACCCAAATTCCTCACATAAGTTTCAGAAAATATATTTATCTATATTATTAGGTAACTCAAGAAATGTGATAAGGTGTCTTTGTAACCAGTAAAATCATTAAGTCATTATAATGTTGATTAAATATGAAACATGTAAATTAATAACTAAACTCATATCCTTAAGTCAAACTATTAGGAAAGTGGTAACAAATTAGCAAAGGTGGTGAGACATTTCAGAGAAGGGGATTCTGTTAGTTCCTGATGAAGAATGTTCAATACATCAGGAAGCTTTAATAGATAAACTTCTTAGTATGTGCAAATCCCTCCTCAGGTAACTGCCAGCTACTAGAAATACACGCTAGACTTAGGCTCAAAAACTAGTGTAGGATATTTTACAAGGGAAAAATATTTCAAATTTCAAATATAAACAGATCCTGCTTGGATGATCTGGAAAGTTCTCAACATACCTGTCTACTGATCCTCTATTTTCCTTCTCTCTTTTCTGAATTTTTCATTCTTTCAGTCCTATTACATGTTTACTAGTTGAATCCAGCATCTATCTCCAGTGGCACCTGAAGCATGTTTTCTTTGTTTCTTATTTGGATGCTGCTGGTGCTAAGTCACTTCAGTCGTGTCCGACTCTGTGTGACCCCATAGACGGCAGCCCACCAGGCTCCCCCATCCCTGGGATTCTCCAGGCAAGAATACTGGAGTGGGTTGCCATTCCCTTCTCCAATGCATGAAAGAGAAAAGTGAAAGTGAAGTCGCTCAGTCTGTCCGACTGTTAGCGACTCCATGGACTGCAGCCCACCAGGCTACTCCGTCCATTGGATTTCCAGGCAAGAGTACTGGGGTGGGGTGCCATTGCCTTCCCCATCTTATTTGGATATTTGAGTATAAAAAGCTAGGAATTTTGGAAACTTTCTCTAAAGGCAAAGTGTCACTCTACTTTCATTCTAAACAGAATCCTCCAAGTTGAGGCATTCCCTTCATTACCTTTTCATACCAAAGGAATAACTGAATGGCCTAAATTAGCAAGTGCTGGCCAGATCGACAAAAACAACATTTCAACAAGTCATTTGGATATGAAATAACAGCTGCCTTTAAGAATAAGTCCTCATTTATGAGTCCTTAATGAGTCTCATAAATAAAAAAAATTATCTAAAAATATTCAAAGCTTTTTTTTTTATTCACACTTCTTTCATCTAACCATAAATGAATGATTGATTCAGATGCTGAGCTGTCCAATAATCTCAAAATGGGGGAAATATTTGTAAAGTAAAAATATACATATAGTCTTCAGTTTAAGCAAAATTAGTAATATTTATATTCTTTCTCATTAACAACATCATTGTGAATTCATACACTTCTTCAATATGTATACTGCCACATGAATTTATGTTTAAAATTGTTGAACTCTATTTTCTTTTTTTCCCACTTCTTTTTAAATAGAAACATTTTCAGATATATATAGAAGATAGCTTATAGAAATTTGATCTACACCTTACTGTAAGGCAGGAGGCCATGAATAGTAGAGAGAAGTTCCCCTATTGAATATGTTGGAGCTCTACATTGTATTAGTTAATATACACTGTAAACATTTTCTTCATTTTTGTCTAATCATTTTACTTAACACTTTGACTTGCATAATATTTCAGCCTGTTTAGCTTTCATAGTAGAGTAGGTATTAAGCTTGAAGAACAGAGAAAGCAGGAAGCCAGGTGCTCTCCAGTGGCCCGTCAGCGTGGTGCCCATCTACACGTGGGAGAGAAGGTCTAGAAAAGCTCGCGGGGGAAGGCGTCCTCACCTCATGGTGTACAGCAGCGTGCCGTCCTCCGTGATGCGCAGCAGCTTGTTGGGCATGGTCATATTGTGTGCCACTGACTTCTTTCCGTTGTGGAAAAAGGTGTCCGGAGTCCAGATTTTACTTGCCATTAGGTTATTTAGTCGGAGTACTGTCATAGGTCCTTTAAATTTTAACCTTTCATCCTTCCAGCTTTGACGGAAAAATACATCTATTGTATATTCCTAGGTAATTTGGGAAAATGGCAAAGAGTTCACTGTGCTGTATTTTGTAATGCAAAGGTCTTATAAAGACAGTGAATCCTTTTTGAAACTTGTAAATTTGTGGTGGCCTGAACCTATTGGTGTCAGGTGAATCCTTGGTTGGCATAATCACTTTAAAAATATCTAAAATGTCAAATATTATTTTGTCAGAAAAATTCTGCTGAATATATTCTCAGATGTGTGAAAGGAACTTAGTACGTTACTTCTACCCCACCTCCATCATATCAGTACTCAAAGGGACAGAATATATTGCAAATAAAAACAGAACTCATGTTACAGGTTATTACATACATGAAAATATTTGAAATAGACAATTTTAGTTCTAAAAATAGACTATAACATTCTAGGGACCCCCTCGTGGTCTCTGAAAACCCCAATCCCAAGATATCCATCATGCTAATGTTGAAATAATCTTCTTTTTGGCTAAGTAAACATTTTTGGGGGGGCTAAGTAAACATTTTCCCCTACAAATAATGTATACAGACTTTCAGTTCTACACAATGAACAAGATTATGAAAATAAAAAATCCATTTCAATGGTAATTTGCATCTTTTCAAAAAAAAAAAAAGAGAGAGAAAAGAATTCAGAGTATGCAGGTGTGTGAGTGTGTTTTTGTGAGTTTCAGCTGAAACTCCAATACTTTGGCCACCTGATGGGAAGAACTGACTCCTTTGTAAAGACCCTGATGCTGGAAAAGATTGAAGGCAGGAGGAGAAGGGGACAACAGAGGATGAGATGGTTGGATGGCATCACTGACTCAATGGACATGAACTTGAGTAAACTCCGGGAACTGGTGATGAACAGGGAGGCCTGGCCTGCTGTAGTCCATGGGGTCGCAAAGAGTCGGATATGACTGAGCGACTGAACTGAACTGATGTGTATGAGACACGTGAGAAATGGTGTGAAGCTCCTCATCATTCATAGCCAGGGAATCTATGTATTTGAATAAATGCAGCATTCCTCATGGCAATACCCAGAGACAAACGTCTGCTAATCTGAAAACAAGCAATGAGATTTACCAGCTCCTAAAATTGAAAGGGGTAATAATATCAATCTTTCTTGCAGGACTTGCTACACTGACACTAAAATTGGAACTCAGTGGTTTGAAATAAAGACTACCATATTCTTCATTAATCTTCGAATGCTCCAGACTGGAAGGAAAACTAACTTAAAAACATCATGCTCCATTTTTTTAAACCCCTAAACCCTGATGTATCAGAAAGCTGCTGTTTTTTTTTTTTTTTCTTCCTTTTTTTAAAAAAAATCTTATACATGTTGTCTTTAGGGCATGTAAAATAAACAGTGTTTATGTTCAGGCTTTTTGTGCATGAATTTTACTACATCTTTCTTTCCAAGGGTTAATGCAAAATTGGGTAAAGTTTGAATGAAAATTTTTAGAGCACTAGTTGGCATTGCTGAGTCCCTACTGATCAAGTAAAAATTATTATTGGTTAGTTTATAATGAGGGACTTTCTTGGTGGCTCAGCGGTAAAGGATCCACGTGCCAGTGCAGGAGACACGGTTCGCTCCCTGGGTTAGGAAGATCCCCTGGAGAAGAAAATGGCAACCCACTTCAGTATTCTTGCATGAAAAGTCCCATGGACAGAGGGGTCTGGTGAGTTATAGTCCATGCAGTACGGAAAGAGTTGGACATGACTCAGCCACTAAAGGACAACAACAAAGTCTCTAATGCACCAGGCATAGTGGTAAATGCTGATTGAAATAGAATTTAAAAAGTGTAACATGACACCAGTCTATCTTTGCAGGCAAAAGAAGTTACTCTGTTTTTTCTGTCTGGAAGTGTCAGATGAGAAGCACTGGGATATATGAGGTAGGAATTTACTTAGAAACATGTGTTAAGCATCCGTTAAATTTGACAGAGGAAGAAACTGTTTAGACTTGGAAGCTATAGGAGAAACTCGTGGAGGAGTAGGATGGGCTTAGAATAGTGTTTTTCATGTGGAGAAAAATGAGGAGAGTGCCTGTGGATTGCACCAGGAAGGGGTCCAGAGTAGGAGTGCTTGCCAGGGAAGCAGAATGGGTGGGTTTAGTCTGGGCTGTGCATGTTCTTGTCTCTGGACAACAGACAAACTCGTAAGTCAGGGCTATGACAATGATGCTATCTGTGTCTATTACTCAGGAGTCAGTCACATAAGCTCTGTATTTTATTAGGCTGCAAAACTTGAGCCTGGTCAACAGTGGAGGCAAGGGTCATTTTTAAATCAAGGTTCCAAGGATGTCTAAGCTGACCATATTACTATAAATCTAAAACATTTGTTCACTTGTTTGCTTGCTCCAAGGAGATTTTTGAATATAAAATAAATGTTACCTATAAGATAAAATACATTTATCATCAAGTCTTTGACAAGATATATCCCAAAGGCTAAGATTCAAAAAAATGTCAAAAACCTGCCAAGCTCCTAAGGCTTACAGTTTAACATATTGAAAGCTAGCTTTATTTCCCTGTGTTAATGGTGGACAATGAAATCCCAAATTCACTTAAGATACTCTCTCTTCAAATATCATTCTGGTTATGCAAGCATGCATGTGCACACACATGCATACGCATGCACAAAGAGCAAAATTAAATAAGCTTTAATTTTTATGTTTCCCTCTGTTAGAAGTAGAAATTAAGACTGATATGAAAGCAGTTGATTGTGAACACTTCTTGCCTAATCAAGGATGAAATATTTGGTTTCCCATGTTTTGGGAATGGCCCCTGCAATATTGCCATGGTAGCTGCAGGCAACTCCCAGTAGCTACTTGTACAGCCCGACCTCTCCCCATGGTCGAAATTCACTAGACCAAGATGTGCCAGAGCTCCTTCTTTAGGAAGTCGGAATAAGGAGGAGAGGGCAAAGCCATAGCATAAAGCTTACAAATGTAAATTATAAATCTGCTAACTAGAACTGAATTGTCCTTCTTCCAGATGAATGGCCTTAGGCAATTTTCTTATTTACTCTAACGCCCTTGGCTGCCAATAAAGTAGGGATCATTGCAATACTCATTCCACTTGCCTGTGGTCAGAAGTGAACCAACACAAGTGAAAAACTTGCAAGAAGTTCTAGAGCACAGAAGTTCTTGGTAAACGTTAAAAGTTACTATTAGTCTCACATTTTGTTTTTTTATCAACACAAATTTGTATTAGATTTCAAGATATCGGGGAATGAAAAAGTAAACCTGCCAAGCTCCTAAGGCTTACAGTTTAACATATTGAAAGCTAGCTTTATTTCCCTGTGTTAATGGTGGACAATGAAATCCCAAATTCACTTAAGATACTCTCTCTTCAAATATCATTCTGGTTATGCAAGCATGCATGTGCACACACATGCATACGCATGCACAAAGAGCAAAATTAAATAAGCTTTAATTTTTATGTTTCCCTCTGTTAGAAGTAGAAATTAAGACTGATATGAAAGCAGTTGATTGTGAACACTTCTTGCCTAATCAAGGATGAAATATTTGGTTTCCCATGTTTTGGGAATGGCCCCTGCAATATTGCCATGGTAGCTGCAGGCAACTCCCAGTAGCTACTTGTACAGCCCGACCTCTCCCCATGGTCGAAATTCACTAGACCAAGATGTGCCAGAGCTCCTTCTTTAGGAAGTCGGAATAAGGAGGAGAGGGCAAAGCCATAGCATAAAGCTTACAAATGTAAATTATAAATCTGCTAACTAGAACTGAATTGTCCTTCTTCCAGATGAATGGCCTTAGGCAATTTTCTTATTTACTCTAACGCCCTTGGCTGCCAATAAAGTAGGGATCATTGCAATACTCATTCCACTTGCCTGTGGTCAGAAGTGAACCAACACAAGTGAAAAACTTGCAAGAAGTTCTAGAGCACAGAAGTTCTTGGTAAACGTTAAAAGTTACTATTAGTCTCCCATTTTGTTTTTTTATCAACACAAATTTGTATTAGATTTCAAGATATCGGGGAATGAAAAAGTGCTATTTCTTTGGAAGGGTGGTAGGACAGGAAATGAAGAAAGTGAGAAAGTGGTCATAACTAAGTAAAACAAAAACAGAAGGCAAAATAGAAGACTCCACAGAGAAGTGTCTGAAGAAATAAGAAGTGTTGGTGTTCCTTCAGGGTTCAGTGTTCCAGCCTCCACCACTCAAGCAAAAATTCTCTCCCTGTTCCCCTTTTCAATAGAGCAGGTCCCTGGAGAATATGAGCCTTATTCTGAAGACAGGGACACAACATCCGTTATGTTTCTAAATAAATATTGTACTGAAGTGTCCCCACTTGCACAATTTATTACCATCTGTGTGTGCTGCGATTTCATACATTTTAAGCACTATGGAAAGCAGAGCTTTCTGATTGTGCTGCCTGGATATTTTTATCAGAACCTAGTGCCCTGGGAATGTGCAGTTTGATTGCCAATTAATGGTTTTTAAAATAAGTTAAGGAGTTGTCCTAATTTTGTTTTCTATTCCGGATGAAGTCAGATACTTTGGGATCTGTGGAATCTCTAAGGACAGGCAGCATGAGGTCAAGTTGCTACCTAGCTGGGTTACTTTTCTACTCTAGAAAATGTGGATAATAATAACATGTAGCAAAAATTTTGGCATGGGGATTAAAAGATATATGATCTATAAAACTCTTAGCACAGTGCCATACCGAAGCATTCGATAGGGTTTAATGTTGTTATGGTTATCATTATTTGGTTATTAGTACTCAGTTTAAAAACTACATTTCCTGTCTTAAAAAATAGCTTTGTCATTCTGCCTTTTAATTTTGATACCCTCTAAATCATTCCACTCTTTCTTATGGATAATTCTCCCATAATATAGTTTAAATATTAATCTTTTCAAAGTGGTTAGGTACAGTTTCCACTAGTCACTTAGGGAATCAGTTGCAGACTTATGGCTAATTTGCTTCTGTGACAGAACAATTCAAATGTTGGCTTGTTTAAGAGTTTTAGGCAAAACAGTGTCACTGATTTAGACTCTGTTCCCTTCTTCTTACCTGATTATTGACCAAAGGCCATGTGTAAAAAGTAATTTATGGTAATCTTAGGGTTAATAGTGTATCCAAAATCCTAGTGAGAATCTTTTGTCTAAGAGAAAAGACATCACTGTTCATGCAAAATATTTTTCAAGAGAAAAGTGCTTGACTGCATATGGCTTTATCTGGGCACTGTCCCTTAATAATTTCTATTGAGCATCTACTCTTCCTGAGAGATCATGCTAGGTCCCAGAGATAGAGAATAGTCATATTATTATTGGGTTTCCCTGATGGCTCAAACAGTAAAGAATCCACCTGCAATGTGAGAGACCTGGGTTCGATTCCTGGGTCAGGAAGATCCTCTGGAAGAAGGCATGGCAACCTACTCCAGTATTCTTGCCCAGAGAATCCCATGGACAGAGGAGCCTGGTGAGCCACAGTCCATGAGGTCACCAAGAGTCAGATACGGCTGAGCAACTAAGCACACAGCCTTATTATTATTAGGAGGAGGAGTAATATCTTTATTAGTGTGCACTATTTATAATGCTTTATCCACGCTCATGGTGTTCCATCTATGAGAAGAAAGCTTCACCAGTGCAAAACTTCTGAAAGTTCTCCTTTCTCTCACACTCTTCTATTCAGAGAGGGGAGAGAGGACAAGTAATTTAACTCGACAGGAGAGTTTGGAAGGAGAAATTAATCTTGCCTATCTCAGCAACTTCCTCTTGTCTTCTCCATTTTTGATGTTAGCTGTCCAGTAGACTCACAAATGCTACTGTGTTCCTCCATGCTCCACGTTTTGCGTGGACAGTCTCCACCCTTGCAGAAGGAAAGCCAACACTGCCTGCTGATTCGGTGGGTTACTCTGGTGACGCTGGTGTTTACTCTCTGGAAACCACTTGTCTGCTGATATAAGCCACCTTCTAGAATACCACCATTATTAGCAATAAAGATGATATCCTCCTTTATCATGTCCTTTACTCTGCCATCTTATTTCTCAATCAGAACTCAGGTAGGAAAGAGAGTGTTATTTACTGAGTCCCAGAAGACCTTAATTTTTAAAAGTTAATGTAGACTCATAAACTTTTTACCAAGTAGAAATTAAACACTTATTGTAAAACAGCAAGGCATTGATAGTATAAGAGATGTGAAACAAACGTGCCTTTATGTCATTTGGCATCATTTTAGGAAAATAAGATACTAATATAGGATAAATAACTTAACAAAACAATGCTATATATGAGACCAAAAGCTAAATTGTATTTTACAGTCAATAAATATGATTGAATGCAGAAAGGGGAAGTTAATTTGTTATTGGATGAATAAAATAAAAGTTTTCATCAAGCATTTGGGTCTTGATTAGGACTTTTAGGGAAATACAAAATTTAAATGGATAGAGATTAGAGGAAATTTCTACAAAGGGTGCATGCCATCATAAGGGGTTCAGAGACAAAAAATAATAATAGTTACTATTTACTGAGCACTATCGATAGACCTTTATTTATTATGTATCTCATTTAAAATTCCTAACAGTCCTGCAAGGATGCTGTTGTTGTTGAAGTCTTACAATGATAGGTAACTATGATAATATATCAACTTTAGAGGCTTTGAGCCTTCCAAGATTGATTTGCTCCAATGTCACTGTGCTGTCAGTGATGAATTTGAATTCAGCAAGGCTGAATCCTAGAGTCAGTAGTTCTAGTCCCCAAGGGCATGCCTCACAGAAAGTAATACTTACGCAAATCACTAAATAGTCCATGGGAACAAGTGAGGACGAGTGGTAAAATCACGTATGGTTATTATGGGATACAGGCAGAGGAGCTTAAATTTGACCTTAAACTGAACTGGGATATATTAAAGTTTCTTAATTAGAAAAGTAGCATGAGAGAATAATAGTTTTGTGGGAAGACTGAGTTGCAATGTGGGAGAATCACAATAGTTCTCAGACCGCAATCAAGTTTGTAAAAATTATTGTATTGCACAGTATTTCAATAAAGTGGTCTACAGACTGACCGCAATGGCAAAATGAATTACCAGAGGAATAAATCCACCATTCTGGCCAACTTTAATATTTCTGTTTCTTACATAGTGATAGTGGTTGACATTTATTGAGTGCTTAGGATATGCCAATGATTTTTAAGTGCTTTTCATGTATTAATTCATTTAATACTTGTGATAACTCCATGAGGTATTGTTATTATTACTCCCATTTCACACATGAATAAGCTGAGGCAGAGACGTATTGGGTAATTTCCCCAAGGACAGATACACTGTTATCTAGTAAAAGGACTGGTATTATAAACCCAGGCATTCTGCTCAGAAATTTGTATTTTTACCTACCACTCTGCTGTCTCTTCTATGCTCCACTGACTCTAATCTGTACAGGTTACACTCATAACCTGTCTAATTATCCTGGGGCTTCACTGGTGGCTCAGTGGTAAAGAACCCACTTGTCAATGCTGGAGACATGGATGCAATCCCTGGGTTGGGAAGATCCCCTGGAGAAGGAAATGGCAATCTACTCCAGTATTCTTGCTTGGGAAATCCCACGGACAGAGATGCCTGGTGGTCCACAGTCCATGGAGTAGCAAGAGAGTTGGGCATGACTCAGAGACTAAACAAAAACAACAAAATCTAATTATCCTAAGTCAGCATTTCCCAATGTTTGAGTCACAGAATGTCAACAAGCATCACTTAAAGAAAAGGGTCTGGGGCAAATATGATTGGAACACACTAGATTAAGTGCAGTTCAACAGTTTGCCTTACCTCGGGACTGGTCCAAGCTCTAACCCTGCGAATCTGGGTGCCTTGTGAATTTCCACACTTTGGGAAATGCTGGTCTAAACTGTTATTTTCTCTAACATTTATTCTGAATCATCTGAGCTATTAAGAAATCAGAAGACTTTTAAGATGGCGTAAACAAAAAGATATTTCAAAAAATAGTATTTAATTAATGTATCTTCAAAATAACTGTAATGATGTGTCTCATGGCCTCTTGATGACTTTTTGCTTCTATAGGAGTTTGGCTGTCAAGAGTTCAGAAATATATAAGATCTGCAGAGCTCTACAGACTTACCAACTCCCATCAGATAGAAGAGAAAATCATGTTCATTTGGACTGGGAAAAGAGAGAGCAGGTATGTATTCATTTTATTCTCAGTCTTGGTAATAATTTAATGATCGCCTTTTGCAGTGAAGCTGAACCTTTCCCACAGGTGTTATTTCATTCTCAGTCTAATTCTGGTCAAGTATTTGCTCAGCTTTTATACACATTTCTCCTTTTTACCCAAAAATAATTCAGAAATTGCAGTGTTTACAGCTCTTCTATACTAGTCCTGGCCATTAGAAAGCAAACATTCTTCAATCAATATGTCCTCCTAACTAAAATATAAGGTAATTCACACTGTTGGAATCACAGAACATAGACCAAGGCAAAGGAATAATTTCAGTGATGAACAAAAGAAGACTGCAGTGGCTGATAACTATAAACAGGCCTGGCCTGAAAAGTAAATGGGTATTTTCCATTATGTAACTATTATATATATATATATTACATATATATATTACATATATATATTACATGTATATGATATATTACTTATTATGCACACAGAGAAACACAAAGATATAGCCAGGGCACTGCAGATTACTTCCTAAAAACCTAATCCATATTTTTCCTTCAAAAGTTAAATTTAGAAAATACTCCAGGAAAACCAAAATTGCAGAGTCACTTACCATATCATGGTCTGAAACGGGTCCGAAACTGGTGACGAAGATGTCAGTCTTCACTTCAGTTACACGCTCTGATGAAGCAGGAAATTGGGACAGTGAATGTCTATCAACAGCCCTTATTAGATCTCACAACCATATACTCACACCCAAATGGGAAATTTATTGGCTTTGATTAGCTATTTCTAAAATTGCTCCACTGTGTAGTCCTGATAATTTACTGCTTACACATGAAATTTCACAGTGAATATTTTTCAATGGAGAAGGAAGCCTAAATATGCCACTCTGGGAGACAGATTTTATGGAGAGGTCAGAAGATTCTTAATGGATTCTGTAAGAATGGACACACTTTCCTGACTGATACCAAGCCATTTCATGTTGTAATAAAAATATGTTAGCATATGGGTATGATTTAAGATTAACTATTCTTATAGAGCTTGCCAGATTCTCCAGGTATTCAGGCTATTCTTGGGATGTATATAATGTACTGTAGGAAGCTTTATTAACTGTTTAAGGACTCAAGGGTGTGTTTTATAAGTGATTTCTTTCTGGCATTAAATCATAAGTGGATTATCCAAATTACTCCCTGGGAAAAGAATCTGACAACCTATGCAAGTATCTTCAATTTTGAGGACAAGAAGCACATATTATAGATTCCATTTCAAGCTCAATGTAATTTTATGTTAGTGGCTCTGAGGTATATATATCAACCAATAAAACGTATGTAGTTTGGTGACAACCCAACACAGATATTTTAAAAAAATATATGTTGCTTGTATAAAAGGAAACCTTTGTTGAGAGGTGAGAATGAAAAGATGACTTTTTAATTTTCAAGTTTAGCTCTGAGAAATAACAGTCCAGCATTTTAAACAATTCATTTAATTGACATGGATATTTGTATCTTTTGTGTAATATATTTAAAAGTTGACCCAATACATGCAATAATGAATTTGTTTGAAAATCAAAAATTTTATCCCCTAGCAATTATCTTGTAAATAATTAAATGTTCAGTATAAATCTGGCTCTTGGAAGTCATGTTATACACATAACGTGTATCTTAAATGATAGAATAATTTTGAGGTGGAGATAGTTCCCTCCATAAACAATCCATTATTTTTTAGGTTTTGTTCCCTACCCCCAAAGATTTCATTGGCTCCAAAATGCTTAAATAACCCTGGTGACATAATAATTATGTGGGGTTTACTGTTCAATGTTTCAAAATAAAGAACATAGCTTGAGACAAAGAGAATAGAGTTGTGTTTTTAGAACTCATTTCCAACCTCAATTTTAACATCCAACATCCTGCAGCAACTGCGGAGCTTAAGAGAATAGCTGTCAGCACCAAGTCTCAGATGTATTAACCACTTGCCTCTCACACCACGTTCCTCTTCTCACCTCTTCCAGCAGTCATTCTCTCTTCCAGCATACATCTCTCTCTCTACTGCACACTTTATTTCCATATATACATATATGGAAATATATATTTGTATATCTGTTATTTCTTAAGAGTCCAGCAAGAGCTCACACTTTATTAGAATGTCAGAATGACTTTCAATTAAAAATCATAATATAATGAAAACATGCTATCTAGTCACAAAAGCTGGAATTCATCTATTCATCGGGCTCGTTTTTGTCCTTTCTCTTTCAAGATTTCCCTTTCTAGATCAAGTACAACAAATCATTTTGTTCTTGAAGTTGCATTTCAGCTCTGTCTAGATTACAAGCTATAAGGTTTTTGATGAATATCTTATGGCTTTGAGTGACACTTATGGAAGTAAGATTATTTCCTTTCTTTCATTTTATTTTTATGGTAGGGACCTATTGTTAAATGCACACTTACTTGGGGAAATAAGTGTCCCTGTTTTTACACTTGCAAGTGCTTCGTGGCATGAGACAATTCTTTTGGACTCCTTTATCAGTATTATCTATTTCGGGAGTGTGAGGAGAAAATAAATACTCCCTGAGGTAGCTAGGTTTTCAAAGCTTGGCTTACCAGATGTTTTAGGGGCAACCAATATGCTTTTTTCTTAAATGCTGAGGAGGATGTGGAGAAAAGGGAACCCTCCTACACTGTTGGTGGGAACATAAATTAGTGCAGCCACTATGGAAAACAGCATGGATATTCTGTAAAAAACTAAAAATAGAGCTACCATATGATCCAGCAGTCCAACTCTTGGGCATATATCTGGAGAAAATGACAATTTGAAAAGATATATGCACCCCAGTGTTCACTGTAGCACTATGCACAATAGCCAAAACATGGAAGCAACCTAATGTCTATCCATAGAGGAATGGATGGAAAGCAAGTGGTACATATATGCATAGAATATTAGCCATGGAAAGAAGAAACAATGCCATTCCCAGCAACATGGGTGGAGCCAGAAATCATCATGCTGGGTGAAGTCAGTCAGAGCAAGACCAATACCATATGATACCACTTATCCTGGGATCTAAAAAAGAATAAAGTGAACTTATCTACAAAGCAGAAGTAAAGTTACAGATGTAGAAAATAAACATGGTTACCAGGGGGTAAGGAGTTATGTGCTGAATTGGGAGATTGGGATTGACATATACCCACTACAATATATAAAACTGATAACTAATAAGATAAATGATAAGTATTATATAGCATATTCAAAAGCAGAGACATCACTTTGCAAACAAAGGTCCGTCTAGTCAAGGCTATGGTTTTTCCTGTGGTCATGTATGGCTGTGACAGTTGGACTGTGAAGAAAGCTGAGTGCCGAAGGACTGATGTTTTTGAACTGTGGTGTTGGAGAAGACTGTTGAGAGTCCCTTGGACTGCAAGGAGATCCAACCAGTCCATTCTAAAGGAGATCAGTCCTGGGTGTTCTTTGGAAGGAATGATGCTAAAGCTGAAACTCCAGTACTAGGGCCATCTCATGCGAAGAGTTGACTCATTGGAAAAGACTGATGCTGAGAGGGATTGGGGGCAGGAGGAGAAGGGGATGACAGAGGATGAGATGGCTGGATGGCATCACTGACTCGATGGATGTGAGTCTGAGTGAACTTTGAGAGTTGGTGATGGACAGGGAGGCCTGGCATGTTGCAATTCATGGGGTCACAAAGAGTCAGACATGACTGAGTGACTGAATTGAACTGAACTGATTATATAGTGTAGGGAACTCTAAACAATAGACTGTAATGGCCTATATGAGAAAGTAATCTAAAAAAGAATGGTATATGTCTATGCACAACTGATTCACTTTGCTGTATATCGGAAAATAACACACATTATAAATCAACTATACACCAATAAAATTTTTCTAAAACTATGTTCTGTCTATCATAAAATGCTCTGAAGAAGTGAACTTGCCAATTATATGGAATATTTCTCTCTGCTGTTTTCAGATTGTTAGCAGATGATTCTATCTGCAACCTAGGGGAAGCAAGATAATCAGAAGACTCCCTTTCTATACTTTTCCTTCTAATATAGCTCCCTGGAGAAGGCAGTGGCACCCCACCCCAGTACTGTTGCCTGGAAAATCCAATGGACGGAGGAGCCTGGTAGGCTGCAGTCCATGGGGTCGCTGAGGGTCAGACATGACTGAGCGACTTCCTTTTCACTTTTCACTTTCATGCATTGGAGAAGGAAATGGCAACCCACTCCAGTGTTCTTGCCTGGAGAATCCCTGGGACGGGGGAGCCTGGTGGGCTGCCATCTATGGGGTCGCACAGAGCCGGACACGACTGAAGCGACTTAGCAGTAGCAGCAGCAGTATAGCTCCCTTGTCACATGTTCAAGTAGTTTTCTTTTATTTTTCATCAGTGAATATATATTGGAAAAAGAAGTTACCATTGCTGTCAAGCTGCTTATTATGTATGCTGCTGAAAGATATGTCTTGGACATTACCATGCTCATTTCTCTAAGAAACCATGTTTTAAATGAAAGTGGTCAACATCATCTACCCCTGTGTTTCCGAAACTCACTTGGGAATGCTACTCCAAAACATTACAAAAGCTTTAGAGTAAGCATAAGCCCAATATAACATATTATGTAATTTACAAAAAAAATTTTTAATAAAAAATATAAGTCCATAGTTTAAGTCGAGATGCTTCAGAAAAATATTTTAAAAATTTAAATTCCCTGAAATATCACCATCCACAGAAATTCACTGTTAATATCTTGATGTATTCCCTTACATAGTTTTTTTCTATTCAAATATATATACTTAATGATTATCCTCAAACCACATTCTCACTCAGTTGAGTACAATTTCAGTGGCAAAAAATAGAATCCTTTGACCAAAAGCGTCCTTCACTTCAGCTCACCGGGGAGTCCTTAAGTGGCATGTGAAGCCACTCTGCTTTAAGATAAACATTTTATAATCTGGAGTGCAAATGTTCAAGATAGAGGGTCACTGTGAAGGAACTTCAGCCAAATTATAAATAGTGCCATGGTTAACTTGCTTTTTTGACAAAATAATGGTGGTTTGAAATCCAATCCTCTTCAGATCAACCAGGCTTAAATGGAAGATGCACTCATACTCATGTGTTTTGGCTGAGAGCTAAGGCAATTGTTGAAGAACCTTCTTTTTCCCAATTCTAGAAAAGCTTTGTCATCTCCTCTCCCTCCCCTCCAGCAAAAATTTTATATTTATACATATATATAAAATTTATTATTTAAGGAACAATAAAATTTAAATCACATGCTCTAATACCCGACTTTATTGACTTAGCTTTAGACTCTGAAGTTATTAGAAATGTCTAGAAAGTATTCAAGGCCTTTCTATGGATCACATGGGAAAAGTTAAGAGTTTTATGCTTGAAATATTTTATTTGAGAGCATACAACATGAAGCAGAACTTCTAATGAAGTTTAGCTAGGAAGACTACACACCTAACCAAAGTTATACATGAATGAACCTTTTATGTAATGAAGAAACTGTCTGCAAGTGGAAATCAATCAAAATAACTTGGTTGGAAGAGACTAGATTAATCAGCAAGTAATTTTTTTTCCAATCCAGTATTTTTGTCACAGTAATCCTCTGTCAAGTGTAAAATAATCAACAGATTCTTTAGAATTAGTATAACTGTATACACATAGTTTTCAAAGGATAAAGATGGAATAGAGTTATGTAAAATGAAATTATGACAGTGGTTATTGTTATAACCACCAATGATTGAGGATATCTAAGACAGTACATCAATGTAAATTAAGTTTATAATGATTAAAATCATTCTTTAAACAAGCACACTCAAAGAAGTTTCACATATACTATATACATATTATTTGTATTACATATATGTGCACACATATGTTCACAAACACATATATGCATACACATATGTACATACACTGTTATAACCTCTGTAACAGCTAGACAGCAGTAGATCTGTTTTTACTAGGGATTTCCTACAATGTTGATATCCTGCTGTTAAGTATTGAAGTAACAGATGTTTTGAAGTGATAATTCAAAAAGATGATTAGTGCTTGAGGCAAAAATCAGAAAAGCAGTGTAGTATAGTAAGTAGTAAGCACATTGGATTAAGAGTCAAAACACTTGGATTTTAACTCGGATTTTCCTAGAGATCAAGCTATGTGATTTTAAGACAATCCTTTAATGTCTCTTAGACTATTTAATTACTTCTTTAGTGAAGAAATAATACCTGCACAGTCAACTCCATTCTATTGGAGTGAGAGTCAAATAGATGTATTTTCTGGGTACATTAATTTAGTCGACAAATGTTTATTGAGAGTTTTCTATGTGCTAGGAAGGCACTTTTCTAGATAACAGTAATACGCTGGTTAACAAAAGTGCAATTGTTCCTGTTCTTCTGCAGCATATCTCATAGTCTTAGGTAACACATATTTTAGGTAAATAGGTTAGAAAGAAACATAGATAAACACATAGGTAGGTAGATAGAATTATATACATAGTTGTGTATAAGCATATATGCACAAATTACACTAGTTAATGTCAGATCAGTATAAATGCTCTGAAAGAAGAGATAGCATTTGACTTGTGACCTAGATGGTGAGAAAAACTCAAGGATGAACAGATCCAGGCAAAGACATTTCAAGGAGAGGAAAGAATAAAGCAAAGATCTAAAGCATAAAAGAAAGAATAAAGCAAAGATGAGAATAAATGCTCTTTGTTTAAGAAAGCCCATACATCTGGAACTTGATGATGCTGGTGATCATGGTATAAGGTGGCACTCTAGAGGTAAGAGAGTCCACACTTAAATAGCTCTTTATAGAAGCAGGTGACCTTTGTTCTAATGTAATAAGAAGCTTTGGGGTAATGAAGGGAAATAATATTACTTGTGGTTTAAGAAGACAACTGATTCTTTGTAAAGAGTAGGTTGTAAGAGTAACTAATTTTTTTTAAAAATGGAAGAGGGAATCAATAGTGAAGAATTGTAGGTGGTATTTTGTTCTGGATTCCTATTACAACAATTTATTTAATATGGCACTGGCCATATTTTCAATGGAAATGCTGTCTACTAAGGAACTCAGAATAATAGGAATTCAGAATAATATTCACTGGACCCAGTTCTGTGTGCTTGTAACTTATGAAGGAGGTTTATTGCCTCCTTCAAGCTACTTTGCTACTATTAATTCACAGAGGCAGTCACTATATGAGGTCTGAATTGGCTAGCACTAGTCATTATAATAAAGTATTTCTTAAAACCCCACTTTGAAATGGTCCTGTTTAGAAATTGAAAATATCTTGAGCTCAGTACGTAACCATCAATTTATACTCCTGCTGTCTATGGGTTCACACAGGTTCGGACACAACTGAAGTGACTTAGCAGCAGCAGCAACATTGGACAATGTTTCAGCTCCCTGCCAATCTGCCTGGAGCAGCATTTTTGCTCCTTGTCCTTCATTTCCATTCCCTTTACCATTTCCCCCCACCTGCTACTGTAGAGCAACTTAAAGTTGGTGATGCAACTGCTAAATCTGGATATGGAGTAGAAAATCACACTTTGAAATGTCTAGCCAATACCTGGTCCTTTTGTGTTTTCAGATTTCCAGAACTCAGATGATATAAGCATCTCCCAGGGAAAAAAAGTAAAGCATATTACAGCAGACATTCATCTCTCCTCCACTGAGAATGTCCCTCCTTAGCTCCTTATATCATGGCATTTCTATTGGGAGAGGCCAAAGCTTTAGAAAAGGATGTGATTGCTGTATTGGAGAAATGGGTTTCTTTCAGTCTCTATAAGTCTTGATCAAAATTGCCTAATATGCAATAGCTTTGAGGCATCATACTTTCTGTTCCCATTATAGAATTTTAATTATATGAGGATAATAATCTTGGAGGGATATGCCATCCACTTAGGACTCAGTTTCAAGTTTTTCAAAATGGCAGAGTCCATGACTATGAACAAGAAGATTCTCAACTCAGAAACACTACAAACACGATTTTTCAAATTAAGAACTCAAGTTCAGGCTGAAAAACACCAACCAATTAAAGAATATATTTATACACACACACACATAAACACACACACACATATATTTAGTAGTTCACATTTGTTCTAGTATCAAGAGAGGAAATGTTAAGTATATAAAAAGGTCAAAAGTAAGTGCACAAAATATAAACTGCAGTCGTTTACCAATAGTTTGGTCTTTATAACCTGAGCATAGTCCCAGAGGCTACGTTTTATCTTAGGAAGTGCTTGGCACAATGATCTATACACAGAAAGGAAAGATGGAAGCAGGGAGTTTTTAAACATGCTAAAACAGTCCTCTGGGCATCTCATTTGGATTCATTAGACAAGCTGGCTTCGTGAGCTGACTGGATCTCTCAGCCAGTAAAGGTTAAAAGGTGTTCTCTGTTCATTTTAACAGTTTTTCTTGTGTCTTTGGTAACTGCTCTTCCTCTAAAACTCAATTGAATTATGGACTGTCTAGATATAGTATTTCAGTGGAAATAGACTGCATTAAGCCAAAGTCTGAGCATCTGCTCCGCACCTTGCATTAAAAGCACCAGAGAAAGCTATAGCGAATTCAGAAAGAAGAATTTTAGAGTGGAATTTCAAAAGTTAATAAGAAAAGCTATTAATTGGTAAAGTAAATATATCAACAGCAATAACAAATATTGGAGAAATCTAATGTTTTAAATTGTTTTGGGGTACTGTCAGTAATTTAGGATCTTTTTTATTGAAAGTGAATATATTGTGACATAATATCTTGTCCTCTAAATTTTTAAAATTCTGGCTTTTTAATATAAATACAAAATGTGTGCTTTAAGGGAACATGGATAATATGGTTGCCTCTGATTTCAACATCACACAGCATATAAAAACATAAAAAAAGATCATAGTTACCTAAAGTTTATAAAGTGGCACAAAATTTCACAGAAGAGAACTCTTTAGTGTTCCACCTTGAATTATTTTGACATAAAGAAACATAACCCAAGATTCCAATTCCCCCAAGAAGCCAATACCACTTTGCCAGCAGCACTCATATCCAGTCCAGTCTCCTTGCCTGGTGGGAGATACTTATTATCTTAAAGCTGAGATCTCTTGCAATAATTAGGCTAAAGGAAGTCTAAAAGGTCTCACACAGGCATAAAAAATCAAAAACTGGGAAAATCAAGAAGATAAGGAGTATGCTTTGAGGCATAGATTGTTTATCAGGTGGTATGTCAGTGCTCAAATACCTTGAGAGAAAATCCCAGCTACATTCCAGTTATAAATACTCATCTAACTGAGAGCTTCAATTAAGTAAAATCTAAAACAACAACAACCCAATTCTGTAACACAGGAAAAAGAAGAAAGTCTTAACTAAATATGTTAAGTTTATAGTAGGAACGAATAAGTAGTTTCGCCGGTGGCTCAGTGGTAAAGAATCCGCCTGTAATTCAGGAGACGTGGCAGGAGTCTTGGGTTTGATTCCTAGGTCAGGAAGATCCCCTCGAGTGGAAAATGGCCACCCACTTCAGTATTCTTGCCTGGGAAATTCCATGGACAGCCCATGGGGTTGCAAGAGAGTCAGACACGACTCAGTGATTAAACAACAGGAATAAAGTCAATTCTCTGCCTACATCCCTACCTACCTATTTACTTCTCCCATCCATCTGGGTTTGTCACATGATGAGTACACACGGGTACTCTTTCACTGCAAAGGGAGAGGCAGCCTGTCTAAATGGTCGGGCAGAGAGGGCGGGAAAGATGTTACTGGAAGGACATTGCTTCTCCTTAAAAACCTGAAAACTTTCTTCAGAATGCAGTTTTGGATCTTTGTTTCTGGATTGCTCTTACCCCTACTCCTAGAGTGCAGGGAAAGCCAATGTGATAGTGGCTGAAATTTGACCCAGACAGGTGTAATTGGTGGGTGGGAGCATCGTTTAGTTTTTTAGAAAGTTGGAGAAAATTTAGGCTTCTTTAGTTTTAGATCCACAGCCAACAAGGAGAAACCTTGAGAAAACAGATTTCCTCAGAAGGTGTTTGGTTTGGTCTTGATTTAAAATGAAAAGAGGAACCTTGATTAGTCAAGGAACGCCTTAGCCTAGCCAGCCTCGGAACACAGACGCCTCTCCCTCCCGTACCAGTTGCTCTAGTTCTCCCCTGCCTTCTCCAGCTCTCTCACTTTTCTCTGTTCTTCTCCTTATTTTGAATACCCTCTTTCAATACCCTCTTGCTCTCCTTTCTGCTCTAACCTTTCCTTTCTTATCTTGCCTTTTTTTTTTTTTCCCTGGTTTTTATGTCCTGTCCTTCCTCAACCATTTTATTCTTTTGTGGTAACCATGCTTTAGGCACGAGCCTTTCAAAAACATTCTTCGGCCTCTGGTTGCAAGGAAGAAGGAGCCCTCCACACCTTGCCCTCAAAGAAGGCAATATTAGATGAGAATGAACTCAACAATCACTGACAATTTTGATTTTATTTTCTGGCTGCAGACTATTTCAAGTCTATTTAAAGCTTCCTTCCTTAATTATGTACTTAAAATATGAATTTTCCAAATGGTTTTCTCTTTTTGTCCCTGAATAGAGGATATTACTAGAATTCCACACACTATCCTTTTTAGTGTTTTCTTTTTTAAATTAGCCTTCCAGGATATCATTTTTTATGTTGTCCTTAAATTTTTTTCCCCCTAAGGATTGCTCTTGACCCTGAAAAGATAGTCTTTTTAAAATAGTATTACAATAATTGCAACCTCCTATCATCTGGATGAACCATGTTATATATTTGTTTCTTAAGTTTTGGATCTAGGGTGTACATTTCCAAAAAGTAACATTACACCTTTGGATGCTGTGTGTGTTTCTACAAAACGGTCATGATGAAACTGCACGTACTAGAGTTTCTTACATTAGTCTTAGTTTAACAACACATTTCTATATTTTATCAAGACATTCAGAACAAAATATCTCTGCCTTCTGCACAATGTTGTTATTTTTATAAAACCAGACTTTTATCATAATAAAGAAGACAGTGGGCTCCTTTCTCTTGCAAGAAAAGATTATTCCAACTGTGATCATGAACCTACTATGAGGAAATTTTTACCCCCTTTATAAGCCAATGATAATCTTTCAAGTATTGCCTCTACATAATTTTTGCATTGAAAAGCTAATGAATCATGTAAAAAGTTGATTTTTATAATGGAGAGCTACTAGAATGCATGTTAAACTTAGCTTACCAGAAATCTATGATAAAGGCATAGAATTAAATAATTCTGTAGAAATGTATGTAATAGATAATTTCAATTTATAGCATCCAAATATCATGCATGATGTTAACATTTTTCTCTAATTCTATAGCTGATTATGTTTACAAAATATCTAAAAACTGTGTTTAATATTTAAGGCTGTATTTTTCTAAAGACAGATAAACATTCTCAAAATGTACTTAAACATTTAAATGACTCTGGAGATAGGGTAATAAACACATCCCATATATCCCTTAAAACTGAAAAGGCACTTCAAAAAATGACAAAAATTAAGTTACTTAGTATTAAAACTTTGTCATCAATCTCAAATCCATCAGATTTAGTTGCAGTATGTTCTAAGATGACACATAAAATTGAAATAGAGGAAATTATTTAGGCTACTTTTAAATTTGTTTTCATGTCTATCATAACCTCAAAATCACCATTTCCAGAAATCACAAATATCAGAAAATTCTTTTTAAAAAGAATAAAGCATNATTATTTAGGCTACTTTTAAATTTGTTTTCATGTCTATCATAACCTCAAAATCACCATTTCCAGAAATCACAAATATCAGAAAATTCTTTTTAAAAAGAATAAAGCAGACCCATTTTAAAACTTTTTCCTGAGCCCTTGAATCCTCTACTATGGTAGAGGACACTATATTCACTTCAATTAGAAAAGAATATGTCTTATCTCTATGTAGCCTACCACTGCTATATTCTTTATATGACTATTTTTATTATTCTGAGGGGGTTAAATAGATAATATATTAGATCCCATGCAAATTGCTGCCTGAATTAATGTAGTTGTTTCTGTATCATAAATTCACTATCTTGAGTCTTGAAAGAGTAGCTTTTCAACTCATTCTGAGTCTGTATTATATATCTTCGAGGTTTGTGGCTCTCCAAGATTTAGGTATGCATATGAGGATTAGGTGAAATGCTTCCTGCTTACACGATATTTGATTAAAGAATTAACATATACATTTATTAAAGTTATTATACATAATTAAATTTAAATGAGCAGTCATGGGTGTGTTATCTGTACTCCAAATAACAATTCGACCACATAGCTGATTATTAACGAAGGGGTGTGTGTGTGTATGTGTGTGTGTAAAATTGTTTAACAAACTTAAAACTATGCACAGAACTTAAAAGAGGATACTCATATTCACATGTTAAAGTATTAAATGCAATTTCCTAAACTAGAATGAAGATAAGATTTTCTAGATATAGTATAAAATTCTGCAGATTTTCTATGGATTGATATGGAGAAGGAAGATGAATAGGTAAAGAAATCAGATGTATGCCCATTCGTAAAAGTTATCACTATTCTGACTTTCTTTTTGTCCATTCCTCCCCTCCCTGCAGTGTTTGCAATTTATTTCAAATTTTATAAACTAAGAACAATTTTCCTGAAACCACTCTAGATGTTTAGATATACACAGATTTAATATTAATACAGCACACAGATATTTATGCACTCTATTTTGTGACTGATACACTTTATTCCTTAATACTTTTCCAAAGAACTTAGTAAGAGGAAACCAAGTGGAATACAACAAACCTGGAGGAATTTGTATAGCATGTCCTAGAATGAATGCTTGACATTGATAGGAAAGGACACCTGGTAAGACCTTTGACATATTTCTGAATTGCGTCTTTGACAAAGGAGTTTCCGTTAAACCTGTGAGACACTAATGGCATTTGGCGGCCTCAAAGCAGACCTACGTCCCATACTCCTGTGATCACACTACCTAAAATATTAAAATGAAGATTCTAAATCCATGTTACCATTCTGTTTTAAAATCACAGATTGAATTCTTAAGCTTCTTATTCTCTGCATATCTTTGCTATTTAGATGGAGAAGAGATGAATTTCTTAAAACTGCCATTTCATAGTAGTTTAAATATTGCTATTAAATAGTTTCAACAAATGCTCTGAAGAAAGTATAGCATAAGTTATGGTTGGGAGTCATAGATAATAACCTTTCTTATGTGACTTTGAGCAATAATTCATTTCTTTGCCTCATTTGTTTTACTCTGAGATCAATATTTTGTTTTGACTTCATTATTCTTTGCTTAACTAAATAAGATAGGTTGGTTATCTTATTCAAAGGCTATTTAAATAAGTGTGTAATGTCTTATACTATTTGCTTTTATTGTTATAAATATTGTATTATTAAGTGCTATCTTCTTCCTGAGTAGAAATTCATTAGTAAACGAATTAACTGGTATACAAAGAAAAATATATTTTTACTATAGAAAATTATAGTTTAAGTGCACTGAGATAAAAAATACTACCATCTATCTCATTCACCTTTTGTCCTAGAGATGGGGTTAATCTAACACAAAATAGTGGATTAGTCTGTAATATTCCACAAGAAATGTTTACAGCAACAGATTCAAAAATATTTTAATTGAATCCAATGCAAACAAAGCAATGTGGAATGAAATAGCAATGCAGTCTCTGGGCTGGAAGGGAGAATATTACCTGCCTTTCTCCCTTGTAAAATCAAATCATACTTGCAGACGATTATGAATGTCAAGTAAATGTAACATTACTTTCATGACATTATGAGAAGTTTGAATTGCCTTTTGTCACATTTGGGTATGTGCATGGGATGACCATGGAAAATTAAATTAGCATTGGGCAATCTATTGAAAATAGGATGAGTCATTAGACTACATGCTGTCATTCTTCTTACTTTACCAGGTACAGGGAAGCAATGCTTTAATAGTAAAGGCTTAATATTATTCTCTAAAATAAAACACAATAATGCTACTCACCTCCTAATCCCGGTCTCAGGCGATTGTCATAACCATCTAGGAGTCGGTCCAAAATCCTGGTGAAGACAGTGGTGTTGTCTTTAAGTTCATCTTGTAATGAGGGTTGTCCATAGCTGAAATATCAGAGGCAATAGCTAAATTATATACTTTGACTAAAACCTTTTTCCAAATAAAGCTTTCTGCAATTTTTTCCTTTCTATTGAATCTTAATTTGAAAATTCCTTCTGGTAAAATTAAAAAAAATCATAGCTTAATTCTTAACATTTTCTTATATTTGTTCGCATAGATGATATGCTCTATATTCTAATATTTCTAACTTTGGAAGGAAAATTATAGGACATGAGTTGTCTCTACAGTTATAATTCTCAGTGTGTGTACAAAGTTGTAATGCATGTTTTCTCTGGGCAAGCAAGAACATTAATGCACACTACTGGAAAACCGAAATCTGGGAAACTTCTTCCCAAATTAAAAAAATGTATTTATGAGCTACCAAAATAATTAATAGCTTTGTTTTCATTTAATATGTAGCATAATCCTAAAATTGCATCTACCAACATCCCTTCCTTCGTCCACTTCCTTTGTTTCCTTTGTGGTTTTTTATGTTCTCTCAGGTGTTTAAATGAGAAAAATAGATAGAACTTGTTACTTATGATTATTTGTTCACATCAGTGTGTAATTTCTATTTCCATTAAGGTTTATGAACCAATAAACCAAAACTGTTTATAATTTGTCTATTCAAACCTCTAATTAATTGAATTTTTGTCCTTGTTGGTCTTAGAAGTAAAATATACCTTGGAAAAGGTAAGAGCCAATATTCTTAGTTTATGGTTTTACTAAGCGATAATGCAGGATTACTGTTTTAAGAAAGCACAGCTATTTGTGAGCAGAATTTGAACTAAATTCCAGTTTTCTTTAACTTTTAGTCTAAAACATTATTTTCATTCTTCTATATCAGAGTAATCATTTTTGTTTAATTCTTTCTATGTGAATATCTAGTTTTTAATCCCTTATCATTTCTAGTCTTTGAATTTTGATCATGTAATAACCACAGTTCAAATATTGTATATTTATTGTATCAATCACATTATTATCTATGCTCCTTAAGTCGCATTTTATGTAATGATTAAGATGACACTTCCAAAATCCTTTGGGAGAAGAGTCTTCTATTTTAGGGTGGATCACACTTACTGATACATTTCATTGATAGCTCTGACCTTGAGAAAAAATGAATATAGAGTGTAAACTAAAAAACTGACATAAAAATATCACTCTCATACTTTCTACGTAATATGCTTTTGACTTCTTACTTGTGTGTTTATATTACTGATTAATCTAAGAAAAATAGTAGCAGTTGAAACCAAGTTTCACTTATTTGACAAAAGCAAGAAATATAATCAAGTATCAATTAAAAAACAAACACTATTATTTAAGTAATTAATGTTATACTGGTAAAATGCGAAACTTTTCTGATAAAATTTAATAAGCTATTATAACTAACATTTATTCATGAATATGGAATATATTACATGTACCTCTTTGAAACAATTTTACAATATCATAAATTCAACATTAATACCATGCAGATTGAGGGTTTACTCTCTTTTGGCAAAATTAAAGATCTTCCTGGTTTCTGAAATCAAATTTTCAACAAGCTCTATGTCTTCTAGGATGTCTCACTAGCAGATGACAGCAGTAAAGCAAAAATAGTTTTCTGAAGGCAATTATTTTTAAAAACTCATTGTCACAAAACCTACTGCCATGCATGCATCTTTCAAGGATACTAGAAGGTCATCTTGATAAAGGTAGAAAAGAAATGCTAGCACACTTTGAGTTGTGAATAGGGCCTGATCAAGTATTCTAAGGAAGAAGCGCTAAAATAAGAAGGGGGGAAATGATGAGATGAAGTGACATGACAGAGCATATTAGATTGCTAATGTGATTCCCCCAAACTGGAGTGGTCTATTACCTTTACCTACATTTCCTTTGTTTTTATAGCATATGTCAAATTCAGGAAAGGCTTTTCTCCCCCTGGTTTGATTTTATAAATGTTGTTCTCACCAATTGTTTGCATTGGAATACAAATGCCAAAAGAGTCTTTTCCCTCCCTCCCAGCAAACCATTTCTGCTCTGCCAACTGGAATGATAATCATTCTTTTATGTGATTTTCTTAATCAGGTTATGCTTCATCTTTAATTCTCATTTACTATGTAATTGTCAGAGAATAAGCCTAAGATGAAGATGAAGATTATTTATTTGCTATTAAACACTCATGCCAATGTAATGTCTCCTAAACTGAATATATACTCTATAATTTGTAGAGAAACGTCAGTTACAGTACTTGATTTTGATTCCGTGTGAGCCACTATATAAGAAAACACTGTGCACTAACTCCATCTACAGGTCATCACAATAGTAACACTTCATTTAATGTTTCAAAAGCAGTGAGGAACCTTTTACTGCTCAGATTAAGAGTATCTGACAATAATGCATTTCCTGTTCATCTGGCAGTCATTATTCACCATGCACAATAACAAACATTAAAAATGGACAACTTCTCAATTGAAAAAAATCCTCCTAAATCCTCATATTTCCAGACTATTCCACCTCTCTGCCTTAACTTCTAAGGATTTTCTAACTTTTCGTTACATTATGGAGAATCTTAGATTTTTACAGTATGGCTAAGACTTTGGCCACAGGAACAGATTACACTAGAAATATAAAAAGCAGATAAAGGAGAATCTGAACTATTTGGTCATTTATATCTTTGCTATTATAATGTATCTATATGCTTGATGGGATCATTAGCTAATATTCTGAATATAGTTAATCATATTATTACATTTTTCTCATAACTTGTCTCCACAGTAAACTTGAATAGAGAAGTTCAGTTTTATCTACCGTTCTTAAATGTGTCTATACTCTACTTCTATATTTATATAAGTAACAGTTTCAAAACAAAATACACATGCATTTATAAAAAATTATAGCATTCAAATTTAAAATATTATTCCAAAGTTTCTACTTGCACATAGTCAGAAGTTACTCTATGATCTTTGCAACTAGTTAGAAATTTTCTTGTTGGAAAATCCACTTACATAGTATGCAGATATTAATTGGGGTAACTTTTTTTATGAATTAGGAAACTGCATGTTTTGTTCGGTTACAACTGAGCAGTGAAAAGTTCAATTTAAGAATTAAATGGTGAATTAACACATTCCTTAACAAAAGCGTGTTAAGTGTATTCTAACTAACATGCAAATAAGATAATTATTTTTTCATACTGTTCTACTTTATTAGCTGGAATTTTATTGCTGTTAAGTTTTTTTAATTCCCTTAGTCATGAATTTATCCAAGGTTAATTTTCTTCACTCTGAAAGAATAAATGAAAAGTTACAGAAATTCTCATGCAGATTTAAAATAAAGGGTCCCCACCTTCTTCCAGTCAATGTGCTCAGAAAGAGGGTCCAGGCCCAAAGGTAGTCAGAGAGACCCGGACTTTTCTTCATTGCGGGCTTGTGCAGCTGAAAAGTAGAACAAGTATAGATCAATGTCTCTTGCAAGAAACATCAGGTTATAACCACTAGGGCTGACTGAGGCAGTTCAGATAAATGCTTTGAAGTCAGGAAATGACCTCACTGGGATATGACACCTCATTGGAAGCAATGGAAACCTGGACAATCCATTCTCCACTTTCCCTTCCATTTCTCCATTCAGAAATATAAGTGTCTTAATTTCTCCTGTAAAAGAATACAAGTCGAACTGCTCTCAGGTGATAATATTGCTCAACATAAAATTGTGAGTTGTTTTTTTCTATAGGCTTTATATTTCCAGTATAGTTTGAATTACTCTCCTCTTGTTTATCATCTGATAAATTTGACCTTTCTGATTTGAGTTCCCACAACTGCACTGTGCATTAAAAATCTTCAGCTGGTGTCTACAACAGAGAGAGCATGTCTGGGGGCTGTGATGGGGTAGGTTATTATGCTTTGATGACTGAATTCATCTTGGGGTTCTGGATACACCTTGATTTCAGAAGCAACTGCTATTTATCTTAAAAAAAAAAAAAATCATGAGATACACTGTTGAATCCTGAAGTCGTGCTTGTAATTTTCTGCCTGTGATTGCCTTGTTAAATATGCTCACTAATGCTTCTGTGGGGCTAAAGGACACACTTTATAGTCAGTCCATGTGCTGGTCTCACACACAAACCACACTCACATAAATGCACACAAACATGCCTACACATATCTTTTAAGCCCTCTTGGATTCTGCCGGGTTGCTGCTAGAAAATGTTTCATCTCAAACAGATGGAAACTGGAGTGCTTTGCTTTGCATGAATAAGGGAATCTTTTTTTTCCCTCTTAGGTAAAGTGCAATCAATCACCGTCTGAATGCTGAATCTAGACTTGGTAGTGGGATGCTGGAGGAATGGAGGAGTCTGGAAAGCTTAGAGAATGTTTAAAATTATAATCTATTTGTGCAGTTAGTTTTTAAAAATAAGTACACTACCTGGACAAGGAGAAGATATGGTAACACTTTACTTGAATGCGCTATAATTGATTCCAGTTAGGAAACTGTTCAAGGTAAAATTTGTTAGCACTTCCCTGAACCCCTCAGGAGGGTCAGTGATTAATGGATTGCAAGTCTTTTAAAGCATATTTTTCATGAGACACTCTATAGTTTAATGTGGTATGCCTTTAAATACATCTACACAAATGCTTTCTGCAGTCTCTGGGATCACTTATATCAGTAAAAATCATTCCAAATGGCAATGTAAGCAATGAAACATAATTAAGGTGCTTAGAGAGGACAGTCTAGATCTAGAGATAAGAACTGTGAGATTCATACTTTTTCCCTAAACTAGTGACTGCTTTTAACATAGAAGAGTTGAATAGGACAAGGAATATTGGATAAATATCCTCATGTTAAAATGCATCTAAATTGAATAATTATATTAATCTTTTATTAATCTTCAGCATCTGTTATGAAGGAAAAACAACTTTCCCTACCCTATTAATATTTGTTGATCTTTATTTTTAAAAAAAAGGTAATTCCCGAAGGAATAAATGAAACAAAACAAAACCCCAAAGCAAGATACCATTGCTTTCTGTCCTCCTCTGACATTTTAAAAAGAGGAAAACAAACCTATCATGGCACTTGAGTTGTTGAGTAAGAAAGTTTCTTGCAAATACAAACATAATAGTTTAAAAGAAACGCTAAGCTGTCTCCTAACCCTTTTCCACCTTCATCCTCGCCTCATCAAGCACACACTCCAAACACCCATATTCCATGCCACCCACGTCAAATGAGAACTTGAGTTTTTTCGTGTTCAGAATGGGAGAGACCCCTACACCAGAGGGCATTTCAGCAGCGTCCACCGGAAAGGAGAAAAGGGGCTTTTTTTTTTTTTTTGCAGCCAGAAGGAGAGTGCCTTCCCTAAGATATGCAACGTTGAGACAGGTTTTCTATACCAGCGTCTTAACTTTAGAGGATGCCCCCACAACGCCCCTCCCCACTTCACCTCAGCTCCCTTTTGCCAAAAAAAAAAAAAAAAAAAAGACCAAAACAACATGTCACCACCCACCCCGCGAAATACATTCAAATCTGTCTGCCAAAGGAAGGGAAGAAAAGAAAGACGGCGAAAATAATAATGACGATAATGCTCCTAGACCGCTGCGGTTTTAACCCTGAAGGAAAAACATTCGTTGTGTCTACCTGCTATGTGATCAGGTCCTTGTCCTGTTCCCTCTTTCTCTTTTCCCTATTGCATTCTGGTCTCTCCAGCAAGGAAAAGGCACGTTCAAAGCTCTGCGTGCTGCGGTCCGAAGCCGCACTTACCTCGGGCCCCCTCTGGGCACAGGATCGCTCCAGACCCGGGAAAAGTCTGCGAGAGAAGATCGTGGAGAGCTGGGAGCCGGCGCGAGTCCGCGAGTCCGGGCGCGCCGGCAGCGGAGGGGCGTCCTCGCTCCGCCGCTCACTCACTCGGTCTGAGCGGGTTGAGCCATCATGGACTCTGCGTGTTCCTTTGCTGAAGATTTCACACCCGAATTTGCTTCCCTATATTCCAATCTGCAGCTATACAACAAAAGATTTTTCTTTACCAAGACAGTAGTAATACGTCCCAGGGCAAACCGGATGTGAAATAGGCGGTGACTTCATGCCAGAGAGATTTTATTTTAGAAAGGAAGGTGGTACCAGCCTCTGGATCTGGAGACCAATCCGCCCATTTTTTATTTGCAGCACAATTTAACTTGCACCGCTCTGGCCCTAATCCCCTTCTCTGAGCTGCAGACTCAAATCCTTCTACAATCTGCTGCAAGCTTTCCCTTTTGGGGGGGGAGTAAAGACGGAGGAGGGAAGAGTAGAAAGGGTTAGAGGTCTGGAGACCAATCCGCCCATTTTTTATTTGCAGCACAATTTAACTTGCACCGCTCTGGCCCTAATCCCCTTCTCTGAGCTGCAGACTCAAATCCTTCTACAATCTGCTGCAAGCTTTCCCTTTTGGGGGGGGAGTAAAGACGGAGGAGGGAAGAGTAGAAAGGGTTAGAGGCACAGGGACTATCCTCAGAATCTCTTCACACTTGCAATGTACGAACCCTCTATTTTAAGTTGTGCCTATTAAAAATACAACCGATCAGTGTAACTGTTTCGCCTTTGATCGAATATTTAACCACTACATGCATATGAATGGATGCAAGCGATGAGACAGGGAGGTGCAGGGTTCCACATGTGGAAAGCGCACTCTCCTCTCGCCTGTCTCGCTCGCACGCACTCCCACACGTCTGAGTCCTTGTGTCTTGCAGAGTCACGAATGAGGGCTAGGAGGGAAGAGCTCTGGCCGGTGGGGAATTGGCCACCGGCGTGAGAGAGTCTTTCGCGCTTTCACAGGTTATCAGCGCTTTCCACCTCTCCTCAGGCTGCAGTTTAGAGGACAGCCAGAACGCGCTCTGGAACCGGGTTTTTAATCTTTGGAGGAAAACTGTTTGTTTATGTCATGATCGAGAAAAGATAACCTCCTTTAAATATGAATTATGCTTGCTTCCTAGGACCAGGAGTACTTAACTTTAAAAAATTCGCCCAGATAATTTCTAGGCAAGCGTCCTATATTTATTTCCGGATTCATTCCCTTGCCTTGTAACTCCATCATTCTCTGGATTAGAAAAATGAGCGAGAGGGGATGAGAGGAGATGAACGGAAAGATTTTTAGAAGTCAAGTCAAACGAAGCCTGCTTCTAGTTTTTTTTTTTTTTTCCTCTCTCTCTGTCTTTCCTCTTCTATTACCGTCCCTGGTGGCTCTCCACCCACGAATAATTATACACTGAGGGAAGGAGGGTGTGTTTCAACATCAGTCTAACTACATTTCCAAGGAATCAGGGACGACTTGTAGTTCTCTCCTCGGATTTTGTGAATGGGAGTTTGTAGCAGAGAGGAGGTGGGTGCTGTGTTTCTGGAAGCATTTACTGAAATGACCTGATGCTGTGGGAATTGTCCCTTCAGCACTTTCTTTCCCCTGAACTAGGTAGCAGCAGGTGCTGAAAAGAAAAGATGGGACTCCTCTATGCAATTCTTCTGGTGAACAAGGTGTGAACTTTGGTGAGCTTCCTAGCCTTTTTCCTAGGAGGATTTCTAGCTGAGGAGACATTTCTGATGCGGTTGTATCTCTGGTAAGGGAAGAGAAAAATCTACATGGCCAGTTTATACCACTCATGCGTTTTTGATTCTACAAGTGTTCCTTGACTGTGCTTGCAACACAATCAGCTTATATGATTGAAACTTAAAACAAGTGATTGAAATAATAAGAATTATATAATTGAAGATCACATTCAGAGTTGGGCTTGGTTTCTTCTGAGTTTTGAAGGAGAAGTGTCACTGGGAAGTTATTTTAGAAATGAATCTTCAAGGAAAGGAGATTTGAAGATTATTTCATAATACCTTTGTTTCTGGGCAGTAATTGCTTACTCTGTTCAGACACAACAAATGTAATGTATTCTTAACAATAGCCGCTGAAGGAGCATCAAGAGTTTTCCTGTGTGACATTACCCGATTTTTATTTATTTATTAAATTTTAAATTTTTATTTATTATTTAATTTTTATTTTATTCATCAACTTACTGATTTATTAAACAGTTCTGAGAATAAAATTCACTTTAGTAAGGTTTCAAAACCCCAGGTTAACAATTAGAAAACATCTTCTTACCTGATAATATAAAATGCAATTTCATAGTTCTGTTTTGACTGAAGAGACTGATACTCCTAAACATAACACAATTTATATTTTTTCCCCACCTTTGGCTTTATAGTCACAGCCCCTTTTACTTCTCTTTACAAATTGAGAATGACTTTATGACTAATGACATACAACCAAATCACTCTGCTGATTGTTTTTTTTGAGTTTAAACACTGAACTTTATCATTTGAGCAATGATCTCTGAAAACAATGCCAATCACACCTTGCTGCTGCTGCTGCTGCTGCTAAGTCACTTCAGTTGTGTCCGACTCTGTGTGACCCCATAAGACGGCAGCCCACCAGGCTTCCCCATCCCTGGGATTCTCCAGGCAAGAACACTGGAGTGGGTTGCCATTTCCTTCTCCAATGCATGAAAGAGAAAAGTGAAAGTGAAGTCGCTCAGTCTGTCCGACTGTTAGTGACCCCATGAACTGCAGCCCACCAGGCTACTCCGTCCATTGGATTTTCCAGGCAAGAGTACTGGGGTGGGGTGCCATTGCCTTCCCCGAATCACACCTTACTTGAGACTAAAAGTGTTATGTGACTCTCCAGCAAGATACAACTGCACATTTCCATAACTTTCAAAACAAATGAATAATTATCGAATTTATCTGAAAACTATGGTAAAAATATGAAAATGGAAATACCCATATGATGATTCTCTATTTAAGATACAATATTTACAAGATAGGTTTTGCTAGATGATATATGTATATAATATCTTTTGGGACATGTATGTTTTTAATGAATAAATTGTGGATGTTTAAAATATTGATAGTTTGACTATTTCAAAAATAGCAATTGCAATTCTAAATTATGAGTGTGGCTATTATTTTCTATCTAAGGTGTCATTAATAGGTGCACATAAAACCAGGGAATAAACCATAAGAAATGAATGGCAAAGCAGTTGTTTATTTTATATGGTCTTGTTACATTGACTCTTTTAGATAGGTGTTGACATTTTTGTTTTTTTTTCTTTTACCTGGGGTTGGGGGGGGGAAACCCTTTAAAGTCAGTGTGCCTCTGATTGAATTAAGTTCCTGAAATCACAATAACCGTGATGTTTAATATTGACTATTTCAAAAATAGCAATTGCAATTCTAAATTATGAGTGTGGCTATTATTTTCTATCTAAGGTGTCATTAATAGGTGCACATAAAACCAGGGAATAAACCATAAGAAATGAATGGCAAAGCAGTTGTTTATTTTATATGGTCTTGTTACATTGACTCTTTTAGATAGGTGTTGACATTTTTGTTTTTTTTTCTTTTACCTGGGGTTGGGGGGGGGAAACCCTTTAAAGTCAGTGTGCCTCTGATTGAATTAAGTTCCTGAAATCACAATAACCGTGATGTTTAATATTCTTAAAATGTTAACATTGCCAAATAATGTGCTAATCAATGTGCATAAATCATTCCATTTAATTCTCAGATCTGTGAGAGATAGTCTTATATCCCTCTTTTACAAATCATTCAATAAATTATGGATTAGAGAGAGCGAGAGATTTGCCCAAGGTCACACAGCTAGTGAATGTTTGTGCTAGAATGCAAACTCAGATCTTCTAACTTCAAAGCTTATCCTCTTAACCACATCTCTACATCACTTTATTTCCTTAAGATGTGGTTGTGAGTTCATGTTTAGATCTGTTTTATTCTTATGTTTATGTTTGAGCATCTTCATAGCAGTCACATAAAACCTACCTCTGAGTATTTAAAAAAGGTGTTTATTCGTGATGAACTTTTTTCTTTTGGTGATATAGTGCATTCAATTGCACCATGGTGTCAGGCTCACTTTAGTATTTGGAAGTTTTCTGCTATTTTCCTTTTGTCTCATGAGGCTAGTTGTGAAATCCCTTTGAAAGTGTCACTAGTTCTGAGCAGAAGGGACTTGAGGTCAAACCTAGGACCAGAGATCATGGGGAGGCCTAATAGCTCTATTTCCAGTGTTGCAGTCTGGTACATTTTGCTTTTTCTGTCAATTTTAAATGGCAGGAAGCCCTGACCTAATTGAAGAAGTGTACTGATTCTTTTCAACAGAAATGTTTTCACTTTATCCAACTAAATGTGAACCAGATGAGAAAAATAATATCGAACATGTTCTCATTAATTCAGGGTGCCTTTTCATCATTTACAAAATAATTTTGGGTGAGGGAGAAGAGTTAAGTAAAATGATAAAATATCAAATAAGCTTCAGCTGAGATCTTGGGTAAAGTGTTAGCCATGTCCAACTCTTTGCAATCCCATGGACGGGTAGCCCGCCAGCCTCCTCTGTTCATGGAATTCTCTAGGCAAGAATACGAGAGTGGGTTGCCATTCCCTTTTCCAGAGTATCTTCCTGACCCAGGGATCAAACCCAGGTCTCCCGCATTGCAGGCAGATTCTTTACCATCTGAGCCACCAAGGAAGACCAGAAGGTAAAGTGGTCTTTTAAAATGTATTTGAATGGCTCAGATATGTACATTGGAAATATATTTTCATGGTCATCTGTGAGACATTACTTTGCCAACAAAGGTCAATCTAGTCAAGGCTATGGTTTTTCCAGTGGTCATGTATGGATGTGAGAGTTGGACTGTGAAGAAAGCTGAGCACCAAAGAATTGATGCTTTTGAACTGTGGTATTGGAGAAGACTCTTGAGAGTCCCTTGGACTGCAAGGAGATCCAACCAGTCTATTCTAAAGGAGATCAGTTCTGGGTGTTCTTTGGAAGGAATGATGCTAAAGCTGAAACTTCAGTACTTTGGCCACCTCATGGAAGAGTTGACTCATTTGAAAAGACTCTGATGCTGGGAGGGATTGGGGGCAGGAGGAGAAGGGGACAACAGAGGATGAGATGGCTGGATGCCATCACTGACTTGATGGACATGAGTTTGAGTGAACTCCAGGAGCTGGTGATGGACAGGGAGGCCTGGCGTGCTGCAATTTATGGGGTTGCAAAGAGTCGGACACGACTGAGCAAGTGAACTGAACTGAACTGAACTGTCTGTAACAAGAAATATACAGGTGGCAGTTAAATAGGATTTCATCCTCATTTATATATATCCAAATATATATAATTTATAATATTTGGATATTTATACGGAATCATTTCACTAACTAAACCTGCTCCCCACTTTCTAATTTTGCTGTATATAATACTGACCATCTTGTTAATGAACTATACACATGTCCAGAGGGCTAGCCCTTCTGCATAATTGAAATTGAACTAATAGTTCAGTTCAGAAAAAGAAAATAACTGTACTTTAATAAAAGTAATTCTGTACCTTAAGCTAGACATCTTTGACATCATGTTAGTTACACAGTTTTTCCCAGGCCCGAAGGCTAGTTTGACATCTCAGCATTAGTAAGTACAGTAAAAAGAAAACCAAAAGTTTCTCATACTTAAGTCATAAATGTTTGACATTCTAAAGGCATGTAGAGATTATTTGCTCCAACCACTCAGACAAATAAAAAAGATTATGTAATTGTTTTCAGTGATTTTTGCAGGTTAGCATGGTGCAGAAGCCACGTGGGGCTTCCCAGGTGGTGCTAATGATAAAGAACCACCTGTCATTGCAGGATACAAAAGAGACACGGGTTCAATCCCTGAGTTAGGAAGATCCCCTAGAGGAGAGCATGGCAACCCACTCCAGTATTCTTGCCTGAAGAATCCCATGGACAGAGGAGCCTGGCGGGCTACAGTCCATGGGGTCACAAAAAGTCTGACAAAACTGAAGCAACTTAGCATACAACACATAGCAGAATGACTGCTCATATATGGAAACAGCTCTTTAGTCACTGACACCTAATAGACTCGTGACAATTGGTATTTACTCAACTTTTCTGAACCTCATTTTCTGAAGTTTTAAAATGAGATACTATTATCTCATTAGCTGGTTGTGGCATTATATGAGAAAACAAATGCAAAATACATAGTCCTCTTGTATAACACCTGGTAGATATCCAGTGAATGCCGGTTTCCTTCTCTTTGATCTTGACACAAATTCATTATTTATCAAACATTTTAGTCCATTATCTTCAGCATGTTCATAAAATTCACAATACTGATTATTTTATCCCTGTTTTCCATAAGATGGTTTTATGGTTTCACTGAACCATAAAACTCTCAGTTATCAGACAATGTACTATGACAAGCAAGCTCACATACCACCTTAAATCCTCAGCCCATATTCTAAGGTATTCTGAGGGGAAAAAAAAAATTTTTCCCTACACCTGCTTTAGTAGTAGAGTACTTTACATACAATCCAAATCATACATCTCTATTTGGTTGTTCTTTATATTTTCTAGGGTTAGTCTCTCAGTTGTGCCCAACTCGTTTAGGCCCCATGGATAGACCCCGCCAAACTCCTCTGTCCAAGGAACTCTCTGTCACAAAAATAAACTCAAAATGGATTAAAGATCTAAATGTAAGACCAGAAACTATAAAACTCCTAGAGGAGAACATAGGCAAAACACTCTCTGACATAAATCACAGCAGGATCCTCTATGACCCACCTCTCAGAATATTGGAAATAAAAGCAAAACTAAACAAATGGGACCTAATTAAACTTAAAAGCTTCTGCACAACAAAGGAAACTATAAGCAAGGTGAAAAGACAGCCCTCTGAATGGGAGAAAATAATAGCAAATGAAGCAACTGACAAACAACTAATCTCAAAAATATACAAGCAACTTATACAGCTCAATTCCAGAAAAATAAACGACCCAATCAAAAAATGGGCCAAAGAACTAAATAGACATTTCTCCAAAGAAGACATACGGATGGCTAACAAACACATGAAAAGATGCTCAAC
>SJYX01011835.1:84764-107442 GCA_006410675.1 Oreotragus oreotragus
ACACAATGGAGTATTACTCAGCCATTAAAAAGAATACATTTGAATCAGTTCTAATGAGAGGGATGAAACTGGAGCTGATTATACAGAGTGAAGTAAGACAGAAAGAAAAACAACACAGTATACTAACGCATATATATGGAATTTAGAAAGATGGTAACGATAACCCTGTATGCAAGACAGCAAAAGAGACACAGATGTATAGAACAGTCTTTTGGACTCTGTGGGAGAGGGAGAGGGTGGGATGATTTGGGAGAATAGCATTGAAACATGTATAATATCATATATGAAATGAATTGCCAGTCCAGGTTCGATGCGGGATACAGGATGCTTGGGGCTGGTGCACTGAGATGACCCAGAGGGATGGTACGGGGAGGGAGGAGGGAGAGGGGTTCAGGATGGGGAACACGTGTATACCTGTGGCTGATTCATGTTGATGTATGGCAAAACCAATACAATATTATAAAGTATTTAACCTCCAATTAAAATAAAGTTACACCCGTGGCAGATTCATGTCAATGTATGCCAAAACCAGTAGAGTACTTAAAGTAAAAAAAAAAAAACCTACAAAAAACTAAAAAATAAAATAAAATAAAAAGAAAAGAAAACTTCCAACTTGTGCTCCCTGCATCCATTCCCCTCCTGAGTTCTTTGATCATCTTCACCATCATTACTGTGAACTCTTTCTCGAGTAGATTGCCTGTCTCCAGGTCACTTAGTTATTTTAGGGTTTTATCTTATCCCTTTGTCTAGAACATGTTCCTCTGCCACATTTTTTGTCTAAGCTGCTATTTGTATTTTTATGTCTGTTATATAGATTAGTTACATATCTCGACCTTGGAGAAGTAGCTCTATGCAGGAAGCATTTTATGCATCCCAGGGGTGCACTCTCCCCTCATCACCCAAACTGTATGTGTTTGGGTGGTAGGGTAGGTGGAGTTGGTCTCTAGTCTGGTTGGTTGCCAGGCCTTACCTTGTGCGGATGCTGCTGGCTGTGGTTTAGTGGAGCCTGGTCATGAGGTGCCTGGTTGAGAAACCCTAGGGAGCCCCAGGGGGTAGTGCTGGCTCACTGGTGGGCAGACTCAGGGTCCCAAAGACTCTGGGCTGCTGCCCAACCACTGGCAGGTCCTGGGGTTAGTGCAAGACCACTGGGAGCAGCACTGTTTCCTGGAGTTTGGCTGCAGATCAGGGAGCCCAGAACCCTTTTTGGATTGTTCCTTGGGTCAGAGTGGGGAAGGTGGGATGCAGATAGGGGGAGAATATTTGCTGATACAGTTGAGTAAAAGGTATGGGGGGGGGGTCCCAAAGCTTGGGTTGGTCTGCTAGTGGGCATGGTCAGGGCCCAGCAGGTCCCAGGTTAGGGTCTGACCTGCGTGGTGGATCCTAGTTTTTTGCTTCTGGTACCTGTCCCTGGTGGGTGGAGCTGGAGCTTGGCCCACATGTAGAGCCCTCACGTGTCTAGGGCCATGTCTGCTGAGGGGTGGGGCTGTGTTTGGCCCTTTAAGTTGTTTGGCATGAGTCCCAGCACCAGCACGTGTACTGTAGACTGCTGGGTAGGACCAGGTGTGGTGTTGATGCTAATGAGTCAATATGGCCACTGCCGCTTTCCCATAATTGAATGTCCCCAGAGTGAGTGACAGTCTCCAGCCTCTCCAGGAGATTCTTCAAGACCAGCAGTAAGTCTGGCCCAGTTCTTTTCCATTCAGTTCAGTCGCTCAGGTGTGTTGGACTCTTTGCGACCCCATGGACTGCAGTATGCCAGGCCTCCCTGTCCATCACCAACTCCTGGAGTTTACTCAAACTCATGTCAGTTGAGTCAGTGGTACCATCCAACCATCTTATCCTTGGTCGTTCCCTTCTCCTGCCTTCAATTTTTGTCAGCATCAAGGTCTTTTCAAATGAACCAGCTCTTCACATGAGGTGGCCAAAGTATTAGAGTTTCAGCTTCAACGTCAGTCTTTCCAGTGAACACCCAGGACTGATCTCCTTTAGGATGGACTGGTTGGATCTCCTTTCAGTCAAAGGGACTCTCAAGAGTCTTCTCCAACACCACAGTTCAAAAGCATCAATTCTTCATTGTTCAGCTTTCTTTATAATCCAACCCTCACATCCATACATGACCACTGGAAAAACCATAGCCTTGCCTAGACAGACCTTTGTTGGCAAAATGATGTCTCTACTTTTTAATATGCTCTCTCGGTTGGTCATAACTTTCCTTCCAAGGATTCTGGCCCAGGCACCTATCAAATGACTGCTTTTGCCCTGGTATTTTGTATTCCCCGTTAAAAGTGACGTCTCTGTTTCCCTCAGTCCTGTGAGTCTCTGACAGTTAAGCTCAGCTGGCCCTCAAAGCCAAATGCTCTGGGGGCTTATCTTCCTGGTGCTGGACCCCTGGGCCGGGGAGCCTGACGTGGGGCTCAGAACTCTCAGTCCTGAGGGGGACACCTCCGTAGTAGAGTTATTCTCCAGTGTGTATGTTGCCCACCTAGTGTGGGGATGGGATCTGATTACATTGCACATCCAGTCCTACTGTCTCGGTGTGGTTCCTTTCTTATGTTGGAGAAGCTTTTCTTCTGTGGGTTCCAGTCTTTTCCACTGATGGTTGTTCTCAATATAGTTGTGATTTTGGTATGCTCCTGAGAGGAACTGAGCTCAGATCTTCTCGCATCATCTTGTCTGCTCTCCCCCAAACCTGAAAGATTTGAACAGAATACGTCCCAAGAGAGAACCCATCAGGTACATTAAGCACAGCTACTACAGTCGGCAGTAGTTTCCCCCAAAGCTACAGTTTATGTTATTTTTCCTTAAGATTTAAGAAGGACCCAAGCAATAACCATCAGGAATACACATGTGAAAGCCAGACTCTCCTTAATAGTCACATAAGTAGGACAGTATCCAATTTTCATCTGTGGCAGTTTTCAGTTATAAGCAACTCATGTGTAACCTAGATTCACCCATTTCTTTCAAAGTCTTTTCTTTGCACAGATGTCAATCCCATCAACCCAAGCAGAAAACTGCAGTTTTATTCAGAGTTAAGAGGAATTATAATATGCTGATAGTTGAAAGAAACTCTTTTCAAATGTCAAATAACATATCAGTGATTCCTAAAACTTTGAACAAGGGTTTTGGACTCTGCAGATTCCCTTTGCAAATTGAAGACTAAGGTGTAAGCCAGGAGGGAGGTAAGAAAACACACATAGTTTGTTAAACTGCTGTCACAATCCTAGAACAGATATTTTAAAATGCTATGTTCTGTATGACTTGATTCAGGAAACAGATATTCTCTATTTTTATGGAAAAATTAAGACATTCAGGATGTGTATGTGCTTCCATCAGTGAAGCTTTGAATGTGTGCGTGTGTATGTATGGTCTCTGTGTAAAGTCTTTTAAACCATTAGTATGTTTATTTACCTCTATTTTTATTTGTTAAGCTAAACATAATGAATAGATATTCAATCGTATCATTTCTTAAGTATCTGACATGCAACGTGGAAAAATTAAAATCTCAGTCAGGAATCAGTTTACAGGATTTATTTATCAGAAATAATAAAAAAAATTAGGCATGTTTGTATCAAGAAACTGCATTTATTATAGTATATGCAGAATCTTCTGGCATGATTAGGGTATTTGAATATTTTATAATGGTCTCATTATCCTGCTTGGGCACCTGAGTCTACATATTTGTTTGAAATTGTAAAACACAAAAAGTGACATGAACATTAAAGCAGCATTTAAAAAATCATTCATCGTGCCCTGAATGGCTATAGGATTTGTGGAAAGGATATGAAATGGAAGGATTTACTAGAACAAAGATCAAGAATTAAGACACTAATGCCCCATCTGTTCAATAGCTCCCAGTTCTTAATGTTTACAATAATTGTGTTCAGTGCAATGAAATGAAAACGAGTTTGTGGATGCATTTTTATTAGGTTGTTCATAAATATATCCACCTGTAACTAACGTCTTTGTGTTAAATGTAGAAAAAAGAACTAATGGAGTTTTTAACTATCATTTACAACTAAAGAATCTTTTCCTAACACATTTCCATTTTGTTTATAGTAACGTTCATCAGGATTTTTCTCAGAGAATATTTTCAAAACCTCCATTACATTTAATTATAATATATATTCAATTATATGTATTATATATATGTATATACATGTGTATATACACATGTATATATATGAACTTATGCAGGAGTAGAGAAGAACTAAAGAGTTTTAATGGTGAATGATAATCAATCTTGAGTAATTGTATTTATGAAACAAAAAACCCATGCAAACGTCATAAATGTAGCCTATTCACTATGAGAACTGGAGATCTGGCCCAGAAAGCATTTCTTTTAGTTAGTAAAAGGATACAATGTATAGTCTGTTACCAAGTTAACATAAAGAATCAAGATGACAAATAAAGATATATTTATTTGTCCTACATTTTAACTGGTTTTAAAGATGACAGCTCCTAATTGCCTTTGAAAGATGTAAAGTGCATCTTTGAAAGCAGTTGAGTGGGCTTACTGTTTGTCACTACACATACTCACTGTTAGAATTTCAACAGAAAGTAGACCATTCATGAACTCCAAAATACTATTCCCTCCCCTCATAAAAGAGATTATCTCCTATTTAATAACTGTAATATACCAGACACTGTACTAGTTTCTCCCTCCTCGACGTGAACTTTGCAATTACATTCTTATAATTATGCTGATTACAGATAGAGAACCTAGGTTCAAAAAGAATAAGGGACTTCCTCTGAGACACATGGGGTATAAATCAGAACTTGGATTTGACCACAGCCATAGATTTTGTGGCTTCCAAAAATTCATGATTATTAAGCAGGAGAAGGCAATGGCACCCCACTCCAGTACTCTTGCCTGGAAAATCCCACGGACGGAGGAGCCTGGTGGGCTGCAGTCCCTGGGGTCTCTAGGAGTCGGACACGACTGAGCGACTTCACTTTCACTTTTCACTTTCATGCATTGGAGAAGGAAATGGCAACCCACTCCAGTGTTCTTGCCTGGAGAATCCCAGGGACGGCGGAGCCTGGTGGGCTGCCGTCTCTGGGGTCGCACAGAGTCGGACACGACTGAAGCGACTTAGCAGCAGCAGCAGCAGCAAGCAGTGAAGGTAGTTCCCTTCCATGTAATCTGGGAGTAGAACTGACATGATAGGCTGATGAAAATGTTTCTGATCACAGATGTTTGTGACAGTGAAATGTAAAATAGAGGTTTAAATGTTTCATATAAGGAAAAAGAGCTTCTCTAGTGGTTCAGTGGAAAGGAATCTGCCTGCTAATGCAGAGGATGTGGGTTCGATCACTGTGTTGGGAAGATCCCCTGTAGAAGGAAATGGCAACTCATTATTCTCGCCTGAGAAATCCCGTGGACAGGAGAGCCTGGAGGGCTGTAGTCTTTGGGGTCACAAAGAGCTGGACACAACTTAGTGACTAAACAACAGCAAACAGAGAATAAGAATAACCTATTTAAGAAAGTAGAATATAGAGTTAGACACTTTCTCTCTCAGTAAGTGACTTACTGTTTGGTCACCTGGCTTCTCTAAACTTCAATTTCTTTATTTGTATTGTATTAGATGAGTAATAACTTTATTTTACATGGAATATCTATGATATACCTACAAAATATTTTCAAGAATCGGCAGTTATAGTTAACACAATCTCTATAGTGTAATAATTTATGATAATATATGACTTTTGCAATAACTTAGCTTTTCAAATATTGAAATTAAGGTTTTACATATGTCTACCAATTAAGCTGAAACTTTACAATTACACCAACACAGTCAAATTGTATCAAATACCAGGTTGACCATTTGGGCTTTTTCATTATATAGTTTGAGCTTGTAGCAAGAAAGCATTGGTCTTTGCAGGGAAAGCAAATTCATTATTTCAGAAAAATTTGACTCAGCAGGTGGTAGCACAAAAGACGTAAAATGCTTGAGGCTGAAGCATCTGCAAGTCTCAGCTATAACCACACAACAGAAGATAAAAAGTTCTTCTTCATCCAACCTCTTCTGCTTAACTCTTTCGCAATAAGACAACTCATGTTGAGTGAAAATATGATAGCTTAATATTGAAAATAGAAAAAATGGAATATAAAATAAATGACATGAAAAGGAAGGAATAAGTAAGAGGATGAGGAAAATTATCTACTCTTGCTATGTTTTACTCTTTTCTGATAATTGGTATAATTGTTGCTGAAGTAAGAAGCAGTTCAAAAACTCTAGAAAGCAACATTGAAAGACAAGCCATTTATTATTGATTTGGCAAATTCTGGAATTGATGATAAAGAAAGCTTTCCTAGACAAATAAGGTATCAGGGAAACTCTGATAAGATCCATTTTTATACCATGCTTTTCCTGATTTTAATGTGTTGGGGAATCTTTCAGAAGGGAAGTTTAGCAGGAAAGCTCCTTGATGAACCAAGTAAATAATATCAATGTTCATAAATTCAAATTAAACACAAATATCAACTATTATCAACTTCAAATTTAAAAGATGCTTATATTTCTTTTAAAAATCCAAGTGGAATGCAGCCAGAACCTAGAAACAGTGTCTGCAAGCAACGTATCTAGACTGATGTTCTGTTCTTATCCTTCATTATTAGTTTGGTGAACCATGTTAAAATACTGTAGTTACTCTTTAGGTGACCTTGAGAGACTCCATACCTCTAGGAAAACTAGCTATTTCAGGGATTGAACTGTCTTAAGTTACTCTGACAGCCATATGTTTAAATCAAGATTTCAGTGCCTGGAGGAATTTTTGTCAGGCTTGCAAGCAAGTCAGCGACTTCAGGAGAACTGCCCTGTGGCTTTGGAAGAACATGGTTGGGGAAGGTCAGTCAAGGTTTGGAAAGCCTTTGTCAAAGGCTCAAGGAGGACGCCACTACAAGCCCTGCTCTCAGAGCAGCAGCTATTGCCCACATACATACTCATGGGAGGCCCCATAAATTATGGGGAAAAAAATCCATTACAAACTGTGGCCTCCATCCCCCGCTTTCCCAAAATCAAGGTGTAATTTGGATTGGAGCAATATATAAGAACAAAGGAAAATTAAAAAAAAATTAAAATAGAAGGCAGACTAATAATACCACCTTCCTTGAAAAGAGCTTGTGAGGCACCAGGAAAATGTGAGAGGGAAAAAACCCAAACATTTTAGGACTAAGTTAGTTTAAACCTTACAGTAACCCATCTACTATAATGTAGGGATACAGGTAGAGCAAGTGTTTGTAAAATTTGAAATTGTAGTCCCAAATTTTCTTATCATTCTTTCCTTTTCAAATGTCATTTTTACTCTAAAGTTGCTAAAATCCCCTTTTTTGAAACATTTATTAAGAAATAAAGGTAAATATAGTCTTCAGAGCTCAATACATTAAATGTATGGAAAAATAAAATTTTATTTAAAATCTAAAAAGATGACGCCTGGACAATATTAAGTAGTTACTTGTTTGTATTGCTTTTATTTGCAGAGCCCTCAGTAACCACCCTTATCGTAATTTCTATTTGGTTTTCAAATTCATATTCAAATTTTATATTTATTTATTTAACAGCATAGTGCTCTATTGAAGCACACACCTGCTTAGAACTACTAGTTTCGCTTTCTCATTCCCATTTGCAGAATTCATATCTATGTGAATATTACTGCCTGGAGTCCCCAAAATCTTTACAAATGTACTAAATAATTAGTCAGGTTATCCTTAGAACTGGTAAAGTCCATTCACAAGTCTTTGTGAAGGAACATATGTGAACAAAATCATCAAGAATTTTTTAGAGGAAAGAAAGTCTAGGCATAGACATTGTTCTACCAGATAGAAAAATGCATATGAAAAAAGTGTAGTAAATAAACTCAAGATTTTTGGCCCCGAATGATCTCTATAGCTATTTTAAAAAATAATGAAAAGCCTAGAAACATTCATGAACATATGATAAATTTTATATGAAAAAGTAATATTCCAAATCTGTGAAGTAATTTATTATTTAATGCATTTGGCAACATTATGAAGCATTCATTAAAGTCAGACAGAAACTTTTAATTTGATTTGCACCTCCAACTGTAAATAAAAATGGATTCTTTGTGAAGGAAGACATTTACAAAAATCCTGTAGATCAGTTAAATAAATAATAAAAGACAACTCATAGAAAAGAAATGAGTACAGAAGATGAAATATTACATCAGTAAGATAATTCTGCTAATAGAAATATAAGAGCAGATATCTAACTACAGTTGTGATCAAGAAAATACAGACTAAAGCAAGATAATGTCATGGTTATCAGATTGTTAGAAATATTTTAAAGACTTTAATGTTCTGATTTAATGTTCATCTGAAAAATTGCTGGTAATAAAAGCAATGTTATTATATATCAAATGATAAATACATATATACAAAATTTCTATCAGTAATACTATTTCTAGGAATGCATTCTTTAGATATTTTAGTACAAGAGGGAAAGTGTATATATAGATGGAGGTTTAATGTAGAATCATCAGTAAATACTTCTGAAATTAGAAGCATAAAAGTTCAAATATGGGGGAATGGTTGAATAAATTTTGATATATTCACATCATGAAATTGTATACAATGTTTAAAAATAAAACAAGTGAATATTTACTCATTGACACAAAAAGATGCTTGCAATGTATTGCTGAATCAAAAAGCAAATGTAAATAGTATGATTTCTGTTTTGCAAAATACATATAAAAACAAGGTAAAATATAGGTCTGAAATGGTACACATTTCAGACAAAACTATCTGTAAATATCACACCTTTTTAATTTGTCATTTCCACATAGTACACCTTTTAAATGCATATACATATTCTGTAAAAACTTTAATAAAACAATAACAAAGAAAAAGTAAAAGGTTGTGATATCAATTTCCTGATACAGAAGAAATCAGTGACACCTGAGTTCACTTAAAACCACAGAAGTCTGACTCTTACGTGTTTGCAGAGACAAGTTTGTATTATAATTATCACCCAGAAAATGTTGGATTCTCAAAATTGCTGAGATTTCATTCACTTCTTCTAGAAGCTGAAGAGGAAGTGGCAGCCTAGTGCTAGAAGCTCAGACTCACTTTCTCTGTTCTCCTAATTACATAGTCATCCAGGAGGAACACTTCCCTTCAGAAATAAGATAACTTAGTTCAGAATCTTAAGTTCTGCTTCAAATAATGTGCTTATAGGTTTACTATCAACTCAGTAACAGATGATTGAAAAACAGGCTGTCAATCAACTGAACAGACATCGCTGAATAGGAAAGACTCACTGGGTGCATGCTGTAAATACAGAACAGTTTACAGTATCACCGGTGTGGAGACTTCCAGCCCCTCCCCATGTCTGGTTTGTTTGTTTCAGGGTTTCAGGCAGAATTTGTTTTGTGCTTGCTAGCTAGCCTACACAGCATATGTTTAAGTTTGTTAGCATCACATTGATGGGAACCAGAGTTAGTTCTCTGCAAATGTTGGAATGCCACTAGCCCTGTAATTCTTGTGGGCCAATTGTTAAATAAGTCCCTTTGTTTCCCTGACTTAAAAAGATATGTAAGTTTGGTTCTGTGATTTTGCACAACAGGTATGTAAGTAAACAGCTCCAAATTCATATCAAGCATGCTCTTTTCTCTCAAATGGAAGGTTTTACTGTTATTTTTTTTTATTTTCGCATAGCCTCAACAGAGGCTGTTTTAAAATAGAGTAAGTTTAAAACCCTGCTTTAAAACAAAGTAAGTTTAAATGTCCCAAATGTGTTTTTTTCACTCCTAAAAAATGTACCATCATAAGTCCATTGTTTATGGAGATTTTAAAAAGTTAAACTCATGGTCGAGAGAAAAGTATAATTCTGCTTTGCATCTTTGTANTTGTGAAGGAACATATGTGAACAAAATCATCAAGAATTTTTTAGAGGAAAGAAAGTCTAGGCATAGACATTGTTCTACCAGATAGAAAAATGCATATGAAAAAAGTGTAGTAAATAAACTCAAGATTTTTGGCCCCGAATGATCTCTATAGCTATTTTAAAAAATAATGAAAAGCCTAGAAACATTCATGAACATATGATAAATTTTATATGAAAAAGTAATATTCCAAATCTGTGAAGTAATTTATTATTTAATGCATTTGGCAACATTATGAAGCATCCATTAAAGTCAGACAGAAACTTTTAATTTGATTTGCACCTCCAACTGTAAATAAAAATGGATTCTTTGTGAAGGAAGACATTTACAAAAATCCTGTAGATCAGTTAAATAAATAATAAAAGACAACTCATAGAAAAGAAATGAGTACAGAAGATGAAATATTACATCAGTAAGATAATTCTACTAATAGAAATATAAGAGCAGATATCTAACTACAGTTGTGATCAAGAAAATACAGACTAAAACAAGATAATGTCATGGTTATCAGATTGTTAGAAATATTTTAAAGACTTTAATGTTCTGATTTAATGTTCATCTGAAAAATTGCTGGTAATAAAAGCAATGTTATTATATATCAAATGATAAATACATATATACAAAATTTCTATCAGTAATACTATTTCTAGGAATGCATTCTTTAGATATTTTAGTACAAGAGGGAAAGTGTATATATAGATGGAGGTTTAATGTAGAATCATCAGTAAATACTTCTGAAATTAGAAGCATAAAAGTTCAAATATGGGGGAATGGTTGAATAAATTTTGATATATTCACATCATGAAATTGTATACAATGTTTAAAAATAAAACAAGTGAATATTTACTCATTGACACAAAAAGATGCTTGCAATGTATTGCTGAATCAAAAAGCAAATGTAAATAGTACGATTTCTGTTTTGCAAAATACATATAAAAACAAGGTAAAATATAGGTCTGAAATGGTACACATTTCAGACAAAACTATCTGTAAATATCACACCTTTTTAATTTGTCATTTCCACATAGTACACCTTTTAAATGCATATACATATTCTGTAAAAACTTTAATAAAACAATAACAGAAAGAAAAAGTAAAAGGTTGTGATATCAATTTCCTGATACAGAAGAAATCAGTGACACCTGAGTTCACTTAAAACCACAGAAGTCTGACTCTTACGTGTTTGCAGAGACAAGTTTGTATTATAATTATCACCCAGAAAATGTTGGATTCTCAAAATTGCTGAGATTTCATTCACTTCTTCTAGAATCTGAAGAGGAAGTGGCAGCCTAGTGCTAGAAGCTCAGACTCACTTTCTCTGTTCTCCTAATTACATAGTCATCCAGGAGGAACACTTCCCTTCAGAAATAAGATAACTTAGTTCAGAATCTTAAGTTCTGCTTCAAATAATGTGCTTATAGGTTTACTATCAACTCAGTAACAGATGATTGAAAAACAGGCTGTCAATCAACTGAACAGACATCGCTGAATAGGAAAGACTCACTGGGTGCATGCTGTAAATACAGAACAGTTTACAGTATCACCGGTGTGGAGACTTCCAGCCCCTCCCCATGTCTGGTTTGTTTGTTTCAGGGTTTCAGGCAGAATTTGTTTTGTGCTTGCTAGCTAGCCTACACAGCATATGTTTAAGTTTGTTAGCATCACATTGATGGGAACCAGAGTTAGTTCTCTGCAAATGTTGGAATGCCACTAGCCCTGTAATTCTTGTGGGCCAATTGTTAAATAAGTCCCTTTGTTTCCCTGACTTAAAAAGATATGTAAGTTTGGTTCTGTGATTTTGCACAACAGGTATGTAAGTAAACAGCTCCAAATTCATATCAAGCATGCTCTTTTCTCTCAAATGGAAGGTTTTACTGTTATTTTTTTTTATTTTCGCATAGCCTCAACAGAGGCTGTTTTAAAATAGAGTAAGTTTAAAACCCTGCTTTAAAACAAAGTAAGTTTAAATGTCCCAAATGTGTTTTTTTCACTCCTAAAAAATGTACCATCATAAGTCCATTGTTTATGGAGATTTTAAGAAGTTAAACTCATGGTCGAGAGAAAAGTATAATTCTGCTTTGCATCTTTGTACAAAGAAAGAAAACAATTCTCCCTTAATGAATATAATACACTTTGGGCATCTGTTTTCTCTGGCTTGAAAGCATGGCTTTCTGTCTAAAGGATGAAAAGGTCAGGATTAATCATTGATAAATATATCTGCAGGATTTTATTGCAACACTTCTCATTTTAAAACTCTGATGATTACATTTTACTACTGCATCTTGGTAGATGGGAGGAGCATTTTCTTATTTCCAACCCAGCTTAAATAGGTTTGCATTTCAAAAGAGTAAATGAATAAAAATTAGCGTGATAGTCAAGGTGGCATGATGCAGGGAAGTAAGGCATATGTAGGTCCCTAGGGCTTCCCTGATGGGCTTCCCTGATGGCTCAGAGGGTAAAGAATCTGCCTTCAATGCAGGAGACACAGGAGACATGGGTTTGATCCCTGGGTCAGGTAGATCCCCTGGAGAAGGAAATGGCAACTTGCTCCAGTGTTCTTGCCTGAGAAATCACATGGACAGAGGCACCTGATGGGCTACAGTTCATGGGTGTGCAAAGAGTCAGACATGACTGAATGACTAAGCAGACTGGTTGCAAAGAGAAGGACTTTGTGCTTTTGAGATGAACTGAGAGTAGAGGTTGGAGGGAGGGGTTAGATGTCCAATCTTGGATGGGCATAAAGGTGACAGAGGTTTTGTTCAAAGCAGACTCCATGAAGTAGATATCCAAGTAGAGGGACAGCAGAGCATTTTCACAGAAACAAGGGTCATGTCCTGACTCAGCTAATTACTGAGCAGAGACAAATTACTTAACCTTTCTATGTCTCTGATTATTTGCCAAATAATTAAGAATAAGAGCCACTTCAGATTTTTCCTGTGAGGCCTAAATTAGGTAAATAAAGTTCTTAGCACAGTGCTTATATGTGCTAAGTCACTTCAGTCATGTCTGACTCTTTGGGACCCTATGGACCCTATGGATTCTCCAGGCAAGAATACTGAAGTGGCTTGCTCTTCCCTCCTCCAGGGAATCTTTCTGACCCAGGGATCGGACCCGAGTCTCCTGTATTGCAGGAAGATTCTTTATCATCTGAGTTACCAGGGAAGTCCAGTGCTTAGCACATGATAAATACTCAGTAAACTTTTTTTTAAAGTAACTGATATTATTTCTATTCTTAATATTATTATCACTGCTGCTGCTGCTGCTAAGTCGCTTCAGTCGTGTCCGACTCTGTGCGACCCCATAGACGGCAGCCCACCAGGCTCCCCCATCCCTGGGATTCTCCAGGCAAGAACACTGGAGTGGGTTGCCATTTCCTTCTCCAATGCATGAAAGTGAAAAGTGAAAGTGAAGTCGCTCAGTCGTGTCCGACTCTGTAATAAATCTTTCTGAGACTCAGTTTCTCTGCAGACTGAGATTAATATTTGTTCCTCACAGGGAGGTTCATTCAGTTCAGTTCAGACACTCAGTCATATTCGACTCTTTGCGACCCCATGGACCACAACACGCCAGGCCTCCCTGTCCATCACCAACTCCCGGAGTCCACCCAAACTCATCTCCATTGAGTCGGTGATGCCATCCAACTGTCTCAGCCTCTGCCGTCCCCTTCTCCTCCTGCCTTCAGTCTTTCCCACCATCAGGGTCTTTTCCAATAAGTCAACTCTTCGCATCAGTTAGCCAAAGTATTGGAGTTTTGGCTTCAACATCAGTCCTTGCAGTGAACACTCAGGACTGAAGTGAGGTTAGAAATCAATTATCTGAGGGAAATTTCACCATCAGTATATGATACTGGAGACAGTGACACTGTAAGATTTTATTTTATATTTTTTAAGGAATACAGCTATTGTCATCATCACTTGAGAATTTACAAAACAGGCGTGCTAATGCTACACATCAAGCAACACATGTCTCCCTGGATACACTGTACAATTTAGGATTTAATGGATGAACTGAAGATTCCTAGATGTGATGGCAATGTCTATCAGTGTGGGCAGTCATTATAGGCTTTAGATAATCCTACCTTAAAGACTGTGGTCTAGTTATAAATGTTCTGAATGATTGAGATCATACAAACACTGAAGTTAGATCAATCAGAATGTACAACTACTTCTCCTCCTTGGCTCCATGAACCTCTGCACAGGTAAAAAGAAAAAATGTTAATGTTGCAGTTTGCAAATTGTATAATATAGCCTCTACACCCTTCTCTATTTCTTTTTGAATATTATGTCTCTTATTGCAGTTATGAATCAAGAAAATTGTTTTCCTATATATCAGTCCATATATCCAAAGAACCTGCTGAATATTGTCAAAAACTTGACACTTAGATATTGGTGCCTAGGCTTCTATTGGACTAAAAACTTCCCGCCTCTAATCCAGTCCTTACAAATACAGACTGATTACATTGCAAACTATGACAGGCACATTTCCATCTCCAAAGTATTGGAGCCCTGCTGGTTAGGGATCTTCTGATTATTATGAATACCAACAATAGTAAATCATATAAAGGGATTTTTCTCAGTGCAATCATTCTTATACTTCTCCTGCTGAGTTTAATATTTCTAAGTGCTTCAGAAGATATCCAGCCTTCTGTACTCACTGGAAAGCATTACTACTTCTTGTCTAATATACCTAGAGAGATGTTGCTGAGAAACAGTGGCTGCCACTTCAAATATTTAGGGACCTGTACTCACAGGTTGGGGCAGGTAATTCTGGTTTGGGAGCTGGAAAAATGGGTTTCCTTACTCACTGATATTAGACTATAAGCTTCCTGAGATCCAGGAGCATTCAAAGTGGACAAATGGATTGAACACATTATAGAAGATAGAAGAGCAAAATAGACCCTGGGGTGAAATGTGAGTAAGAATTAGAGGGACTTATTGGGAGATAGAAAAATGCATTTTCTGGCATTTCTGCACATCTTATGAGCAGGAAACAATCACTGCTTTCTTCTAGATTATTTTTTCATAGATGTTTCTTTAGTAAACATCCTTATAAGAGAGTATGTCTCCTTAGAGCAAAAAGCAATTTTTCTTATAGCCTTGGAAGGTAGAGATAACGTTTTCATCTGGAACAAAGCGCAAGTATGCTCATTTCTCATAGTAAGACATGTGGGTCCCCTAAATTGGAATCTCCTCTACTATAATGCAGCCCATTCAGTTTGCAGGTGTCACCTGGCCCTCTTCATGTCACCCTGTGAAAATCGGGGCATGGGACACGGATGCAAATGTGATGCTCATGCTGCATGCCTCGTGCTGCGTGCTTGGAATAATAAAGTCCTTTGTTTTTGACATGGGGATCTTATGTCTTTTACTAGCATTCTTGAAATGGCAGCAGAATAAAGTATTAGCTTACAAGTAAATAAATATTAGATACTTTATGGTCTTGAGAGACTGTTGGGAAAAAAAACACAACATTTGCAGCATATAAAAGAAGTATAGAAAGACAAAAGACTAAAAATATCCTTTGATTCCCTTCCTTCATATTTAGTAAAGGTTTGTGCTGTGCTGTCTAAGTGGCTTCAATTATGTTCAACTCTTTGATCCTATGGACTGTAACCCATCAGGCTCCTCTGTCCATGGAGTTTTCCAGGCAAGAATACTAGAGTGGGTTGCCATTTGCTCCTCCATGGGATCTTCCTGAGCTAGGGATTGAACCTGTGTCTCTTGCATCTCCTGCATTGGCAGGTGGGTTCTTTACCACTAGTACCACCTGGGGATCCCAATAAAGGTTTACTTAGTATGAATTCATTGATTCAAGTATATATCAAACACCTTCCAGATGGCAGGGATTATTCCAGATACAAGGGATAGTAGAGCACTAACTGACCAACAATTTCCTTCCTCTCCTGCTGCGCTCCTACTGGTAAACAAGGACGAATATATAAAGGTTAATACATAGATTTAAAAATCTTGGATGGTTATAAATATTATGAAGCTCAATGAAAAGAATAATATCATTACGAAAGCTTCTTTAAATAGAGTGGTCCAGAAAGGCCTGCCTGAAGTGACAGCATTTAAGATAAAGGTCTGCCATGTAGACCTTTGCAGGGAAGAATATTCCAGGAGGACAGGGAAAAGGAGAGGGAGAGAAAGTGAAATGAACGGGAAAAGAGAGGGAGATAGAGAGAAGCCACATGAGTAGAGACACTGAAGCTTGAAAAAGAGAAAGAAAAGCTTGTGGCTGGAACATAATGAGAGGAAAAGGAAAACTGGCTGAATTTAGCCATTCGTGCAGGAGCCAGATCGTGTTGAAAATTATAGACTACAGTAGGCAATCAGATGGGATAGATGCTGTCTCTGTTCCTTTGTGAATTAAACTGGCTCACATTCCTCATTATTTTAAAAAAAGACACAAAGTCTATTGATGCTAGGAGTCTTCTGAAAATAAGGAATACATTTGCACAGTGGAAGGCAGGTGTATGGATTGCAAAGGAAAAAAAAAATGCCTTCACCTTAAAGTGTTTGGAGAACAGAATAAAGTATATTTGCAACTAGCTAATTACTATTACTATAGAACATTGATACTTCTATAGCCACTAAAAATTTGCAGGGAAGAATATTCCAGGAGGACAGGGAAAAGGAGAGGGAGAGAAAGTGAAATGAACGGGAAAAGAGAGGGAGATAGAGAGAAGCCACATGAGTAGAGACACTGAAGCTTGAAAAAGAGAAAGAAAAGCTGTGTGGCTGGAACATAATGAGAGGAAAAGGAAAACTGGCTGAATTTAGCCATTCGTGCAGGAGCCAGATCGTGTTGAAAATTATAGACTACAGTAGGCAATCAGATGGGATAGATGCTGTCTCTGTTCCTTTGTGAATTAAACTGGCTCACATTCCTCATTATTTTAAAAAAAGACACAAAGTCTATTGATGCTAGGAGTCTTCTGAAAATAAGGAATACATTTGCACAGTGGAAGGCAGGTGTATGGATTGCAAAGGAAAAAAAAAATGCCTTCACCTTAAAGTGTTTGGAGAACAGAATAAAGTATATTTGCAACTAGCTAATTACTATTACTATAGAACATTGATACTTCTATAGCCACTAAAAATGACAATCTAAAGATGAGTAAAAGGATGAGGAGGGGTGGGGAAGGAATAAGACAAGGAAGATAACAAATTATGGAGGAGTACATGCGCCAGGAGCTATGCTCAATGCTTCACTGGCTTTTTTCTAAACCTCAAGATTATTCTGCAAAATGCTTTGATGCTCCTTTCAGAGATGGGAATTCAGGCTCAGAGAGGCAAAGCTCTTTTTGGTGGAAAATTCAAAGATTTTCCATCCAGCCAATGCCTGAGCCAAGATTTGAACCTTGGAACTATCTGGCTCCAGAGCCAGGATCTTTGCAGAATATATAGCCTGTATTTTAATCCAGCATCTTTTATGCTGCAGATGTTTCTTCCCTTATAAAGCAGGCAGCTTTGTCATCATTTGATAGAGAATTGTAGTATCCCAAAGATTGGTAGGTTCAGTAATGGTACAAAATGATTAGTGGTTTTTATCTTCACTGTTTGAAAAGCCTGGCTCTAGACAGCAGCTGAAATACAGCACATAACATTTTTTTCTTCCAGTGGGCGCCACAGGAGACAATAAACTGTCTACACAATAAGATGGGTAGAAGCACCTGAATCAGTCTTCTAGCATAAAAATTTAGCTGACCCATCTTTATTCTAGGTGCTTCTAGGCTTTGGTCCTTGGGAAGAAAAATTGACGGGTTTCTGGAAAAAAATTTCTGAAGAGAAAGGATCATTATCATCCTAGAGAAAACGTTTCATAAATGTACAGAGCCAAAGGGAACACAAAAAAAGTTATTTGAACTAAACATGCAGGTTTTGATCTAATAAAATAGTAGAATATCAGATCTGAGGGGATCTGAAATTCACGCCTGGGGTAACTAGTAATTAATGACATGTTTTCACACTGGGAAAAATGTTTCAAAGAGTTTGCCTAGACCATTGTTTCCAAAACTGGATTTCAAAGAAAGCATGGTTCTAGCAATGCTCTTGTTTCATGAAATAAGGATTTCATAGTTTGAAACTCCTCCAGCAGAATTTATTTATCCATATCTCTTCCTTTTTAGTAACAGAAAACCAATTTTTAAAAACTTTTTTTATTTGGAGATGGAGTATAACCAGGGTGATATATACATTATAACCAGGTGAATATTTCCCAGTCTATATTTCACTGAGGAGGCCGATGAAATATAAATCTAATTTTATTTTATTTATTTATTTATTAAAATCTAATTTTAGATTGTGTGAGAAAAGTTCTTTAGAGAGGGCTGTAAGTTAAGATGGGAGTGGATCTATTTTTGCCACTATTCTGTTTTACTCTTTGGCCGTATATAATGGCTGGAGTTCCAGTGGTCCATACTCTTTGGACGTTGGATGGTTTTTAGGATAAAATCCCCCAAGTTGGCATACCAGCACTGCTCTGTGCCAGCCTCAGTCTACTGATAACCAGTGTCTTGGCTGGGCTGGCCCTTGTGCTTCTTGCTATGACTGGAAGTGTGGGAGAGAAAAGAACTTCCCTTTACCCTTCTAGGTTCTTCTGGTTGGTCTAATAAATAATTGACATGAGACAGCTTAACTGGAGTAATGCAAACAAACAAGTTTAATAGCATGTTGGTAAAGAATCTGCCTGCAGTGTGGGAGACCTGGGTTCGATCCCTGGGTTGGGAAGACCCCTTGGAGAAGGGAAAGGCTACCCATTCCAGGATTCTGGCCTGGAGAATTCCATGGACTGTAAAGTTCATGGGGTCGCAAAGAGTCGGACACGACTGAGCGACTTTCAGTTCACACATGGAAGAGACCCAGGAAAACCGAGTAATTCACCAAAGTGTCCAAAGCCCTCACCTTAGACATCATCTACAGCAAAGGACCAAAGAGAACATTGAGGGTATTGGGTTGGGACTTCAAAAGGAAGGAAGGTGATTCACATGGAGATGGGAAAACAAATGTTTTATAAACATATGTTTTCTGGGGATGCAGAGACAATCAGACAGGACATGGTCTCCAGGCCCTCCCAAATTCCTTCTTCCGCACCTAACCCAGTAGTAGATATCTTCGGTGATAGTTCCGCTGGTCTTCCCTCATGGCTCAGATGGTAAAAAAATCTGCCAGCAATGAGGCAGACCCCAGTTCAATCCCTGGGTCAGAAAGATCCCCTGGAGAAGAAAATGGCTACCCACTCCATTATTCTTGCCTAGAAAATCCCATGAACAGAGGAGTACAGTCCATGGGATTGTGGAGTTGGATAGGACTGAGGGACTAACCTTTTCTTTCTTTCCATTCTTGTTAGAGGACCTTTTAACTAATTTATTAGGTAGCTAAGGGTGAAATAAAAACAATTCCTGAGGCTTCTTTTACTTGAAAATTATCCTCTTGTCACATTGGTTTGTAATTTTTTAAGTGTTTACTTCTTGGCTGTGCCACGTGGCATGTGGGATCTTAGCTTCCCCCTCAGGAATCAAACCTGAGCCCCCTGCATGGGAAGCACAGAATCTTAACCATTGGACCACCAGCGAAGTCCTGGGGTGCAAATTTTGATTCCATACACAGAACACCCTCAGCAATAACCATGAAGAAACTTTTTTTTTTTTAGAGCTTCCATTTTACTTTATTTTACTTTACAGTACTCTATTGGTTTTGGCATACATTGACATGAATCTGCCACGGGTGTACACGGGGGAAGGAAAATGGGTACTTACAAGTCTCAGAAATTATATGACACATCTAGGGACACACAGTAGGTCTCAAAGACAGAGATAGAATGTGCAAGAGGCCTGGAGTTCTGCTTTATTGAGGTCTAGGATGAGGGCCTATAATTTCGAAGGTTCATTCTGCATCGGTGAATTTAAACACAAGTGTGGAAATTTAAGGCACACGAAGGGGACATCTTTGTCCCAAATACTCGGTTATTGAAATTAACCATGGTTTTTCAAACAAAGTAGGTGGGGCATGCCCTGACTCTAACTGGCCTTGTGGTTGGCACTGTATTCATTCCAGATAGCCACCAGTGAAGTGGATGCTTAGGCAGGTTTTAAATTAGGCACTTGCATTACAAAAAGAAAAACTGTCAGAGCTTATACTACAACACCTTATAGATGAAACTTTAATTTACTTTGTAGTACTGCCACAACAGCCCTCGCGTGTCTACCTCTTATCTTGATTTTAGTGAAGATATAAAATCATAATGCTTTTAAGCTATTCCAACCAGGTCTCTGTTGCTGGCAATTGGGTGTGATTCCTGATACACCCTGTACATTCCACACTCCTCTTAAAGGTTTACAGGCACATTTTTTTCATTAAAGAACCAGAGAATTACAGTCATAAACATGACATATTTACATAAAAGCAACTATTAAGAAATTAGCATGTGCCAGCAACTGTGTAAATACTGAGGATGTGGAAAAAATAAAAGAGAGAATGATTGATTCTGACTATTTCATGGAAGTTTTTCCAAAAGATGTTGCTTAGGTTTTGAGGGTTAAAAGGAACTTTGCAAGTAGAGAAGAAATGAAAATACAAGATAGGTAGAGAATATAATAAATGAAAAGAGAGCAATATGGTGTTCCCCAAGAACTTTAGCATCTTTGGTCTTGTTGTTCTCTTGCTCAGTTGAGTCAGACTCTTTGCAATCCCGTGAACCGCAGCACACCAGGCTTCCCTGTCCTTCACCATCTCCCATGGTTTGCTCAAATTCATGTCCACTGAGTCAGTGATGCCATCCAACCATCTGATCCTCTGTCGTCCCCTTCTTCTCCCGCCTTCAATCTTTCCCAGCATCAGGGTCTTTCCCAATGAGTCAGCTCTTTGCATGAGGTGGCCAAAGTATTGGAGCTTCAGCATCAGTCCTTCCAATGAATATTCAGGGTTGATTTCCTTTAGGATGGACTGGTTGCATCTCCTTGCAGTCCAAAGGACTCTTAAGAATCTTCTCCAACACCACAGTTTGAAAGCATCAATTCTTCAGTGCTCAGCCTTCCTTGGTCCAACTCTCTTGATCCAAATCTTTGCTATAGTTTGAGGATAAAACTGAGGTAGTCTTTTAGTGGATACATAGTCCTGGGACAGAACAATTACAGATTTAGAGAAGTAGACAAAGGCAAATATGAAGGACTTTCAAGTCTAATTTAAGGGTCTTAGACATTATACTCTAGGTAATATGGCACTATTAAGCAATTTTAGGCAAAAAGAAACATGATTAAACATGGGTTCCTGAAAGCCCTCTCTGTGGAGAACGGATAAGAGAGGCTGATTTGGGGAGGTAGAGGAGGTGGGGCATGAAACTGGATATGAGGAAGCAAAATTGGAGTTGCTGGTATGGTCCAGAGCGGATATCAAGAGAACAGACATCAAACCACTGCAGTAGTAACATGTTTAATTGGCTAGTAATGGGACACTAGTATTTATTCATGAAGTAATGCCAATTCCATGAACCTAGCCAACAGTCGTAGGAGAAAAAGGAATGATGACTTTTTTAAAAAAATCAATAGAAAGCCCATATTGGAGGAAAATAATTGTATGAAATGAAAGAGTCTAACAGTTATATTCTCCATTTTTTTTAAAGAACCACTTTTTTTTAAAAAGCATATAATTCTGATACTTATTTAATCTAATCTGATTCTCTACTAACACTTGGCTTTCTCCATGCTTAAAACAGTTTTGATTTCTCTGCCATTTTGGAAACATCTCATCATCCCAGGATAGGAGCACAGAATCTACCTATTTTCCCAAGGCTCACCATTCCGGGTATTGAGAAGATGCTAAGAAACAGTCCACTGTGGTATTTAACACTGTGCTTACTTTGAGCATTCTGACTGAAGCCAGGTTTTTTTTTTCCCATTGAAGTAGTACTATTTAAACTAAAGAACCAGCATCCACAAAAATCAACACAGTCCCAATTTCAGAAGAAATGAGCATATCGTTGAGAGACAATAACATTTTTAGGATCCCTTACCCTTTCTGAAATTAAAATAACAACAATGTTGTGATTGTTTATATCCCATCCACAGCTCTCATCACCTCTACCCAGTCAACTCCATTTCTGGGAGAAATCAGTCAGCTTATGAAATAGAACTCAAGTTCATCATACTGCTCTCATCTACCATCTATATCCCTTTATAAAGATTTCTGCCTCTGGCATTATTCCCTTAGGAAATTTTTTACTTTTAAGTTCATGAAACACATACTCTCATGCAAGAGAATATATCTAAGAACCCCTACTCACAAAGCTTTTGGCAGAAAGCATCACTACCTCCACCAGATTATGGAAGAGGCTGAGTTGGTGGTGGTGGGAGTGGGGGGTGGGGAGGATGGGAAATTGTATCATGGTATTGTCACCCTGCTTATTTAACTTATATACAGAGTGCCTCATGAGAAATGCTGGACTGGAAGAAACACAAGCTGGAATCAAGATTGCCGGGAGAAATATCAATAACCTCAGATATGCAGATGACACCACCCTTATGGCAGAAAGTGAAGAGGAACTAAAAAGCCTCTTGATGAAAGTGAAAGTGGAGAGTGAAAAAGTTGGCTTAAAGCTCAACATTCAGAAAATGAAGATCATGGCATCCGGTCCCATCACTTCATGGGAAATAGATGGGGAAACAGTGGAAACAGTGTCAGACTTTATTTTTGGGGGCTCCAAAATCACTGCAGATGGTGACTGCAGCCATGAAATTAAAAGACGCTTACTCCTTGGAAGAAAAGTTATGACCAACCTA
>SJYX01011835.1:107478-134906 GCA_006410675.1 Oreotragus oreotragus
AACATTCAGAAAACGAAGATCATGGCATCTGGTCCCATCACTTCATGCGAAATAGACGGGGAAACAGTGGAAACAGTGTCAGACTTTATTTTTGGGGCCTCCAAAATCACTGCAGATGGTGATTGCAGCCATGAAATTAAAAGACGCTTACTCCTTGGAAGAAAAGTTATGACCAACCTAGATAGCATATTGAAAAGCAGAGACATTACTTTGCCAACTAACATCCTTCTAGTCAAGGCTATGGTTTTTCCTGTGGTCATGTATGGATGTGAGAGTTGGACTGTGAAGAAAGCTGAGTGCCGAAGAATTGATGCTTTTGAACTGTGGTGTTGGAGAAGATTCTTGAGAGTCCCTTGGACTGCAGGGAGATCCAACCAGTCCATTCTGAAGGAGATCAGCCCTCGGATTACTTTAGAAGGAATGATGCTAAAGCTGAAACTCCAATACTTTGGCCACCTCATGCGAAGAGTTGACTCATTGGAAAAGACTCTGATGCTGGGAGGGATTGGGGGCAGGAGGAGAAGGGGACGATAGAGGATGACATGGCTGAATGCCATCACTGATGCGATGGACGTGAGTCTGAGTGAACTTCGGGAGTTGGTAATGGACAGGGAGGCCTGACGTGCTGCGATTCATGGGGCTGCAAAGAATCAGACACGACTGAGTGACTGAACTGAACTGATTGCATACCCAGTTGACTTAATAAACAGTTTAGAACACAATGATTAGGTAGATTAGACACAAATAATTAATACAAAGAAGCAACCTATGTATGGAACATAATATAAAAACATACCTACTTTTGTTTATTTTTATTTGGACTCCATCTAGTTCTCAAAGAGAATAATGTGGCATGCCTTGCAGTATTCACTACCTCTACGTTACTATCATTATTCTATTAAAAGTTTTACTGATGTCCTAGAGCACAGATTCAGAAGAAGAGGACATTATTGCAGATGGTAGAACTTTCTCTTTTGTATCAATTAAATCCATCTCTTTATTTCCATAAGAGCAGTGTATTCAATGAGACAAAAAGGCAGGAATAGATAATTTGAGAATTAGGAAAATAAAGAGTCAGGAAGCTTAGTCTTTGTGTTTTTTCACAAATAGAGAAGAAAACAGTGAGATAAAAATCATGGAACTGGCTGATTCAGGTTGTTGGATAGCAGAAACTAACACAGCATTGTAAAGCAATTATCCTCCAATTAAAAAAAAAAGGAAAATATATCATAGAACTGAACCTTTAAAACATTTATAAAACAAAACTTTTCAAAAACTAAAGGCATATCCTTAAGTCTAGAAAACATCCTTACTACAGCCCTATAAAACTAGTAAAAATCATGAAATCTCACAGACCTTGAGGTGAATCAGTTTATGGAATGATAATTCTTAGCATTAACCCAATGCCTGAACTTCACAATAAGGAAACAAAGATCCCAAGACAGTTAAGCAACTTTTCCAATGTCACACAGTAAGAGAGACTAACTGGGACTTCTTGAACCTTACTTCAGAATTATCACTACGTGACATGCTCCCAAGCAGCTTATTCTGGGGGAAGGCCTGGTCCAGGACTATAGATTTTTCCCTTCCACCATGTAGACAGGTATATATATGAACTAGGATTTATCTTTCAGAATTTTTGATAGAAAGTACATTCCTGATTAAAAAAAAAAAAAACTAAGACACATTTGACCCAGTATAAGAGGTCAAAGTTTGAAGAGTTCTCTGTTTAGGAACTACATGTGACATATTTCAAATCAGATTTTAAAAACTAGGTAGAGCACTTCATGTAATTACTTCCCTTAAGGAAGGGAGACCAGAGAACACATTCTTTCAAAAAAGAGGCCTTTGTTATATTCTACCAGTTAAAAGATGAAAGATTCTTCCCTAGGTTACTAGAAATGCTTGGTAACCCAGTTTCCTGAAATTCCATTACATCACAGCAGGGTTGTATGTTTGAGAGTTCGTGGATATAAAAGTTTAACCTAGAGGAAAAGAAAAGCCAATCTAGTGGAAAGGAAGTACTCTCTTTTTTTGAATTTCACCTTTAGTAATTAAATTAATCAAACAGATATTTTTCACTTTCCTTCCATGAAATACGTATTTAGAGACCATTCAAATATAAATTGCTCTCATAATCATGCTAATTGGCTCTCTGGTAATTCAAGAGATGACTTCTTGATGAAGATGATAATGATAAACTCTCAAGGGAATTTAAGAAAATGTAATTTTGAAGAGCAATCCTATTCACCTTTTTTCAAGTTATAAATAAGAAGAAACACTTCGGAAGATGGAGAGCATTCCTTAAAGGGGTAGTAATGCTGTTGTTCACTATCTCTAAACCTCATGGTGTAAAGAAGGGATTCTTTGAATTCCAATCTCATAACCTGAGTAAGAACCACAAACTTCAGACAATAGAATGAAGTTGTATATTCTACTTAGCTTCACCATTAGGATTTTGCCAATATGTAAAATGTTTGCAATTACATGTATTTTATTATTTTACATGGAAGAGAAAGATTATTGACATCTTTATGCTGCCAAAAAAAAAATGTCTAAAATTTATAGACCAGATAAGTAGAAATATTCCTGGAATAGGAGCTTAGCAGTCTCAATTGGTTTCCCCATCTGCCTGTTTCTTTGCTATAAAATCTCCATTTGTTTGGGTCCTCCCCTTCATATGATGCAGGAAAGAAAATAGAACGGAAGAATTATGATAGGTCTTCTCCTCCTCAGCAGTCATTAATTAGGCATGAATGACGCAATCTTTACCAAAAGAAAGGCTTCCCTTATGGATCAGCTGGCAAAGAATCCACCTGCAATGCAGGAGACCTGGGTTCGATCCCTGAGTTGGGAAGATTCCCTGGAGAAGGGAAAGACTACCCACTCCAATATTATGGCCATGGGGTTGCAAAGAGTCAAACACTTTCACTTTCACTTTACCCAAAGAAATGAAAATCACTCAGTTGTGTCTGACTCTTTGCAACCCCATGGATTGTAGCCCACCAGGCTCCTCTATCCAGGGAATTCTCCAGGCAAGAATACTAGAGTGGTTCACCACTCCCTTCTCCAGGGGATCTTCCCTATCCAGGGATTGAACGCAGGTCTCCTGCATCGCAGGCAGGTTTTTTTACCCTCTAAGCTGCGAACAGGCAGGTAAATCTGTTAGTGTGGCTGCATCAATAAAGGAGAAGCAAGAGTAGAAACATCCCTTTTTCACTAGATTAGGGTGCATATGTGAGTATGATACCAAGAAACTGCTGCAAACATCTCATAGCCATGAGGAAAAATGTCTCCAACTTGCTAAGGATAACAGAGAATGGAAGTCTCGAACCCCTAGGTCCATATGTGGTGACTTTCTAAAGCCTTCCTGGAATCAACCTGCAGCTGGGCTTTGAGAGACAATTTTCCATGAGTCTTCTGCATTTCTACCTATTTTACCAGAAGTGGTACTGACAGACTTAGTTTCTTACTATTTTATCAAGGATATTTGTCTAATGAAAAGGATTGGAAGAGATTGATTCTCCTGCAAAGCTGGTTTGTTTACTTTTCAGTGTGATAAATGTGCATCACCAACTTGATGGACATAAGTTTGAGCCAGCTCCAGGAGTTGGTGATGGACAGGGTAGCCTATCGTGTTGCAGTCCATGGGGTCACAAAGAGTCAGACATGATTGAGTGACTGAACAGAACTGATGCAGATGAGTCATTTTAGTTTTATGTAGAGTCATACATATACTTCCAAGCTCTGCCCATTTATAGGACACAGTCTTGTAACAATGAGTTCCAAGACACTTAAATGGTGTCTTCACCCAAAGGAACCAGGGTTTCTTAGAGAACTATTTCTAAGACTAGGCAGATAAAGTATGAGACAAGCTTTGAACATCATATTGTATCTGAAATTAGGGTAATGCCCAGTGAATGTTGCATGCTAAGTTACTTAGCCCTTAGCAATCAAGTCGGTACTGCATCTTTATCATACTGAGAAGTAAACAAACCAGCTCTGTTGCAGAAGGAGAATCAATCTCTTCCAAGCCTTTTCTTTAGACAAATATCCTTAGTTAAATTGGAAGTGGTCAAACAGATGGCAAGAGTGAACACTGACATTTTAGCAATCAGTGAACTAAAATGGACTGGGCAAATTAAACTCAGATGACCATTATATATCTACTACTGTGGGGAAGAATCCCTTAGAAGAAATGGTGTAGTCCTCATAGTCAACAAAAGAGTCTGAAATGCAACACTTGGGTGCAATCTTAAAAAACTACAGAATGATCTCTGTTTGTTTCCAAGGCAAGCCATTCAATACCACAGTAATCCAAGTCTATGCGCCAACCAGTAATGCTGAAGAAGCTGAAATCGAACAGTTCTTTGAAGACCTACAAGACCTTTTAGAACTAACACCCCAAAAAAGATGTCCTTTGGCCTTGGAGTACAAAATAAGCAAGTCAAAGGCTGACAGAGTTTTTCCAGAGAACACACTGGTCATAGCAAACACCATCTTCCAACAACACAAGAGAAGACTCTACACATAGACATCACCAGATGGTCAATATTGAAATCAGATTGATTACATTCTTTGCAGCCAAAGATGGAGAAATTCTATACAGTCAGCAAAAACAAGACCAGGAGCTGACTGTGGCTCAGATCATGAACTCCTTATTGCCAAATTCACACTTAAATTGAAGAAAGTAAAGAAAATCACTAGACCACTCAGGTATGACCTAAACCAAATCCCTTACGATTATACAGTGGAAGTGAGAAATAGATTTGAGACTAGATCTGATAGACAGAGTGCCTGATGAACTATGGACGGAGGTTTGTGACATTGTACAGGAGACAGGCAGCAAGATCATCCCTAAGAAAGAGGAATGCAGAAAAGGCAAAATGATTGTCTGAGGAGGCCTTTCAAATAGCTGTGAAAAGAAGAGAACTGAAAAGCAAAGGAGAAAAGGAATGATATACCCACTTGAATGCATAATTCCAAAGAATAGTAAGGAGAGATAAGAAAGTCTTCCTCAGTGATCAATGCAAAGACATAGAGGGAAACAACAGAATGGGAAAGACTAGAGATCTCTTCAAGAAAATGAGAGATACTAAGGGAACATTTCATGAAAAGATGGGCTCGATAAAGCACAGAGATGATAGAGAACTAACAGAAGCAGAAGATATTAAGAGGTGGCAAGAATACACAGAAGAACTGTACAAAAAAGATCTTCATGACCCAGATAATCACGATGGTGTGATCACTGACACTCACCTAGAGCCAGACATCCTGGAATGTGAAGTCAAGTGGGCCTTAGGAAGCATCACTACAAACAAAGCTAGTGGAGGTGATGGAATTCCAGTTGAGCTATTTCAAATCATAAAAGATGATGCTCTGAAAGTGCTGCACTCAATATGTCAGCAAATTTGGAAAACTCAGCAGTGGCCACAGGACTGGAAAAGGTCAGTTTTCATTCCAATCCCAAAGAAAGGCAATGCCAAAGAATGTTCAAACTACTGCACAATTGCACTCATCTCACACACTAGACAGTAATGCTCAAAATTCTCCAAGCCAGGCTTCAAAAGTACATGAAGCGTGAACTTCCAGATGTTCAAGCTGAATTTAGAAAAGTCAGAGAAACCAGAGATCAGTTTGCCAACATCCACTGGATCATCGAAAGAATAAGAGATGCTTGCTCCTTGGAAGAAAACTGTGACCAGCCTAGACAGCATATTAAAAAGCAGAGACATTACTTTACCAACAAGGGTCCATCTAGTCAAAGCTATGGTTTTCCCAGTAGTCCTGTATGGATGTGAGAGTTGGACTATAAAGAAGCCTGACTGCTGAATAATTGATGCTTTTAAACTATAGTGTTGGACATTTGAAAAAAAATAAAAAATAAAAAAATAAACTATAGTGTTGGAGAAGACTCTTGAGAGTCCCTTGGACTACAAGAAGATCCAAGCAGTCCATCCTAAAGGAAATCAGTCCTGAATATTCATTGGAAGGATTGGTGTTGAAGCTGAAACTCCAATACTTTGGCCACCTGATGTGAAGAACTAACTCATTGGAAAAGACCCTGATGCTGGGCAAGCTTGAAGACAGGAGGAGAAGGGGATGACAGAGGATGAGACAGTTGGATGGCATCACTGACTTGATGGATATGAGTTTAAGTAAGTTCCAGGAGTAAGTGATGGACAGGGAAACCTGTTGTGCTGCAGTTCATGGGGTGACAAAGAGTTGGACATGACTGAAGAGCTGAAATGAACTGAACTGAACTGAACTGAATTTGTTTCAGTTGTGTCCCAACAGACAATGACAAACATGAAAGAGAATGAATGTTGGGAAATGTCTAAAGCACATAGGTGGGAGCCAGTTTGAATGAGATGCTTTTGTCATCAAAATAAATGACAATAACAATGGATTGAAACCCCATTGGATAAGATATAATATATGAATGAACAGAATTGACTTGTCTTATAGATAGTATGTGGTTATATACACATATATTCTATTATAGCTATATAATTACATATAGGTAGAGATAAAACTATTCCTCATAGTAGAATGCCAGCAACTTTTGAAGGAATAATGGAAACAGAGAATTGACATTTGGTAGTCATCAGAGATCATGGTTAATTAAGTAGATGTTGTCAGTAGATACTAAAATTATTTAGTGGTGATTTGGTGAGGAATGGGTTGATGGCTTCACTTTGAAATACTTTCCTACAATATATTAATAAATTTAACTGGAGAAATAGTGACTGTATAGTTGAAGACTTGAAAGAGCCCAGTATTACTGAGTGGTTAAACTTAAAGTGACCAGAGAAGAATTGTTCCATATCAAGTATCTCTGGAAATGATGTACCAGGAAGTGCATAATATAATTTCTGTGGAATTTCTACCAAAAGTGCATGACCTGAGTCAAGACATGAAGAATCATCAGATGGACCTTGTTTGGGGCTCCCACTGTAGGGTTTAAGGCCTGTCTACTTTATACTACTGGAATAAGAAAAGGGAACCCACTCCAGTATTCTTGCTTGGAAAATTCCATGGACAGAGGAGGCCTGTGGGCCACAGTCCATGGGGTCTCAAAGAGATGGACATGACTGAGTGATTGAGCACAAGCACCTTTAAACCTATCAAAAACACAAAAGACAGGAAAACACTGAGGAACTAATTCAGGATGGAAGAATCAGAAGAGAGCTGACAGCTAAACTCACGATGGTGTCTTAGATAAGGATCAGAACTAGAATGGGAAAGGTATCATTTTTGTGGCAGCTGACAAAATTTGAATGGGAACATTGGCTTGAATGATGATGTACTGATTTTAGGTTCCTGACTGAAGAACTTAAATTGAAGAAGGGTTATATGATTTTTATTCCCGAAAGTATTCTTGTTTGGGGAACATAAATACTGTATTTTTGGAGTGAGAGGATATTCTGCCTACATCTTACTCTTGGAACGTTTAGGAAAAGATGAAAGATAATGACTATATATTTATGTATAAATGGGGCAATAGAACAAATGAGGCAAAATTTAACAATCAGAGGAGTTGGGTAAGAGAAATATCAGAGCTCTTTTCCACAAAAAATCTTTAAGGGACTTCCCTGGTGGCCCAGTGATTAAGACTCCATGCTCCCAATGCAGAGGGCACAGGTTTGGTCCCTGGTTGGGGAACTAAGATCTCACATGTTGCATTGTGTAGCAAAAAACAAAACAAAACAAAACAAAACCTTAAAAAATGCATATGTATATGTATTTATATGACCATTGGAAAGAATAGTTATTTCCATTTATATTTAAGTTGATATGCAATATGTCATTCATTAGTCCAACAAATACTGAGATCTCAGCATGTTGTTCCACTATTTTAGGTATTTAATCTATAGAGAGAACAAGATAAAGATCCCAGTCACGAATATCTAGACTCTAACAAAATTAACATAACCATGTGAGATCTGTGATTCTCTTCCTGAAGTAATTAATTCATCAGAACATTATTTTTATTTATATTATTTTTAGACATTCCAGTGGCCTCGTGAAAGGAGGTGAGGAAATCTAAGGAGGAAATAACTTTCATCAGAAAACTATATCCACTGAAACCTCTTTTTTATGGCAAACATTTTCTTTCTTAATTTCTGGGACCTTGAATCTAAAAAGTATGTTATAGTCTATTACTATTACCGGGATTACAGATGGATGGAGTTTTTTGTTTGGTTGATGTTTAACTTTTCCCCATACCTTCACAAGCTCTCATCTCCTTTGTCAGAGCTGAGAGAGGCCTCGTCATGCAATACCCCCTCAAATAATAAATACTGATTCTCTTCCTTCCAGCTCCCAGCTCCTTGAATTTCAAAGGCCAGCAGCATTCTGAACAAAAGAATAAAGACCAAAATCATTATAGATTGTGATAGAGGCCTTTAGTGGAAATATTATTTTTAAAGTGCTTTAAATCAAAACCATAAAAAGATGGTATCCGCAGTATATTGATGTATTTCTTCCAAGTTTAGTTTTTTAAAACAAGCTTGTCATGGACTTTTAATTTATCCTTTTATTCTACATTATATCTTCATAAATATAGACTTCCAAAACTACAAAGGAAAAAATTAAAATTCTAAAGAATGTTTGCAATTTCACTAAGAAATTATGTTGTTTCCTTTTGTCAAGTTGCAACACATTTTGCAAGGAGGACTAAACAAATTAATAATAATTATCCTGGTTTCCACCTTTACTTCATAAACCAAATTTACATTTTTTGCACTTGAATAGTAGTTATTCAGAATATCTATGTAGATGAAAAGTAGAATTCAACATAGAATATATTCCTTGAATGGCTGAACTGTCTCAAGGCAAATGCTGCTAGACACAAGAAACAGAAAACAAATGAGAAGCAATTCCTTAACAGGAAACTCATTCTGGTAATAAGTAAATAGCAATTTGATAAAGAAATTCATCAGTATATACATAAATAAGGTATAGAGAAAATTTAGGAAAAAGTGTAACTGCCTCCATTTAATAGAATACCAGGGATAGCTCTCTGGGGAAGAAGACAGCAACAGAGGTCTTAGGAGTGAATACAAGTTTGTCAGATTAAAAAGTCAAACATCCTAAAAGATATAAAAGCCTGGAAAAAAATCATAGGATGTGATGACTATATTCATTACTGTTTCAGCACTAAGTATGTGTGTGTGTGTTTGTGGATATGTGATGGATGAGTGGAAATTGCTTATAAAGGTGAGAATAGAGAGATGTAGGGACCAGATCATGAAGAATGTTTTCAAAATTTACCTTATTGAAGTATAATTGATTTATAATGTTAGGAGAAGGCAATGGCAGCNTAATAAATACTGATTCTCTTCCTTCCAGCTCCCAGCTCCTTGAATTTCAAAGGCCAGCAGCATTCTGAACAAAAGAATAAAGACCAAAATCATTATAGATTGTGATAGAGGCCTTTAGTGGAAATATTATTTTTAAAGTGCTTTAAATCAAAACCATAAAAAGATGGTATCCGCAGTATATTGATGTATTTCTTCCAAGTTTAGTTTTTTAAAACAAGCTTGTCATGGACTTTTAATTTATCCTTTTATTCTACATTATATCTTCATAAATATAGACTTCCAAAACTACAAAGGAAAAAATTAAAATTCTAAAGAATGTTTGCAATTTCACTAAGAAATTATGTTGTTTCCTTTTGTCAAGTTGCAACACATTTTGCAAGGAGGACTAAACAAATTAATAATAATTATCCTGGTTTCCACCTTTACTTCATAAACCAAATTTACATTTTTTGCACTTGAATAGTAGTTATTCAGAATATCTATGTAGATGAAAAGTAGAATTCAACATAGAATATATTCCTTGAATGGCTGAACTGTCTCAAGGCAAATGCTGCTAGACACAAGAAACAGAAAACAAATGAGAAGCAATTCCTTAACAGGAAACTCATTCTGGTAATAAGTAAATAGCAATTTGATAAAGAAATTCATCAGTATATACATAAATAAGGTATAGAGAAAATTTAGAAAAAAGTGTAACTGCCTCCATTTAATAGAATACCAGGGATAGCTCTCTGGGGAAGAAGACAGCAACAGAGGTCTTAGGAGTGAATACAAGTTTGTCAGATTAAAAAGTCAAACATCCTAAAAGATATAAAAGCCTGGAAAAAAATCATAGGATGTGATGACTATATTCATTACTGTTTCAGCACTAAGTATGTGTGTGTGTGTTTGTGGATATGTGATGGATGAGTGGAAATTGCTTATAAAGGTGAGAATAGAGAGATGTAGGGACCAGATCATGAAGAATGTTTTCAAAATTTACCTTATTGAAGTATAATTGATTTATAATGTTAGGAGAAGGCAATGGCACCCCATTCCAGTACTCTTGCCTGGAAAATCCCATGGACGGAGGAGCCTGGTGGGCTGCAGTCCATGGGGTCGTGAAGAGTTGGACACGACTGAGCGACTTCACTTTCACTTTTCACTTTCATGCATTGGAGAAGGAAATGGCAACCCACTCCAGTGTTCTTACCTGGAGAATCCCAGGGACGGGGGAGCCTGGTGGGCTGCCGTCTATGGGGTCGCACAGAGTCAGGCACGACTGAAGCGACTTAGCAGCAGCAGCAGCATTCTGTTAATTTTTGCTGTACAACGAAGTGATTAAGTTATATGTGTACATATATATTTTCCATAAGTTTACGCTATGGTTTATCACAGAATATTGAATATAGTTCCCTGTGCTATACAGTAGAACATTTTTGTTTACCTATTCTATATATTATAGTTTGTATCTGCTAAACTCAAACTCCTGGTCTTCCCTAACTCCCTCCGCCTCAGCAACCACAAGTCTGTTCTCTTCCTCTGTGAATCTGTTTCTGTTTCATAGATAAGTTTATTTGTATCCTATTTTAGGTTTCACACATAAGTGATATCATATGATATTTGATATTTTGGTTTTGAAATTTGGTTTTTCTATCTAAATTACTTCAGTTAGTATGATAATCTCTAGGTTTATCCATGTAGCTGTAAATGACATTATTTCATTATCTTTATGGTAAGTAGTATTCTGTTGCATGTATGTGCACAACTTCTTTATCCATTCATCTATCATTGGACATTTAGGTTGCTTCCATGTCCCAGGAGTGGGATTGGTGGATCATATGGCAACTCTATTTTTAGTGTTTTGAGGAATCCCTATACTATATTCCATAGCAGCTGCACAAATGTACATTCCCACCAACAGTACAGGAAGGCTTCCTTTTCCAGGGGGATCTCTAAATGCCTGAATTTTATCCTAAGAAATAAAAGAAAACAGAGCTGGTTAAAAAAAAAATAGATGTAAGAATCACATGGCCAAGAAAAAAAAGAAAACTATAGTTAGCAATTAGATAGCATTCAGGAATAAAATACACTTTAACAGAAAATATATGTTACATACTGAATGTTTTACATATGAAATTATATCTCGCTTAGTGTTCCATTCATATCAAAGTTGCAATCTGTAGGGCAAGGCCTTATTCTCTGTTAGGTTCCTCATACTGCTTCGAGGGCAGGCAGCTTGGACAGGAAAGAGGGAGGCATACCTATGTCTGGTGTTCAGAGACTATCAAACTCCACTGTTACCATGTGTCTAATCCGTACAAGATACTCTCTTCCCCCACCCTTTATACCTCTCCAAAGGTAACAAGTGGGGTGTGGAGGTATAGAGCGTGTATACATATTTCACCATTTCATTGTCCACACAACAACCAGAGTGACCATTCAGAAACTCAGATCATGTCACTCTTTAAACTTGAACCTTCAGTGTCTTATCACGCTTAGAATAAAATCTGAATTCCTTTGCATAACCTACAGGACTATGTAGGATCCGGAATTTGCACAAGCACGTTTCTTGTCAATCACTTACTAAATTCCAACTATATTGGCCTTTTGTCAGGTTATAGAATAATCCATGTTCTTCCCTGATATATAAACCCTTGAACTTACTGATTCTTCTGCATAAGATATACTTCCTAGAAGCAGAGTGACTTCTTTATATATTTCATGTTACAGATTAAATAGCACTCAACCTCGGAAGAAAATTCCATGTGGCTCAGATTCCTATTACATTATGCTACTCTCCATGGCCACAGTGACATTAACTGTTGGAAGCAAGATGGAAACCCTTGGCATGGTGAGATGCCCATAGGGTTTGGACTCAAATCTGCAGTTAAAATTTCATTTGTACAACCTACCAATTGTGAACATTTGGATAAATTCCTTAAACATAAGTTTCTCTTAGCCTCATTTATTCTGTTTTCCATTCACAGGTTCACTCATTCATTCATTCAGGCATTGGGGTTTAAGTGGTAACACTGGGGTTTAAATGGTGACCAAGACAGACAATACCTCCATGTGATTGGATGTATTTATAAACTGCATGTTTATAAATATGTTACAATTCATAAATACATGTTACAATTTCAGAGAGTAATGAGTGATAGGATTTGGGTGGAATCTCTTTCCCTCAGTGCAATCAGGAAAGTCTGTCTTTCTTAAGAAATGGCATTTTCACAAAGTGACAATGTCAGCAAGTACCAATCCAGAAACAATACTAGAGTGCTCCCAGGTTAAAATGCGTGGTTGCTGAGGTCATTTTACAGGGTTGCTGTTCTGGGAATCTGTGAAGTGTATCACTAATTCTGCTATTCATTCCTTCCAGTGTTGTTGTTTTTTTTTTTTTTTTCTCAGCTATTGAATTCTTCATTTGCTGATTGGGTCTTTTTTATTTTCTTGTTTCTTGCTAAAGTGTTCACTGTTCACACCACTTGTGTTCCCTAATTCAGTTAACATTTTAATTCCCAATGCTTTGACTTATTTATCTGGTAAATTGTTTATTTCTGTTCCATTATTTCTTTTCCCAGGAGTTTTCTCTTGCTCTTTCAATTGAGAGTAGTTCCTCTGCCTTTCCATTCTGCTTGACTTTCTCTACATCTATGAATTTGGGTGAAATAGTTACTTTCTGCAGTCTTGAGTGAATGTCTTTATGTGGGAGCATCCCTCTACAAACTGTGTGTGCCCAACGCCTTTGGCAGGGTTGGGTCTGGATTTGATGTGGATGCAAGTCACGTCATTCATCTGGGTGTGCTGGAGCTATCACCTTGCTAGGGGGTGGGTTGGAGGTGAAGGGGCCAGAGCTGTCACACACAGCATGACATGGGACTTCCTCTCTGCTCAGTGACCATCACTACCCTATCAGTGGGTCTGATCCCAAGTGGCTGGAGTAGAAGCCCAGAGGGTCCGGCCCAAGCTAGCTATGTTCCCTCAGAGCGTGTGTGTGTGTGTGTGTGTGTGTGTGTGTGTGTTTCCTGCATTGCCCTGGAGGAGGGAAGTGAGGCCCCTGACGGTTCTAAGCTCGAGTGCAGGCCCCAGAGGCTCTTCTCAGACACATCCTTGAGTCCAAGTCTCCTTTGTCCATCACAGCTGGTCCCTGACCCTAGCCTCGGCTCCTCTGCTCTGTTGTGGAGCTGCTTTGCAGGGTGGGCAGGGCCCATGTGGACTCTTGGCATGTCTCAGGAGGTGAGCTGTAGTTGTGCAGCTGCTTTCAAGGATCTGAGTTATTTCTGAGAAACTTCCTGAATAAGCACCAATTGGAATACCACCCAAGCTGTCCCAGGATTGAATCACTCTGTGTCCCATGTCCCAGAGAAGGCAATGGCACCCCACTCCAGTACTCTTGCCTGGAAAATCCCATGGACGGAGGAGCCTGGAAGGCTGCGGTCCATGGTGTCGCTGAGTGAGACAAGACTGAGCGACTTCACTTTCGGTTTTCACTTTCAGGCATTGGAGAAGGACATGGCACCCCACTCCCGTGTTCTTGCCTGGAGGATCCCAGGGACGGGGGAGCCTGGTGGGCTGCTGTCTGTGGGGTCGCACAGAGTCGGACACGACTGGCGCGGCTCAGCAGCAGCAGCAGCAGTGTCCCGTGGTCCAGGCTTTGCCCCAGTCATAGCCACCCCAGATCCAGTGCTGCCATGTGACGTGGAGTGCGTGGGGTTGAAGTGTTTGCAAAGCTTAGACTGGGATTCACAGCAAGGTGGTTGCTGGAAATCCGGCAGCCTTGGGAACAACCTCTCTCCACCCTGCCTCTGAGGCAAACTAGCTTGTGTGCTCCTCTTGGGTGGCATTCAAGCTTCCCACGGCCGTTCTGTTAGGCCAGTGGCCCTCCAGCCTGCCAGTGGGCTTGTCTCGCTCTCAAAGGACCCCAGGAGCAGGTAGCCCATGTGTGGCTCTAACTGCTCACTACCAGGGAGGGCGTCCTCCTGTGTAACATCTTTTTTTTTTTCCCTGAGACCCCTCACAAGGGCACAGGTCTTGATCCAATCACTTTTCTTCCTTCCCTACCCAATTAGGTGTGTATTTTTCATATAGCTTTGGTTTCACAGGAGTCCTTCTGACAGTCTCCAGGAAGACTTCAGTGAGGACCATTCCACCTGTAGATGCATTTTTGATGTGTTGATGCGGGAGGTGAGCTCCAGGCTCCTCTTATACCACCATCCTGATTTGAACTGCCTACTACAGGTTTATAGCAAACCTTGAGACCCGCTAGCATCAGTTCTCCAATTTGTTCTTCAATTTGGTGTTGACGATTCTGGGTCTTTTGCCTTTCTATATAAAGTTGAGAGGGCTTCCCAGGTGGTGCTAGTGGTAAAGAACCTTCCTATGTGTCTCTTATGTGCAGGACACATAAGAGATGTGGTTTTGATCCCTGGATCAGGAAAATCCCCTGGGAGGGGGCAAGGCAACCAACTTCAGTATCCTTGCCTGAAGAAGGCCATGGACAGAGGAGCCTGGTGGGCTACAGTCCATAGGGTTTAAAGAATCGGACACGACTGAATGAACACACACACAAAGTTTAGAATGAGTTTATTGATATCCACAAAATGACTTGCTGAGCTTTTGGTGGGGATTGCACTGATCCATTTAGTAATACGATAAATAGTTTTTACAGGTTTCTCAGTGCTATTTCTATACTGAGGTGTGAAACAAGCATCTTTAGACTTGGTTTTAGTCCCAACCTAAGGACAGGAGTGCCATCTGCTGAGTTATTGCCTATGTTTCCTTAGCTGGCCCATAATATGGACATGGTGAACCCTAGAATAAGACCAAGTGGTAAATCCATAGTCCACATAACTCAAAGAAATGGTGGATCATTGCCATTTTTTTCAGTTCACATAAAACCACTAAATCAGTCATCTTCAATAAATGTTTCAATAATTATGGATTTTTAATTATTTTGTGATATTTTTTCTTACAAATTTTTCTGATGCCCTTTCTATCTGGCTCTATTTTCAGTTCATATCATTCACTCTGTCGTGTGCAGCATGCCAGGCTTCCCTGTCCATCACCAACTCCGAGAACTTACTCAAACTCATGTCCATTGCATCAGTGATGCCATCCAACCATCTCTTCCTCTGTCATCCCCTTCTCTTCCCACCTTCAATATTTCCCAGCATCAGGGTCTTTTCTAGTGAGTCAGTTCTTCACATCAGGTGGCCAAAGTATTAGAGTTTCAGCTTCAACATCAGTCCTTCCAGTGGGTATTCAGGACTGATTTCCTTTAGGATGGACTGGTTGGATCTGCTTGCATTCCAAGGGACTCTCAAGAGTCTTATCCACACCACAGTTCAAAAGCATCAATTCTTTGGTGCTCAGCCTTCTTTATAGTCCAACTCTCACATCTGTATATGACTACTGGAAAAATCATAGCTTTAACTAGTTGGAACTTTGTTGGCAAAGTAATGTCTTTGTTTTTTAATATGCTGTTTTGGTTGGTCACAGCTTTTCTTCCAAGGAGCAAGCGTCTTTTAATTTCATGGCTGCAGTCACCATCTGCAGTGATTTTGGACACCCCCCCCNCTCTTCGCATCAGGTGGCCAAAGTATTAGAGTTTCAGCTTCAACATCAGTCCTTCCAGTGGGTATTCAGGACTGATTTCCTTTAGGATGGACTGGTTGGATCTGCTTGCATTCCAAGGGACTCTCAAGAGTCTTATCCACACCACAGTTCAAAAGCATCAATTCTTTGGTGCTCAGCCTTCTTTATAGTCCAACTCTCACATCTGTATATGACTACTGGAAAAATCATAGCTTTAACTAGTTGGAACTTTGTTGGCAAAGTAATGTCTTTGTTTTTTAATATGCTGTTTTGGTTGGTCACAGCTTTTCTTCCAAGGAGCAAGCGTCTTTTAATTTCATGGCTGCAGTCACCATCTGCAGTGATTTTGGACACCCCCCCCCCCAAATAAAGTCAGCCACTGTTTCCATCGTTTCCCCATCTATTTGCCATGAAGTGATGGGACCAGATGCCATGATCTTAGTTTTCTGAATGTTGAGCTTTGAGCCAACTTTTTCACTCTCCTCTTTCACTTTCATCAAGAGGATCTTTAGTTCTTCTTCACTTTCTGCCTTAAGGGTGGTGTCATCTGCATATATGTCGTTGCTTCTATTTCTCCCGGCAATCTTGATTCCAGCTTGTACTTCATCCAGCCTGGCATTTTGCAGTACGTACTCTGCATATAAGTTAAATAAGCAGGGTGACAATATACAGCCTTGCCACACTCCTTTCCCAATTTGGAACCAGTCTGTCATTTCATGTCCAGTTCTAACTGTTGCTTCTTGACCTACATACAGATTTCTCAGGAGGCAGGTCAGGTGTCTGGTATTCCCGTCTCTTGAAGAATTTTTGACAGTGTGTTGTGATCCACACAGTCAAAAGCTTTGGCGTAGTGAATAAAGCAGGAGTAGATGTTTTTCTGGAACTCTCTTGTTCTTTCAGTGATCCAATGGATGTTTCAATGATCCAACAAATGTTGGCTCTGGATTTTACTTACAGGTTCATGATGCAACAGATGTTGGCTCTGTTTTACTATAGGTAAAAAATATATATACGAAGAAATCTTATGAGTAAATATTTGTTTTGGTTTTGTTGCTGTTTTGCCAATTTAAAGTCATGGTTGTTTTTCCAAGTGATAGATATGACACATACTAAACCTAAAATAGTAAAAGATTTAGAAATTTAAAGCATGGAAAAATGCAACAATAATCGCATTGTTCAAGTATGTCTATCATTAATATTTTATTTCTCATTCTTTTTAACTTTTGCCCTACATGGGAAAATAAATACCCACACATAGAAATTATTCTCTTTTCCTCTTCATAATGCTGTAAAATAATGAGCACTTTTAGAAATCCAGATTAAATTTAATGAACAGTATTAACATGGCCCTAAAGTTAATCCTGCATTCCATAAATGGGATGGATTTATATTTAGGCTGGCAGCAATTTAAATAATTTATTTAATTAATATTTTCATAATGCCTCTGTACTTTAAGGATACTTTACCAGAACTAGAATCTTTCAAAAATTTAGTTACTCTCATTCTTATTTCTGATGCATTACATTTTTCCATGTGTGTAAATTTATTAATCAACCTTCCCATTTAGTACTCTTTGAAGGGCATTTTCAATTGAATCAATAATTTCTAATGATTTGCCAAAAAGATACAAAGCATTAAATATAGAACATTGTTTGTAAAAATTTTTGTATGCCTCTCACATTGTGGCTAAAAAAAATATATATATGTATATATCTGTCTCTTATACACATCTCCTGGTGGGCTACAGTCCATAGGGTTTAAAGAATCGGACACGACTGAATGAACACACACACAAAGTTTAGAATGAGTTTATTGATATCCACAAAATGACTTGCTGAGCTTTTGGTGGGGATTGCACTGATCCATTTAGTAATACGATAAATAGTTTTTACAGGTTTCTCAGTGCTATTTCTATACTGAGGTGTGAAACAAGCATCTTTAGACTTGGTTTTAGTCCCAACCTAAGGACAGGAGTGCCATCTGCTGAGTTATTGCCTATGTTTCCTTAGCTGGCCCATAATATGGACATGGTGAACCCTAGAATAAGACCAAGTGGTAAATCCATAGTCCACATAACTCAAAGAAATGGTGGATCATTGCCATTTTTTTCAGTTCACATAAAACCACTAAATCAGTCATCTTCAATAAATGTTTCAATAATTATGGATTTTTAATTATTTTGTGATATTTTTTCTTACAAATTTTTCTGATGCCCTTTCTATCTGGCTCTATTTTCAGTTCATATCATTCACTCTGTCGTGTGCAGCATGCCAGGCTTCCCTGTCCATCACCAACTCCGAGAACTTACTCAAACTCATGTCCATTGCATCAGTGATGCCATCCAACCATCTCTTCCTCTGTCATCCCCTTCTCTTCCCACCTTCAATATTTCCCAGCATCAGGGTCTTTTCTAGTGAGTCAGNAACAGGTATATAACGGTATACTGTTGCTGTTAAATTCCTATGCCTATAGAATATGAGCACTCTTGACTTTTACATATATAGGTAAATGTAAATTCAAGATTTGGTAGCTAATTATCTAAGGCTTTAGAACAATTTTTTAAATTTAAAAGATAATTTAAATTGTTTTTAATTTTCCAAATATTTCTTCAGTTTTAAGTAAATAGTATTTAAATGAGATATTTTTTCCCAATAGAGCCATCATGAAAGCAAAAAGGTGGGAGTGAAATCACAAATAGAACCCACACCAAGGCCATACACTTTCTGATTTATACTCTCCTGAGGGAACTTTTCCAACTCTAATTCTTTTAGTCACAGTAGACTTAAAGGATTTACAGAAGTGTTTAGTTTTGTTAGAAATAGTTTTCCACATCTCTAAATAACATATTAATCCCCTTCACTATTGCTATAACATGTTATTTTTGCTATAGTCATTTTTTTTTAGCCTGAGAAAAAACTGAAAAGTATGGAATCATAAGTTTGGTTCATTTAGTTAAGGAAAACAGCACAAAAATATTTTACAAAATAATTTTCTTGCCTGAAGCAAATTTTAAACACATTATATTATCTAAAAAGTTTTCATACAGTATCACCTTACAGTTCTCTTAGCATTTAATAGGAGACCACTTGAATAATCAAGAGATTAAGACAAAGATTAGCTTCATTGGAAAAAGTAAAGAAAAAATTCTATTTGAAAATAATTTCAAATAGTAAGTAATAACTAATAAATGAGATCAGAATTTCATACTGAATTTAACTAACTCTGTAACTTTGGACATATCACTTTCTCCCTCTGAGCTTCAGCTTCTGGATCAATAAAACAAAGATATTAAGGTAGAAATTATCTGTAAAGTGTCTTCTATTTTTTTTTTTTACGTGTAATTACTCTAACTGAAGAAAGTGAAAGTGAGAGTCTACTTAAGCCAAATAACCTTCCTAGCTTTGGAAAAAAATTCACATTACACCACTTGCAGTTCCTGTCACCCCTTTTCCACCCTCCAGTCTTTGAATTAGAATTAATTACTCCCACACACATTGACTACACCTCCTGACTAGCACCTATGCGCTCCTGCCTTGTTTGATAAAATTGTCTCCATCACAGCCTGTACCTCCTGGCCTTATGACTGTGCTCTTCACAGCTCCTCACCTGTGCTCCAGAGATCCTCACGCAGGGAGCAATACTGTCAAGGCCGCCATGGGAGTTTTCAGGGTATCACCACACGTGGCTTGGGTTTTCCCGTCGTTCTCTCCCATAGCTCACGCTGCCCGAAGACCAAGACTGTGTTTTGTTCTTCTTGTAGGTAGCACAAAGCCTCATGTTTTTACATAGTGGGCTTTTGCTAAATATATACACATATACATACATGTGGAATGAATAAGTGAAGGATGAATTAATATGCAATCCTTTATTTGGCAATTAATTCCTAGTCACTTTTAACATGGAAAACTAACTTATACATCAGGTCACTAATGTCTGTTTGAAAACAGATCTTATGAAGCTGGATCCACTGCCAGTTAGCACAGGTGGGAAAGACAGTGCTAAGGGGAAAAGAAAAGTCCATAGCATCTTCTATTGGAATGCTGTTATTCTTCTCAGGGTGTAATTTTTGTTTTTGTTTTGGTCCTGGTCTTTCTTGTTTTAGGACTTCCTTGGTGGCTCAGCTGGTAAAGCGTCTTGCTTACAATGTGGGAGACGTGGGTTTGATCCCTGGGTCAGGAAGATCCTCTGGAGAAGGCAATGGCAGCCCACTCCAGTACTCTTGCCTGGAAAATCCCATGGACAGAGGAGCCTGGTGGGCTACAGTCCACGGTGTCATAAAGAGTCGGACACGACTGAGCGACTTCACTTTCACTTTCTTGTTTTAGGAGTTTTCAGTTAATGAATGAAATCAAGTAAATCTCTATTATAATTTCTTATGGACTCTTCTTAAATGTAAGCAAATTTTTTTTCTCTTGTTATTGGGAAAATATTTTGAAAGCAATAATATCGCTTAAGTTAAAATACACCTTGCAAAACAAATTTTGAAAGATTTCAGGAACTGATGTTTAAATCTATGATAAATTATTCCATTTAAAATCAATACAGCCTTGTTTATTTTTAAATAATTATCTAAATATGGAATTATAAATATTTAGACATGTGTCCTTGGTTATTGCTACTATAGTCCCTAATTATGTGTAGTTTACAAAAATGGATCTGATATATGTAGTTGTATTTATATATTGCTAATTTTTTTGGTATTAATAGTTTCCACCCAATGCTATATTTGTATATATACAAATGTGTATATATTAGGTGTAAGATAGTGTTCTAATCTGGTTAGTTTTAGTATAAAAGCAGCTGAAAACCTCTGCCCACATGGAGCTTTCATCTTTGTGAATGGAGGTCACATAAGCAATGTAAAATTATATACTTTTCTATAAGATGTTAAATCCTGGAGAGAAAAATAAAGCTTGGAAGAAGCATAGGAAGTATAAATATGGAGGTGCCATTTTGAATAGAGTGACCGTAGAAGACCTCACTGAGCAGATTATATCTGAACAGCGTCGTGATGTGAGGGAGAAGGACCTGTGCTGTTTGAGGAGATGTTCTGAATGAAAGGAACAGCAGGGGCCAAGTTCAAGTGCATGGTGCCTCACAGGTTGAAGATGCAAGGCTGATATGTGAGGAATGAGTGCCTTTAAATAGAATTTTAAAGATTACTTATGAATAAGGAGAGATTTTTCAGTTAAAAATATCAAAAACCATCACAGTATTGTAATCATCCTCCAATTAAATAATTTTAAAGTCTCATATATTGCACAAATATAAAATCAATAAGGCATGCGTCTCTCCCAAAATTTATATCAGAATACCATAGGAACGGAGAAGAGTTACTTTCTAATTATAACTACTAATGAAGCAGAGCTTGGATAAAGTCCACAGAACCCGCTTGCACACAAAGTCTTGTAAATCAAAGATCAACAAGTTTTTGGCTTCAGTCTTCCTCTCCCTCCTTCTATACTGCAGAAAATAATGTCTCTGTATTATCCTCATAGAAATCAGCCACAGAAATCATATTCAATACCATATTTATTTCCTGAAACTTCCTCAAAGGCGGTATCCCTGTTTGAAAAACAAAGCAGACCCTTAGGATGTGATGGGGTTCTGGCTGCCCCCAAATGTGTCACTTTTGGCAACTGGGTTATTTCTAATTGGGGCCAAACAGCCTCAAGAAGAGGCTAGATCTTTTGGCAAAGTGCTCTTAACACAGAAAGGAAAACCATAAAACCAACCAAACAACAACAAAATAACAGATTGGGGGAAGAGGAAACTGATGTCAGTGACGGATGACTGTGGCATCAATAGTGCTGATGGTTTCTAGAGTGTGCGGTGGCGGTGTTCAGTTGCTCGGTCATGTCTGACTCTTGTGACCCCATGGACTGTAGCCGATAAGGCTCCTTTGTGCGTGGGATTTCCCAGGCAAGAAAACTGGAGTGGGTTGCCATTTCCTTCTCTGGGGGATCTTCCCGACCCAGGGATCGAACTGGTGTCTCCTGCACCATTAAAGGAGGATTCTTTACCACTGAGCTGCCTGGGAAGCCCTTCAAGAGTGTATAGCTACCTTGAAGTATCAAGTTGTATAAATTAAATATTTACAACTTTTTATTTGTTAATCATACTTCAATAAAGCAGTTAAAATTGTCATTATTTGCAATTCAAACTTACAATTAGAGAAAATGATACTTTAATAGATATGTTGTACTATCTACACATATTTTTAAAAGCATATCTTGCTCTTGCCCTCAACAGAGAACAAAATGGATGAATTAAAAATGAACAGCTCTTAAAGGTACAAATCACTAAAATGGAAAAAAAAAAATCTTACCATCAAATAGATTTTTTTCAGCCTCTACAGCACCAACTAGAGAGATGCAGAAGTTGCTAAGGTCAGGAAGCATGTGAAATCTTTTGTGTGTGGCCTTGTCCCCGAAGGGGTTATTCCGAGGACACTCAGCCTGGTGAACGAGGCACACATATGTCCTGTTTTCTTAGACTGTTGCAACACTTAAATGCATTTGGCAGTCTAAGCACATCAGTTCTTTCTGAAGGAGGTTTTTCTGATGAAGGTTATGCCAGGCTTTCCCCTAAAACATAAATCCGTTGGCTGTTTGTTAAGCCTTGTGTTCAATGAAATCAAAGCAATCGTCAATGGATATGGTTCACTGGAAAATGTAAACTGGCTTCTCTACCCAAGAAAAATGGTTTAAGCAATGCAGGAGATTTTGCACACATTCTCTACACACAGCATCTCTCTTTGTAGGGGAATTTTTACTGCAGTACTTCTCGCTGCACCTGCCATCTCTCTCTCTTTTGGAAACACAAATTCCCATTCCACAACAAAGAATGAGTAATGTGCCTCTAAGTGCCTAAAATCTGTTTTGTAATAACTGATATTTCATTCTTTGATGCCAGGTCTAGGCAAATGAAGTGCTTTATGTAAAAACCCAGAAATGTGTTTTTGTCCCTTTGGTTTCCTGCCCAGATTAAGTGTGCCCACAATCCGCTCAGGGCTAGCGAATGAAGCACACAAGGGATAGCACCTTACAAAAACAGAAGCACTGGACGCTTGTGTTATATTTCAGAGATGTCACAGTTTTCTTTGGGACAATAAAATATAATTCAAGAAAATATTATATAGTATAACAAGCACCCAGGTTTTCTAAGGAAGTCAGATCTGTATTTATAGGGATAACATGGCAAGAAATTTAGACTCCAAAGCTTATTATACTGCTAAACTTTGATTAGATTAAATATTGTTATTTATTGTTATAGATTGTCCCTGCTCTTTATTCAAGGAAAAACATTTACTGCCACATGAATTTTATCTATTATCTTATGAATGTAGTCTTCATTAATTTGAATACATTTTACTCAGTCATTTAAATTTCTTCTGAATATTCCTTTTTTTCACTGAAGTATATACTTGATGTACAACATTGTGTCAGTCTTTGCTGTACAACAAAGTCAGTCAGTCATAGACATATATAATTCTTTTTTACAAATTCTTTTCCATTATGATTTATCCCAGGAGACTGCATATAGTTTTGTGTGCTATACAGTAGAACCTGGTCATTTGTCTATACTAAACATAAAAATTTACATCTACCAACCCCAAATTCCCAGTCCATCCCTCTCCACTTTCCCCTTGGCAACCACAACTCTGTTCTCTGTAACTCATGGATATTCTTGACTATAAAATATAATAATTTGAGAACAGAAACTGACATCTACTTCTGAATAAATCTACAAAATACAGTTTTTTATAAATTAGCTACTATGCTAATCTGGTCCCAACACTTCATGGCAAATATATGGGGAAACTGTGACAGACTTTATTTGGGGGGGCTCCAAAATCAATGCAGATGGTGACTGCAGCCCCAAAATTAAAAGACGCTTGCTCCTTGGAAGAAAAGATATGACCACCTAGAGAGCATGTTAAAAAACAGAGACGTTACTTTGCCAACAAAGATCCTTCTAGTCAAAGGTATGGTTTTTCCAGTAGTCATGTATGGATGTGAGAGTTGGACTATAAAGAAAGCTGAGTGATGAAGAATTAATGCTTTTGAACTATGGTGTTGGAGAAGACTCTTGAGAGTGCCTTGGACAGCAAGGAGATCCAACCATCCATCCTAAAGGAAATTAGTCCTGAATATTCACTGGGAGGACTGATGTTGAAGCTGAAACTCCAATACTTTGGCCACCTGATGCAAAGAACTGACTCATTGGAAAAGACCCTGATGCTGGGAAAGATTGAAGGTAGGAAAAGAAGGGGACAGCAGAGGATGAGATGGTTGGATGGCATCACTGACTATGAACATGAGTTTGAACAAGCTCTGGGAGTTGGTGATAGACAGGGAAGCCTGGCGTGCTGCAGTCCTTGGGGTTGCAAAGAGTTGGACATGACTGAGCAACTGAACTGAACTGGACTGAGCGACTGAACTGAACTGAACTGAGCTATTATGCCTTATCATTTAATTAATGGATCAATAAATTGTTACCATTTTTCTACCTCCTAAACATGTTTGCCTTGCCTGTCCCTTCCCAGCCTCATGCATTCATGATGTAATTAATTTTTTGACAAATTAAGGAAAGATAATCTACAAAATTCATATCCCCAAATACCATCAGTTGAAATTCAAAGTGCCTGTGTCTTGTCCCTTTTAAGATCTCTCCAGCTGCCATCTCTGTTAAGTTCAAAAACACTCATTGGCAAAGAAAGTGAGCAAAAACAACAAGCCTGACTTGTTAAGTGTTTATTATGTTAGTTTCTCTTGTAATAAAACATGCACATGGTTTTATTTAACCACCACTGAGATATTTCCAAGTTTCTGTCACAAGGGCTTGCAGACCAAGGTTTTAAAGAAGAACTTCTAAGAATTAAAATCAGTTGGTCATATGTATGCTTTAACTTAAACACAGTTAAATACAAACAGTGAAATATCTGAAAAAGAAGAAAACCATCCCATTTAAAAGAGTATCAAAAATGTAGAATACTTAAGAGTAAATTTAACCAAGGAGATTAAAGATTTGTACACTGAAAACTATATGACTTTGGTGAAGGAAGAAGACACAAATAAATGGGGAAATATCCAAGGTTGGGGATCAGAAGAATTTATGTTGTAAAAATGTCCATAATACCCAGAGCCTTCTGTAGATTCTGTAAAATCCATATCAAAATTCCTATGTCCATGTTTGGGAGTTCATGTACACCCGTGGCGGATTCATGTCAGTGTATGCCAAATCCAATACAGTACTGTAAAGTAAAATAAAGTAAAAAAAAAAAAAAAAATCCTATGGCATTTTTCACCAAAATAGAGGAAAAAACTAAAATTTGTATGGAACCACAGAAGGCCTCTCCTAGCCAAAGCAGTCTTAAGAAAGAATTAAACTGGAGTTCTCATACTTCCTGATTTCAAACTTATTACAAAGTTACAGAAATTTAGAAGTATGGTACCACCAAAAAAAAAAAAAAAATACACACATAAACCAATGAATAGAATAGAGCACTTAAAAATAACCCCTTCCATTAGCAGTCAATTAATTTTTGACAAAGAAGCCAAAAATACTTAATGGAGAAATAATAGTCTATTCAATAAATGTTGCTGGCAAAACTGGATTACCACTTGCAAAAAATAAATTGGACTCCTATCTTACACCACTCACAAAAATTATCTCAAAATGAATTAAAGACTTGAACATAAGATTTGAAACTGTAAAGCTAGAAGAAAACAGAAAAAAAAAAAACAACCACGACATTGGTCTTGGCAGCAACTCTGTACACAAAAAGTACAAGTAATAAAAGCAAAAATCAATAAGCAGGACTACATCAAACTAAGAAGCTTCTGCACTTTTCAGTTCTGTAGAGTAAAAAGTTAAAAAAAAAAATATATATATAAAGGCAATGTACAGGATAGGAGAAATATTCGCAAACTTCCTTTCTAATTACAGGTTAATACTCAAAATATATAAGGAACACATACAACTCAATAGCAACAAGTTAAAAATCCAACTAAAAATTGGCAGAGGACCTGAATGGACATTTTTCCAAAAAAGACAGGCAAATAGCCAATAAGTATATGAAAAGGTGTAATATCACTAATCTTTAGGGAAATGGAAATCAAAACCGCAATGAGATACCACCTCATACCTGTTTGTTATGAAAAAGGGTTGGTAAGAAAATGGAGGGGAAAGGGCCCTCTTGGAAGGAATGTAAATTGGTATAGCCACTATGTAAACCAGTATGAGGTTTCTCAAAAAAACTAAGAATAGAACTGCCATGTGACCCAGCAATCCTGCTTCTGTATATGTGTAAATCCAAAGGAAAGGAAATCAGGATTTCAAAGAGATGTCTACGCTCTCATGTTCATTCCAGGATTACTAACAACAGACCAGTGTTTCACTGGTTCACTGGCTCACACATACCTCTCAATACCAAGAGTCTTGCTGCCAGCTCTGTTCTCATGGAGTGCTCATCCTACCTTCCAAAGGTCTAACTTCACTAAGCCTTACAATTTGTATCCCAGTCTTTTCTCCCAGGTTACTCATCTACATCAGAGTCCAATTTAATTTACCAGTCCAGTCATGTATCTTATGGCATACAATCTAATTTTTGAATTTCAAGCCTCTGTGACAGGACATTGCCTGGTACACAATGTTGAAATGGAAAGCAAAGTACCTAAAAAAATAGAGACCTGTTCTCAGAGATGGATGGACATGAAGTTGCAGTCACATCAGATGTTACAAAAATGATGACCAACATAGGGTACTAGGCAATGTCTTCTAAGAGACGCAGAAAGGGGCAGTGAAAGAATATGAAAACAGGCATTATATATAGACATTAGAACTTACTTCATTGTTGAAGTATTTTTTGAGAAACATGAACAAATGACAACCTTCCCATATTTCACATAATTATGACCTTTGTAATAGCAGCAGTGCAATCTACCATAGGAAATCTTATCCTACAAGTTTCATCCAAAAAAAATATGGTTTTTCCATCAGTATAGATTTTATATAATTTCAGTGGACAAAGCTGGAATTGCTTGAAATATTGCTCATCTTACAAGTAATTTAAAATATTAATAGTATTTATCTTTTCTTCCTTTCAATACAGTGACTGGTATTAGCTTTAAGCTATTATTTTTATTCATTCTTTTTTAAAAATTCATTATAGAACAAATATTTGTCAGGTGCTCATTATGTGCCAAGTTTATGCTATTCACTGGTGAGATAAAAGTGAATCAAGTTGGTGAGGTTTCTGCTCTCAGGATTCAAACAGTCTAATAGGGGAAACAGACTTTAATCAAATAATCATAGAGAATTTGTTATTGAAAAATTTGCCAAGTCCTATGAATACTAATAATTGATACTTGTGGAAGGCTTGTTCTCTTCTAAGCACTGGTGTAATATTTAATTTGGAGAAGGTAATATTGATAGCTGGGGAAACAGTGGAAACAGTGTCAGACTTTATTTTTCTGGGCTCCAAAATCACTGCAGATGACTATTGCAGCAATGAAATTAAAA
>SJYX01011836.1:7237-90251 GCA_006410675.1 Oreotragus oreotragus
ACACACACACACACACACACACACACACATATATGCTTTTTTTGTTCAGTCACTCAATTGTGTCTGACTCTTTGTGACCTCATGGACTGTAGCATGCCAGGCTTCCCTGTCTTTCACTATCTCCCAGAGTTTGCTCAGATTCAAGGCAGGAGGAGAAAGGGACGACAGAGGATGAGATGGTTGGATGGCATCACCGACTCAGTGGACCTGAGTTTGAGTAAACTCTGGAAGTTGATGAAGTTCAGGGAGGCCTGGCGTGTTGTAGTCCATGGGGTCACAGAGAGTCGGACATGACTGAGCGACTAAACTGACTGGTTGGATCTCCTTGCAGTCCAAGGGACTCTCAAGAGTCTTCTCCAGCACCACAGTTTGAAAGCATCAGTTTTTCAGTGCTCAGCCTTCTTTATGGTCCAACTCTCACATCCATACATGACCACTGGTAAAACCATAGCTTTGGCTGGACGGACCTTTGTTGGCAAAGCGATGTCTCTGCTTTTTGGTACGTTGTCTAGGTTTGTCATGGCTTTCCTTCCAAGGAGCAAGCGCCTTTTAATTTCATGGATGCAGTCACCATCCTCAGTGATTTTGGAGCCCAAGAAAATAAAATGCGTCACAGTTTCCATTGTTTCCTTATTTGCCATTTGCCATGAAGTAATGGAACCTGATGCCATGATCTTTGTTTTTTGAGTGTTGAGTTTTAAAAAGCCAGCTTTTTCACTCTCCTCTTTCACCTTCATCAAGAGGCTGTTTAGTTCCTCTTCGCTTTCTGGATGAAGCTCAAGCTGGAATCAAGATTGCCGGAAGAAATACCAATAACCTCAGATATGCAGATGACACCACCCTATTTGCAGAAATAAGGACAAATTAAGTCCTTATTTGAAACATCTAGTCTATTAATAATTTAGAAATGCCTGGTATATATAAAATGTAGAGGCAGAAAAATACGCTTTGTAAATATCATTTTTTGCTAAAATTTGTAGGAAATATTGTCTTTGGAGACTAGAATTATTAAATCACCTCTGTGAGCAGTACATTATTATCTATACTTTTCATTGGTTTGCAGGAAGTGGGATGAAAAAAGTTGTGAAATGTTATAGGTTAATGTGTTCACACTTGAAACATGAGTCCTAATTTTACAACATCTAATCTCTGGCAGCTAAAGAAGTTGCCAGTATATTTGGTCATGTGAGTGCATATTGTATACTCTGTGTTGAAGTTCATGGGAAAGCTTGTCCTCTGTAAATGCCTCTCGGATATGAGTTTGTCTGAATTCACCTCCGAGCCTTCCACATGCCTGCACTTGTCCACTGGATTGGCGGTGAGGAATGGGAAATGTGGAGGGAATGGTGTAAGGCCTGAACGGTTGTATTTGAAAGGTACCTCAGATGATCACCGTTATGCTCAGTTGTGTCTGACTCTGCAGCCCCATGGACTGGAGCTCACCAGGCTCCTCTACCCATGGAATTTTCCAGGCAAGAATACCAGAGTGGGTAGCCATTCTGCTCTCCAAGGGATCTTCCTGACCCAGGGATCAAACCCACATCTCTTACATCTTCTGCACTAGCAGGTGGATTCTTCACCTGGAAAGCCCCCTGTAATCAGCAGTTTTATTTAGCAGTGCTGTGTACATAGTGGACAGGTAAATTCTTATAGCTAGGATTTCCGGATATTTAGAAGTGCTCAACGTATTCAAAAGTAGAAGCAGTATGTAATGCTTTTTGTAAATAGCGTTTAAAACTTGATGGAAAAAAATATCAATGGGAAATTCATTTTTCTTTGGCAAGATGAAATTGCTACACCACCTCAATGAACAGTATGCTGTTCTTTGTACTTGTTCATTAGATTGAGGAGCCAGGAGGGAAGAAATTCCAAAAAGTGTTTTGTTAATGTGTACTAGAAAATTTCAGCTTATCCATATGGTACATTTAACTTAACTTTGCTATATGATTATCTTTATCTACCCATCTATACTTTGGTTACTAACACCTGATTTCTTCTCAAAATCAGCTTCTCCATTTTCATTTCCAGTGCCTCAGGAAGTTCAGGTAACTCATCTAGCCAGTCAGAGCTTGTATCCCCTAATTTGTAGTGATTGATTCAGAGATGCACACATACCCTATCAGAGCCAGTGAAATATAATAAGACTTTGCTGGGTATGCGGAGGAAAAGGCAATTTGTTGTTGTTGTTGTTGTTGTTAGATTTAGGTCTGGAAGGTTGTTGGTGTGGAATTACTGGTGCCTTCTTGTCACCATCTGTCATCTAAGAATGAAGAAATGGGAAAGCCTCAGAGTCACAGAAAACAGGGGACACACTGGGTCCCAGTGACGCTGTTCCATTTCCTTACTTCAGCCATCTCTGAAGCCAGATCCACACTTGGACCCATCAGATGCGTGAAGCAATACATCCTTATGTTGTAGGTTACTTTTGGTTAAATTTTCCAAAACTTGCAACCAAGAGCATTATGAATGATCAGCTGAACAGCATGATGCTTTGTTAGGAAATAAAAAGCCAACTGGTGTGCTTTCTCTCTTGTCTTTACTCCTGAAAGGAGGTCAGCAGAGTGTTTTTGAAAGTTTGAGCACATCTCTCAGGGGTAAGTTAAGTGTTTTTCCATTTCAGGCTCACTGAAGAGACTAGACCTCGAGCAACAATGATCCTTTCTTATTTCTCGCAGTTTCTGTGAGTGGGAATGACTCATCCCTGCTCCACAGTGTTCGGGGGCGGAAATCTCATGAAAGCGTCTTCATTCCTGGGTCTCCCTGTTAATCCCAGCTGTTGGCTGAGGACCTGGCTGAGACTGCAGGGCAAAACACCCACATGTGGCCTCTCTGTGCGACTCGAGCTCACTCATAACAGTGGCTGAGTTCCAGCGGCAAGTGTCCCAGGAGACAGACCAGACAGAAATCACAGAGCATTACTTCTGCCACATTTTGTTAGAAATTAAGTAGTGCCTGCTTTCAGGGAGAGAAGAATTAGATCTCAGCTTTGAAAAGAGGCGGGTCTAAACATTTGTCGACATATTTTGAAACTACCACAGATAATAAGGGGGAAAAGGAGAGTTTCCTTAACACGAGGGAAAACTGTGTAATTTTCTGACAGATAATTCCTTCCAGATTTCTCACTATGTGCATTTAGGTATGCTTAGGGGAATCATGTGGGTTTCTCTTGTTTTTTCCTTGCATTTTCCAAAGTGGCCTGTTGGGGATACTATGCAGCTATTATGATTTTCTGAAAGATTCTGGTTTCTGTATTATTCCCCACTCACAGAATCAGGACTCCTTGGAGAAATGGTTGACTCTAGGTGTAGGGCAGGTAAAGAACAGGCTGTTTTGCCAAAAAGCAAATCAGTAATGATTAATGGAAATGTACTTAAAGGACACAAAAACCAGCCTGAAGGGGTTCCCATTGATGAAATCTGAGACTTTAGTGAAAGAAGGATAATTACAATTTATGATTGAAAAAGTTGAATCAACGAACCTTCGTGAGGTTTGTTGGGTGCACACAAGAACAGGTGTGGTTTTGACACTGGCTGCTAAGAAAAAGATGTGTGAGGCGGGGGAAGGGCTGCTGGGCTGATCAGGTGATCAGTGAGCCAGAGTCAAAATCAGACACATCACCTGAAAAGAAGCCCAGCAAAGCTCTGACGTGTACAGTACACCAAAAGGAGGTAAAGGATACTGTACATGTTGGAAGACTTCCCACCAGTGCCCACTGCATAAAGGACGTAGTTCAAATTTGTGTTCAGCCCACGTATATTCAACATTTACATTTTAAAAGGAAATGTTATTCCTTTGTGACATCTGCAAACTTTGGAAAAGTGACTCATGCCCATCAAAAATGTGCATATAGGATTTTGGATTCCCCGGTGGTCCCATGGTTAGGACTCCGTGCTCCCACTAAGGAGGCACAGGTTTGATCATTCATGGGGTCGCAAAGAGTCGGACACGACTGAGTGACTGAACTGAACTGAAACTGGGGCATAAAGACCCTACATGCCATACAGCACTGCTGAAAAAGAAAAAAAAAAATGTGTATTTAGGGTTTATAAAGGCCAAGGCGGACTTTGAGGATGGCATGTTTCTCACAGAAACTCCTGCATGCAAGATGACAGGATCTGGCTGCTGATACGTAAAGCCACTTCACTGCAAGTGACAGTGAAGCACCGTAACATCAGGAATAATCTGGACCCCCAAGCATACCACAGATGTGGAGCACTGGAACTTTCAGATGTAAGAACTTGGATAATTGCTCCCCTGCTCCAGAGACAGTGGAAAACATTTTGAAAAGAGATTCAAGTTACTTGTCTGTAGTCTGACTTATACATTCTTCTTATTTGTTTGTTCCCTTGGAGCTCCAAGGAGCTCAACTTCCCCATAGTCCTATAGACCACTTCATGGTTCCCAGGGCATCCATGGATGATGAGAGTGAACAACCAGAGAGGTCTCCGACCCAGGCCCAAGTTCACTTGGTCACCTGAATGAACACAGGGCAGAGGCTGTCTGTAACCCACAGCATCCTAGGTCTACAGTGTCTAGGAGAGAGTGCGGACTCAGTTTTGTGTTAAATTGAACACTTGGTATTAAACTCAGTCAAATTATTGAAAACAACAGCAAAATTGCACTAACTCACAGACTATCAGGCTGAGACCATTCTCCTTGTGAGGTCATAACCCCCTTCAAGAGAAGACCACCAAGATTTCAAATCTAACCTCTCTGTTTTTCAAACTCCTCTCTGGTTCTTGACATCACAGGGCAAAGTCTACATGTCCATTACGGTCGGGAAAGATGCTGCTCAACCAGAGAGTGCCCAGACATCCAATCTGAGGGGATATTATTCAGATCACAGTGACTCATAGCTTTGCATTGCCCATTTAAAGGGAAGGATGAACTGTGAAGCTGAGAAAAGCAATCAGCCTGAGTGTAAAAACCATGCAGATGGCAAAGATGTTGACAGTAAGGTTTTTCACAACACCTACAGACTCACACTCCTCTCGGAGAGAAGTGTGGACCCATGGTAAATTTGAATGTAACTTCCCATCAGTTAGCAACTTCAACATGCTTCCTCAATATGGAAGAAGAAAGAACTTTCCACTAAAAATCTTTCTGTATTAAAAAAGACTGGTAAACCTTTCCAAGGTAGCCAAGGGTCCTAGAGTTGGCTCTATAGTGGAACAAAGATTTGACTGTGAACTGAAAAGACTGAGGTGCAAAATCAGGGAGTAAGAAAACCCAAGAGAATTATTATTCCACAATGTATAAAGTAGAGAAGGAACACTTCAGTGTTCTTGCCTGGAGAATCCCAGAGACAGGGAAGCCTGGTGGGCTGCCGTCTATGGGGTCGCACAGAGTTGGACACGACTGAAGCGACTTAGCAGCAGCAGCAGCTGCATCGGCACAGGAGCAGCCGAGAGGAGCTACCCGACGCCCGAGGTCAGGGCAGTGGCCGAGAAGTGCAACCCCATGTCCAAGGAACAGTGGCTGCGTGGGCACAGGAGGGCCGAGAGGAGCTACTCCATGTTCAAGGTCAGGAGGGGCAGCTGTGAGGANTTCCAGTGGTCATGTATGGATGTGAGAGTTGCATTGTGAACAAAGCTGAGTGCCAAAGAATTGATGCTTTTGAATTGTGGTGTTGGAGAAGACTCTTGAGAGTCCCTTGGACTGTAAGGAGATCCAACCAGTCCATTCTAAAGGAGATCAGTCTGGGGTGTTCATTGGAGGGACTGATCCTGAAGCTGAAACTCCAATATTTTGGCCACCTCATGAGAAGAGTTGACTCATTGGAAAAGACTGTGATGCTGGGAGGGATTGAGAGCAGGAGAAGGGGATGACAAAGGATGAGATGGCTGGATGGCATCACCGACTTGATGGACATGGGTTTGGGTGGACTCTGGGAGTTGGTGATGGACAGGGAGGCCTGGTGTGCTGTGACTCATGGGGTCACAAAGAGTTGGACATGCCTGAGCGACTGAACTGAACTGGACTGATGAAGTAGTGTGTAGCAACTTCCAGAAAACAGGCCCATCCTTGAGCAGAATTTTACTTCCACACACCTAGAAATTCCAAAATATACTCCCTGTGAAGCAGAATTAATCCCCTACTGCAAATCAGGATTAAAAACTATCCTTTGGGAATGACTCAGAATAATTTTTTTCAAAATGTTAAACCTGCAAACTGAAGCTATCACAATCCATTTTGTAAATGAGAAGAATTTTAGGGGAAAGCATTTTGAATTATCACTAGGATAAACTGGGTCAAGAAATCTAGAGTTTAAGGAGATATTAGAGAATAGCCAGCCAGTCCTTTCCTTTAGGCTCATCATTCTGTCCTTATAAACCCACCCATCCCTTTCTGTCATTTTTCCTCCGAAATAAATTTAACCCCTGAAAATCCAGTTTGTCTGGAATAAGCAATTTGGTGAAACACTCTGAGCCATTCAGTTCAGTTCAGTCGCTCAGTCATGTCGGACTCTGCAACACCACAGACTGCAGCAAGCCAGACTTTTCTGTCCTTTATCATCTCAAACCTGCTTGCTCAGAGTCATGTCCATTGAGTGGGTGATGCCATCCAACCATCTCATGCTCTGTTGTCCCCTTCTCCCCCTGCCTTCAGTCTTTCCCAGCATCAGGGTCTTTTCCAATGAGTCGGCTCATTAGAATCTATTATGCTTAAAATAATAATCGAAGTAACTGCGCTAAGAAAGAAGAAAAAACAATTCTAGTACCATCCACATTTATCTGAATCTAATTTCCTATAACTGGGTTAGGGTCGACTGAAAAGAAAGCTAAAAACAAAATTAGTTTTAGGGAATAGATCGTTTCAGTGAAGCACTTTTCAAATATATGATTGCAAAAGAAGGGTCTTCATTATGGATGAATTGTACCCAAGTTTTTTTTTTTTTTCATGTCCCATCTCGAAATGCATACTGAAGTGCATGGAAGCTGACTCTATTTTCATTTGGGGAAAATATTCCAACCATCACTTAGAGCTCTAACTCTCTGGGAAGAGGAGAGTCATGTGGATCCATACAGCCTCCGTTGTCGGTTATTCCTAAGATGAATGCCATTTGTGAACTAAATATGTATCTTAAATTTCAAGAAATAAAATTCCAAACGGATGTGCTTCATTAAAAATATCTGCTTGGTAAAGACATTTAAAATGATACTAGTTAAATCACAAATCAAAATGTTTGAGGTTCAGACAAAACTACACTGAGAGGAAAAATAAAAACCTGAAATGTGTTCTTGGGAGAGAAATTATTTTTTCTCAAAACTCTGCTTGCCATCCACAGATACACACTACCCTTCAACATCAGCTAACCATAAGTAACAAAAGGACGTCCTTGTCTGAGGGCAGTAACTTGCTGCTCTGCTATGACTGGCAGGGCACTCGGACCTTAGACTCTGTAAAGAACCCAGCTGGTGTTTCCAGAGCCAGAAAACTCTGCCTGAATCGCACCCCAGTTTTAAAATCTGGCTTTTAGAAATGCGTTCCTCTGCCAGAGACAAGAGACCCTTCATTGTTCGGTTCTGTCTTTTATGCCAGTCAGGATACAGGCTCTGTGCCGTCAACTCTCTGACCCCAGCTCTCGCTCTTGAAATCTTGAATTCTGGCTCATGTTCAGCCATGTTGTTGAGAAATAAATGTTAGGATATTAGTTTTGTTTATTTGTTTGGTTTTATTTTTTCTATTTTTTGGTCGCACTGTACAGCCTGTGGGATCCTAGTTCCGTGACCAGAGGTCAGACCTGTGACCTGCAGTGGAAGTGTGGAGACTGCCCTACCAGGCAGTCCCAGAGTAATAGTTTTAATCCTTTCATTACAGATCTGCCATCTTTGAGATTTTTGTTTTTGTTTTATCTAAAGACTGTTTTTCAGGATTTGTCTAATCAAAAACCTGTTTGGGAAATAAATTTTTAAAAATGGAACAAAAATCAGACAAGTGGGGAGGATAGTCATGTCTTTAAAAGTCTAATCATAGAAGACATCAAATTTTATGTCAGTCACATGATGGAATACTATGCAGTCATTTTAAATGAGCCATATGTATGTTTGTTGACACTGAAAAGATTTTTCATACTATATGGTTAAGTGAAAAAGTTACGAAACAGAAGATAAATACTAGTTCTCATCAGGTTTGTATGACAACTAATTTCAGTAACTTAGCCATGTCAGTCCAAATAAAGGAGGATTATTTTAGCTACAAAGAGATTCATATGAATTTCCAGAAACACAAACCATAGTACCATAGGATATCATGGAAACAGGTGCAGAATCTGGGAAGACATCTAGCCCGGGGGCAGTTCTCTTCAGCTATATAATGACCACATAGAAAGTACAAAATGACCAAGTGCTGCTTTAAATTATTTCATTCTGGTTTTCATCTTAGCTTTGTTCTACTGAAAATTTTTAATAATTGTCTTTCATTCAAAGCTTTTTTAAAAGCTTAAAAATGGAAAATTATAGCTCAGATTGAGAAAACTAATAATGCTCTTCCTTGTATCAGGATATTTTTAAAAATTTATGTATTTTTTATTGAAGGATGATTGCTTTACAGACTTTTGTTGTTTTCTGTCAAACCTCAAGATGAATCAGCCATAGGTATACATTATATCCCCTCCCTTTTGAACCTCCCACCCATCTCCCTCCCTATCAGGATATTTTTAATGTGCTCATAATTTGTATTTATCTTTTTCAAACTTTTGTTTGGACATATGTTTTCAGATATCTTGGGTATATACCGAAGAGTGAGATTGTTGGGTCAAATGGTAACTCTACATTTTAACATTTCAAGGAACTACTAAACTATTTTCCAGAATGGCTTGCACTATCTTACATTCCCACCAGCAATTTATAAAGGTTTTAATTTCTTCATATCCTCACCCATGATTATTTCCCTTCTATTTTTTTGGCTATAGCATTCATCCTAGTAGGTGTTAAGTGTGTCTCATTATAGTTTTGGTTTTCCTTTTCTTAGTGACTAAAGATATTATGCATATTTTCATGTTCTCATTCACCATTTGTTTATATCCACTGGAGAAATGTGGATTCAGATTCTTTCTCATTAAAAAGAGTTTTTATTAATGGTTCTCTATATATTATAAACATCTGATCCTTTCCAAATATATGATTTGTAAATATTTTCTCCCATACTGTGGACTGTCATTTGGTTTTTTTTTTACTATTCTTTGAAGCACAGAACTATGAAATTTTTATGAAATCCAATTTATTTATTTGTTTTTGGTGGCTTATGCTTTGGTGCCGTATCTAAGAAACTGCTGTGTAGTCCAAGGTCCCCAAAATTTACACTTGCATTTTCTTCTAAGAATTGTATGGTTTTAGCTCTTGCATTTAGGTCTTTGATCATTCATTTTGAGTTACTTTTTATATATGGTGTAAGACAGGGGGTCTTCATTTTTTTGCATGTGGATGCCTGGTTGTTCTAACACCATTTATTGAAAAGACTATTCTTTCATTGAATATACTTTTTTAAAATGCCATTTGTCTTGATTTGGGAGTACTCTCAATGGGATTTTTACAGTATTGAAAGTTAAATATCTTTAGAAATGTAATAACATTGTTTGTTGAGAAATTGCCATGTATTAGGCACTGTGTTGATGTTAGTTCTCTTTTTAAACGTATTTATTCAGTTCTTTGTGTCTTTGTTCTGGATCCCAGTTATTGGTTAATGCAATAGTTGTACAGAGTGTCTAGAGATCAACAGAGTCTTCCTGAGGATTACATTCCACTGGGGAAGATATGGTGATAAATATATAATGTAATTTGGGAAACTAAATTTTGCTTTTTAAAAATAAGCAAGAAACACTTTATTAAGCACTACTGCACTAGGAAAGTGATGAAACACATGGTTCATTTTAAAAGCAAAATAGCCATCAATCTTTTTTATACAGTATAACTTGAAAAAGACTTAGTAAACTACTTTTAAATCTCTTATGTTAACATCAACAACAAAAGCCAGAAGTCCATACTGGACAAGAGAAAGAGGGAGAGAAAGAGATAGAGGGACAAGAGAAAGAGAGAGAGAAAGAGACAGAGGGAGAGACCTTTTTTCCACCTTGGAAGGGACAATAGTACCATTCTTCACTCTGAAGACTGCAGTGAAAAAGTAAAGAGTAAACATTTACTCAGTCTTCTTAGGAGAAAATATAGTTTATCCCAAGTTCAGGGAAATTTCATAATTAGAGAAGAATAGCAGCTAATAAATGTAGAACGAATAAATGAATTTAAAAATGACACCATTTGCAACACCATTTGAAAGAATGTCCCAGATAAAAATGATCAATGCATGCTAAAATCATGAGGTGAAAGACTATGAGGAGCAGAATATTTGAAGGGTCCTAAAGTATCATCCCATGAATTGTTTGCTAACTGCCAAGGAGTTAACATGTATTCCTAATGGAGAGGTCTGGGAATCATCAGCTTACCTGAGGATTCAAACTTAGCATCACTAACAATGGAGAAAACTCAGCACTTGGTGCCTCCTAAAGTGATGTGCCCTGAGGTGCATGGTGTAACCTATGAACCTTCTTGCCAAATATATTTTACCTCAATCTAATTAAACTTTCAGTCTTACCATTAGTATATAGGATATAGGTTTAGAAGAGGAGTGAGACACCAAGAAGGGATCAAACAAATCCAAAATATGATAAAACATTATTCTGTAAGATGACTGGTTTAACTTCTTAAAAAGCAAAGAGAAACAGAGAGTGGAGACTTAAACATATACACACATATAGACACTATAAAAGACAGTTGGGTAAACAATGCAGAGCAAAATTAAGATGATCTCATGATGGTGTTAGCATTTTTCTTAGGTGTGATGATGCTGTGATGGTTCTGTATGAGAGTGTCATCACTAGAGTCACCCACTTAGGCTGACTGAGGGTACTGGTTTGCCCAGGACTGGAGGGGTTCTCACGACACACACTGTCACTTTAAAAACCAGGAAAATCCTGGGCAAATAAGGATGAACTTATCACCCTATGCTGCTGCTGCTAAGTCGTTTCAGTTGTGTCTGACTCTGTGCGACCCCATAGACGGCAGCCCACCAGGCTCCTCTGTCCCTGGGATTCTCCAGGCAAGAATACTGGAGTGGGTTGCCATTTCCTTCTCCAATGCATGGGTGCATGCTAAGCTGCTTCAGTTGTGTCTGATTCTGTGCAACCCTATGGACAGCAGCCCACCAGGCTCCTCTGCCCACAGGATTCTCTAGGCAAGAATACTGGAGTGGGTTGCCATTTCCTTCTCTGCTATACCCACCAATGAATTTGAGGGTGAAGTGACATGATATCTGCAATTGATTTTCAAATGGTTTGGCAAAATATATATGCACATATAGGTATGTATATAGAGATAATAAATTATAGTAAAATGTGAACAGTTATTTGAATAGTGTGCACATGATTATTTTCATACTATTCTTTCATTATTCATTAATCTATTCACTTCTATTATATTTTCAAAGTGACTGAACTGATTCTTTCACCATGTATGTACGTTTGAAATTTTTTGTAATAACATGCTTAGATAATGAAAATAGTTCAAATATGAAACCAGACAGGATTCAAGTTTTATTAGAACCTGAAACTAAACTTATTAGAAAAAACTATTAGAAACGGGAAACCCTTTAGAAGCTGAAAATATAATAGAAGCAAATAGATTAATAGGAGAATTGAAAGACATTAAGAAAATATCCCAGAAAGTAGAGAAGAACAAAAAATGGAAAATAAGAAATCAAAATGAAAATAAAATTAGAATATTAATTTAGTAAGTCTTAATGTTCAAATAACTGGAGTTTCAGAAAGAAGAAAGAAAGAAAAATAGAAAGGAAGAAATAATCAACAAAGTAACTGAGGAAGGAACTCCTGGAATTGCACAACTTAGTTTTCAGGTTGAAAACTAAGTTTCCACCACGTATGCAGTGTATGTGGATGAAAAGAGATTTACATTGATGTGCACCCCTGTGAAATTTCAAGACACAGAACATGAAGAGAAAAAGAAAAAGACATTGGCCAAATATTAAACAAGTTGGAATCAGAAAAGTTCAGGATTCTCACCAGCAACCTTGAAAGCCTGGAGGTGGCAGAGTAATGCCTTAAAGAAATTGGTCCAAATCCAGGTATCTGTTCCCAGCCAATCAGTGTGTAAGACCTACATAAAGTGTCTTCAGACATGCAAGTTCCCCAAAATATCCCATTTCTGTATTTTCAGGGATCTTGGAGATTATGTCAGGAAAGCGGAAAACATAGAAGAGAGGGACCAGGAGAGGCAGTGGACTAGAAGACAAAAGGAATGCCAGGATGATGGAGAAAGGAGATCCCAGGATGAGAGCTATACATCAACCTGGAGACCCAGCATTCCAGACTGATCACAGCAGAAGTTTCTGTAAGGCCTTTCTTTAGAAGGGTAAGATGGAGGTAATGCTTATGAGCCTGATAGCATTGAGAGGAACTTTTGACAACTGATGGCAAGTCAGCGGATAAATTGGCTGGTGGTGGTTTAGTTGCTAAGTCGTGTCTGACTCTTGCGACCCCATGGACTGCAGCCCGCCAGTCTCCTCCGTCCATGGGATTTTCCAGGCAAGAGTACTGGAGTGGGTGGCCATTTCCTTCTCCAGGGGATCTTCCTGACCCAGGAGTCACACCCAGGTCTCCTGCACTGCAGGCAGATTCTTTACTGACTGAGCTCTGAGGGAAGCCCAGGGGGGATAAATTAGTGATAAGTAAATTTAAAAATCAAGAAAATTAAAAATTAAGACAATTATTAACTCCAGAGGAAAGATAATTGTGCAAGAAAGAATAACAGTTTATATGAAAGTTTATATCAGAATTTACCATTCCAGCTATAGATAGCACTTACATACTCAAAATAAATCCTGTTTTTTATTAATTTTATTAATAATTTATTAACTATACTAACAATAAAAATATGATGCAATCATATTAGGAGGATAAGGTAAAAGAAAGGGAACACGTGTATGGAAGGATCAGGGAAAGAAAAGGACCCAACTCTAAGTTTTATAATGGGAAGGCAATGGATAATATCTAAAGCAAAATTTCATGATAAAAATTCAAGCAGCTTCTTTCAAGTCTTGGAAGGAAATATCAAAATTCAGCTAAGAGTTGAAATCTATTGTCTCTTGGAGAGGTAAATGCTGAAGTGAGAATGGAGAGCTACTCTTTGTCATTATAAACCTTGTAGAACTATTTGGTTCTATAGTATGTACATATAAAACTTGGGTTTTATTAGTTAAAAATAGGGAAAGATACTGAGAGCTAGAAAAGAATTGAGTCCAGAAAAACAGAACCTGCTAACAAATGCAGAGATGTGTAACTTATTTTTAAAGGAAAGTATAGAAACTTTTGTTTAAGTCTGTAGAAAAATTAAGAAAAATAGCTCTTTTCAGAATGTAGTCTAAGAAAGTTATAAAACACTTACTACATCCAAAATGGCAATATGTAAAATAGGAAACTAACAACAACCCACTGAATACCATAGGGAACTCTTCTAAATTCTCTGTAATGACCTATGTGGGAAAGAATCTAAGAACGAGTGGATGTATGTATATGCAACACTGATTCACTTTGCTTTATAGCAGAAACTAACGCAGCACTTTAAATCAACTATTTTGTTGTTCAGCCACTAATTCATGTCTGACTCTTTGCAACCCCATGGACTGTGGCTTGCCAGGATCCGCTGTCTTCCACAACAAAATCAACTATACACCTGTAAAATTCTTTTAAAAAGAGAAAAAACAAAATGGTGATGTATCTGACACACATCCAACCATCAGTTCTGTTCAGTCACTCAGTCATGTCCGCCTCTCTGCGACCCCATGAACTGCAGCATGCCAGGCCTCCCTGTCTATCACAAACTCCTGGAGTTCACTCAGACTTATGTCCATCGAGTCCATGATGCCATCCAGCCATCTCATCCTCGGTCGTCCCCTTCTCCTCCTGCCCCCCAATCCCTCCCAGCATCAAGGTCTTTTCAAATGAGTCAACTCTTCACATGAGGTGGCCAAAGTACTGGAGTTTCAGCTTTAGCATCATTCCTTCCAATGAACACCCAGGACTGATCTCCTTTAGCATGGACTGATTGTATCTCCTTGCAGTCCAAGGGACTCTCAAGAGTCTTCTTCAACACCACAGACCATAAAAGGATCTAAATGTTAAAGAAATACATCAAGTTATTTCCAGTGGAAAACAAAGGCATACTGCTGAAAACAGGAGCACAGCGGGTGCAAAAGTGAAAAGGACACAAGACAGATGTGTAATCCACGTGTAAGAAGCAAGTATGATGTGGGTGATCATCATCTGGTTGCTCTTACGTCAACAGATCGAAAAGTTGTAGTGAGCTGTTGAAAGAGAAGACTCACAAGCAACCAGAGCACAGAGGAACTGCGTCTCACAGAAAGCTGGCTCTGCGTAGAGGGCAGGCAGAGCTCACCAGAACAACTCCCAAGGTGGAGGGAGGGAGAATGCTGCCTAACTGATGAATGTAGGTGCCAATGGATCATCGTGTCTGAGCCTCCAAATCTTATTGACAAAATTAACTCAAAGCAGGCTTGTATAAGAATCTAGTCATACTAAAAATGCTTGGGTGATTATAAACAATCTGCAGTGATTAACGATCACATAATTAAGTCTAGGGCAATGTGTAGTGGACTATTGCAAAGGTCCATGTTGGGTCTGGTCTAGTTGAATGCCTTTAATGAACTGGAAAAGGAAGTGAGTAGAATTTATAGATGCTCCTCAATTTTCCACTGAGTTCATGGCCCTAAATAGAAGGTTTTCTTCGCATGGTGTGGATGGCACTCAATCTGGTATAGAAAAGGATGGATTACAATCTTGAGTCCTTCACCCTTGAATGCTTGCCTTATATATTACAATTAGTATTCCTTTCACCTGGCCCATTTTGCAAGCCCTGGCTTTCTGTAAAACATTTTTCCTCTGATTCCCTTTACTATCATTTCTGCTGAAAGAATATGTGAAATGGCTCTCCCCTGTCCTATATGTCAATTACTATTACTCTCTCAGGGTCGGAATTTATGTCCTGGTCTCTTATACGTATTTAGCATACAGGCCCACTATAAATTGAGTTCAAATCTGACCACCTGTGAGTTGGACCAGTCAACTTGTATAGATATGTAAATGTTGTATATGTTGTTTGATTTCATACTTACATGCCCTTTTCAAAGTCTGATTCTTTAAAATCTCTCCCCTAAATCATGGGCTAACCTATCCTGTGTTCTCTCTTGATAAGACATTCTGCACTTCACTATCCAGTTAGGAAGCTTCATCACTCCCTGCGAAGTCGTGCTCTCTCAGGATTTCCACATTAGTTCCCTAAGAGAGGTTACTAACTTGATTCCACTCTCTTTTTGCATCTGATGGCTTCTTTACAAAATCTATTTCATCAAAATGTTCTAGTCATTTGAAGGCGGTGAAACTGCCATGCATTGGGTACTCAGGTGAGGCAAGAACCCATTAACAGTGCAGAGGCATTATTATAGCCTTTGCTGTGCATACAGAACAGCCAGAAATTTCAAGCAAAATCAGCTTCACAGTGGATAAACACAGTGGGAACAGTAGTATTTGAGAATGAGTTGAACTCCAAATAAAATAACCCCAGGTTACAGAAAAAAATATCCAGCTATATGCTATTAACCAGGATACAAGCTGAAAATGACACAAGAAATTTAAAAAATAAAAGAAAAATACAGATATTCTAAACAAAGGCTATAAAAGAAAACAAATGTGACAATAGATTTGAAAGATAAAATGTATTAAAAGAAAGAGAGAGTGATGTTTAAATTTAGCAGACATTATTATTCACCAACTCCTCATAACAGTCAAGAAATTTTATGCATCTGAAAAAATAGATTTGAAATATGCTGACAATCACTGATGTGTAAATTTATCATTATGTTTACAAAGAAAAGTTAAAAAAACAATTTTAATAGAAGATGTCAACTTACTTCTCTCATAAATAGTTGACAAAATAGATGAAAAATAAGCAATGCTATTTAAATAACGTTAGCAAGTATAATCTAATAGCTATACAAAGAATTTTGAAACCCAGGAACTGAGGACAGTGTGGCACATAAAATGTGCATATTGTTTAGCAATCAGAATAGGGCAGTATTTGAGGGGCCATTTGCAAATGTATCAATAGAACAGATTGCTGCTGCTGCTAAGTCACTTCAGTCGTGTCCGACTCTGTGTGACCCCATAGACGGCAGCCCACCAGGCTCCCCCATCCCTGGGATTCTCCAGGCAAGAATACTGGAGTGGGTTGCCATTTCCTACTCCAATGCATGAAAGAGAAAAGTGAAAGTGAAGTCGCTCAGTCTGTCCGACTGTTAGCGACCCCATGGACTGCAGCCCACCAGGCTCCTCCGTCCATTGGATTTTCCAGGCAAGAGTACTGGGGTGGGGTGCCATTGCCTTCCCTGATAGGACAGATTAGAGAGTTCTAAAGCAAATCCAAGTATATAGGAGATTTTAGTGTAAGATAAAGGAAATATTTCAAATGCATGAGAAAAGAATAGATTATTTAGTAATAGTTGGATTAACTAGTTATCCAGTTGAAAAAAGAAAAAAGGCCAATGATTACTCTGTACACCAAAAGAAATTCCTATGATTAAGGAATTATTTATATAAAATAAAAACCTACAGAAGTATTAGACCTAAAACAATGTCAAGGTTATATAATGAATTCTTAAAGCTCATCAAGAAAAAGACAAACATTCAAACATTAAAATGCATACAAAGAATAATGCACAGAAGAAAATATGTAAATAACTAATAAAGGCAATTTTTAAGTGGTTTACTTCTTTGGATATGAGAACAAAGCATATAAAGTAAATAGGTGTAATTTATTCTCTATCTTATTTTCAAAATGAGAACACTACTTGCTGAGGGCAAGGGTGTAAGGGAAGCAGGTATTCTCTTGCATTCTTGGTGAACAGCGACCAAGCCTTTACTAGAGAACAGTTTTCTAGCATCTGGTAAAGTCTTTTGATTTTACCTATGTCCTAGGAAGTTCACTCTGAGATATCTACTCTGCTGCTGCTGCAAAGTCGCTTCACTCGTGTCCGACTCTGTGCAACCCCATAGACGGCAGCCTCACCAGGCTCCCCTGTCCCTGGGATCGTCCAGGCAAGAACACTGGAGTGGGTTGCCATTTCCTTCTCCAATGCATGAAAGTGAAAAGTGAAAGGGAAGTCGCTCAGTTGTGTCCGACTCCTAGCGACCCCATGGACTGCAGCCCACCAGGCTCCTCCATCCATGGGATTCTCCAGGCAAGAGCATTGGAGTGGGGTGCCATCGCCTTCTCTGGACATCTACTCTAGGAAAGCACAAATATGCACACTCATGGAGCAATCACATTGCTTGAATATTATTTTTAGTAGTGAAAACTACTGCTGAGTGGTTTCTTACTCATGTTGTCCATGAAGAAATGTACATTAAATAGGTTATATGGTCCATGCATTACTATGAAATAGGACAAAGTTTAAAACAGTGCGATCAATCATAGGGCAACCTTCCCACGAGACATCATAAACTGGAAAAAGCAAATTAAACTATGACACATTGTTATTTAACTTCAGCTTTGTAAAGCATAAAGATAACAACTCTCGATATTTTTATGTGTTCCAACATCAATATCATATACTTCAGTTCAGTTCAGTTGCTCAGTCATGTCCAACTCTTTGTGACCCCATGAATTGCAGCACGCCAGGCCTCCCTGTCCATCACCATCTCCCAGAGTTCACTCAGACTCACGTCCATCGAGTCCGTGATGCCATCCAGCCATCTCATCCTCTGTCATCCCCTTCTCCTCCTGCCCCCAATCCCTCCCAGCATCACAGTCTTTTCCAATGAGTCAACTCTTCGCATGAGGTGGCCAAAGTACTGGAGTTTCAGCTTTAGCATCATTCCTTCCAAAGAAATCCCAGGGTTGATCTCCTTCAGAATGGACTGGTTGGATCTCCTTGCAGTCCAAGGGACTCTCAAGAGTCTTCTCCAACACCACAGTTCAAAAGCATCGATTCTTCGGCGCTCAGCTTTCTTCACAGTCCAACTTTCACATCCATACATGACCACAGGAAAAACCATAGCCTTGACTAGGCGGACCTTAGTCGGCAAAGTAATGTCTCTGCTTTTGAATATACTATCCAGGTTGGTCATAACTTTTCTTCCAAGGAGTAAGCGTCTTTTAATTTCATGGCTGCAGTCACCATCTGCAGTGATTTTGGAGCCCAAAAAAATAAAGTCTGACACTGTTTCCACTGTTTCCCCATCTATTTCCCATGAAGTGATGGGACCGGATGCCATGATCTTCGTTTTCTGAATGTTGAGCTTTAAGCCAACTTTTTCGCTCTCCTCCTTCACTTTCATCAAGAGGCTTTTTAGCTCCTCCTCACTTTCTGCCATAAGGGTGGTGTCATCAGCATATCTGAGGTTATTGATATTTCTCCCGGCAATCTTGATTCCAGCTTGTGTTTCTTCCAGTCCAGCGTTTCTCATGATGTACTCTGCATATAAGTTAAATAAGCAGGGAGACAATATACAGCCTTGACGTACTCCTTTTCCTATTTGGAACCAGTCTGTTGTTCCATGTCCAGTTCTAACTGTTGCTTCCTGACCTGCATACAGATTTCTCAAGAGGCAGGTTAGGTGGTCTGGTATTCCCATCTCTTTCAGAATTTTCCACAGTTTATTGTGATCCACACAGTCAAAGGCTTTGGCATAGTCAATAAAGCAGAAATAGATGTTTTTCTGGAACTCTCTTGCTTTTCCCATGATCCAGCGGATGTTGGCAATTTGATCTCTGGTTCCTCTGCCTGTTCTAAAACCAGCTTGAACATCAGGGAGTTCACGGTTCACATATTGCTGAAGCCTGGCTTGGAGAATTTTGAGCATTACTTTACTAGCGTGTGAGATGAGTGCAATTGTGCGGTAGTTTGAGCATTCTTTGGCATTGCCTTTCTTTAGAATTGGAATGAAAACTGACCTCAGCGCGGGCCGTTTGCGAGAGCCGGGCCGGCGCACTCAGCGCGGGCCGCTTGCGAGAGCCGGGCCGGCGCACTCAGCGCGGGCCGCTTGCGAGAGCCGGGCCGGCGCACTCAGCGCGGGCCGCTTGCGAGAGCCGGGCCGGCGCACTCAGCGCGGGCCGCTTGCGAGAGCCGGGCCGGCGCACTCAGCGCGGGCCGCTTGCGAGAGCCGGGCCGGCGCACTCAGCGCGGGCCGCTTGCGAGAGCCGGGCCGGCGCACTCAGCGCGGGCCGCTTGCGAGAGCCGGGCCGGCGCACTCAGCGCGGGCCGCTTGCGAGAGCCGGGCCGGCGCACTCAGCGCGGGCCGCTTGCGAGAGCCGGGCCGGCGCACTCAGCGCGGGCCGCTTGCGAGAGCCGGGCCGGCGCACTCAGCGCGGGCCGCTTGCGAGAGCCGGGCCGGCGCACTCAGCGCGGGCCGCTTGCGAGAGCCGGGCCGGCGCACTCAGCGCGGGCCGCTTGCGAGAGCCGGGCCGGCGCACTCAGCGCGGGCCGCTTGCGAGAGCCGGGCCGGCGCACTCAGCGCGGGCCGCTTGCGAGAGCCGGGCCGGCGCACTCAGCGCGGGCCGCTTGCGAGAGCCGGGCCGGCGCACTCAGCGCGGGCCGCTTGCGAGAGCCGGGCCGGCGCACTCAGCGCGGGCCGCTTGCGAGAGCCGGGCCGGCGCACTCAGCGCGGGCCGCTTGCGAGAGCCGGGCCGGCGCACTCAGCGCGGGCGAGAGGAGCTACCCCACGTCCGAGGTCAGGGGCAGCAACCTAGAGTGCCAGGCTGCGACGGCGCAGGAACGGCCGAGAGGAGCTACCCTGTGTCTGAGGTCAGTGGCGGCCGGGAGGAGCTACCCCTCATCCGAGGTCAGTGGCGGCCGGGAGGAGACACCCCGCGTCTGAGGTCAGGGCGGCGGCCGGGAGGAGCTACCCCGTGTCCGAGGTCAGGGGCGGCCAGGAAGAGACACCCCACGTCCGAGGCCAGGGGCGGCCGGGAGAAGCCACCTTGCGCCCGAGGCCAGGGGTGGTGACCCGGAGGAGCCACCCTGAGCCCGAGGCCAGGGGCGGCAGCTGGGAGAAGCCACCCACGCCCGAGGCCACGGCCGGCGGCCGGGAGGAGCAACCCGAGGAGCAGGGGCTGCGCAGGCGCAGGAGGGCCTAGAGGAGCTGTCCCACGTTGAAGGTCAGGAACTGCGGCGGTAAGGAGATACCCCTCGTCCAAGGTAAGGAGCAGCCGTGAAGAGACAACCCACGCCCAAGGTAAGAGAAACCCAAGTAAGATGGTAGGTGTTGCAAGAGGGCATCAGAGGGCAGACACACTGAAACCATACTCGCAGAAAACTAGTCAATCTAATCACACTAGGACCAGGGCCTTGTCTAACTCAATGAAACCAAGCCATGCCTGCAGGGCAACCCAAGGCGGGCGGGTCATGGTGGAGAGGTCTGACAGAACGTGGTCCACTGGAGAAGGGAATGGCAAGCCACTTCAGTATTCTTGCCTTGAGAACCCCATGAACAGTATGAAAAGGCAAAATGATAGGATATCAAAAGAGAATCTCCCCAGGTCGTTAGGTGCCCAATATGCTACTGGAGATCAGTGGAGAAATAACTCCAGAAAGAATGAAGGGATGGAGCCAAAGCAAAAACAATACCCAGTTGTGCATGTGACTGGTGATAGAAGCAAGATCCGATGCTGTAAAGAACAATATTGCATAGGAACCTGGAATGTCAGGTCCATGAATCAAGGCAAATTGGAAGTGGTCAAACAAGAGATGGCAAGGGTGAACGTCGACATTCTAGGAATCAGCGAACTAAAATGGACTGGAATGGGTGAATTTAACTCAGATGACCATTATATCTACTACTGCGGGCAGGAATCCCTCAGAAGAAATGGAGTAGCCATCATGGTCAACAAAAGAGTCCGAAATGCAGTACTTGGATGCAATCTCAAAAACGACAGAATGATCTCTGTTCGTTTCCAAGGCAAACCATTCAATATCACAGTTATCCAAGTCTATGCCCCAACCAGTAATGCTGAAGAAGCTGAAGTTGAACGGTTTTATGAAGACCTACAAGACCTTTTAGAACTAACACCCAAAAAAGATGTCCTTTTCATTATAGGGGACTGGAATGCTAAAGTAGGAAGTCAAGAAACACCTGGAGTAACAGGCAAATTTGGCCTTGGAATGCGGAATGAAGCAGGGCAAAGACTAATAGAGTTTTGCCAAGAAAATGCACTGGTCATAGCAAACACCCTCTTCCAGCAACACAAGAGAAGACTCTACACATGGACATCACCAGATGGTCAACACCGAAATCAGATTGATTATATTCTTTGCAGCCAAAGATGGAGAAGCTCTATACAGTCAACAAAAACAAGACCAGGAGCTGACTGTGGCTCAGATCATGAACTCCTTATTACCAAATTCAGACTTAAATTGAAGAAAGTAGGGAAAACCACTAGACCATTCAGGTATGACCTAAATCAAATCCCTTATGATTATACAGTGGAAGTGAGAAATAGATTTAAGGGCCTAGATCTGATAGATAGAGTGCCTGATGAACTATGGAATGAGGTTCGTGACATTGTACAGGAGACAGGAATCAAGACCATCCCCATGGAAAAGAAATGCAGAAAAGCAAAATGCCTGTCTGAGGAGGCCTTACAAATAGCTGTGAAAAGAAGAGAGGCAAAAAGCAAAGGAGAAAAGGAAAGATATAAGCATCATGTACTTATATATCAATTTTTGTTGTTGTTCATTCGCTCAGTCATGTCTGACTCTTTACGACCCCATAGACTGCAGCGTGTCAGCATTCCCTATCCGTCACCATATCCCGGAGCTAGATCAAACTCATGTCCATTTTCAGTGATGCCATTCAACCATCTCATCCTCTATTGTCCCCTTCTCCTGCCGCCTTCAATCTTTCCCAGCATCAGGGTCTTTTCTAATGAGTTGGCTCTTTGCATCAGGTGGCCAAAGTATTGGAGTTTCAGCTTTAGCATCAGTCCTTCCAATGAATATTCAGGACTGACTTCCTTTAGGATGGACTGGTTTGATCTCCTTGCAGTCCAAGGGACTCCATATCAATACATATATAAATTTTAAAAATCCAGAAAGATACACACAGAACTGTTAAGAGCACTTGGTTGTCTCCGGAGACTGGATTGGAATTGGCAGAGAGTGGTAAGGATTATGATCTTCACTTTATATTCTTCTGTACTGTCTGTTTTTAATAAGAGGACTATATTTGCAGTTTCCTTGTAAAAAATTGATAGTAAAATATTTAAAGAAGAGCACTTCTCTAACAGTCTATATTTCCTCTTAGGGGTTAATTTTAGTTTAGCCCCAAACATGTACAGAGAAAAATACACACTACCTTCCAAATTAATTAATACTCAAGTGAGTAACATTAAGAGAGTGAGTGAAGTCACTCAGTCGTGTCCGACTCTTTGTGACCCCATGGACTGTAGCCTACTAGGCTTCTCCCTCCATGGGATTCTCCAGGCAAGAGTACTGGAGTGGGGTGCCATTTCCTTCTCCAGGGGATCTTCCCGACCCAGGGATCGAACCCAGGTCTCCAGCATTCCAGGCAGATGCTTTAACCTCTGAGCCACCAGGGAAGCCCAACATTAAGAGAAGGTGTTATTAATTTTTTTCTGTTTCATTACTGAGAATTAAAATAGTGACCAAGGAATTTCTCACAGAGACTGCACGTACCTGCTGAGGAAAAGCACTGGAGCACTGGGCGGCAAGTTCCCGTGGGCTCTGATGGGCTCGAGGTGGGAGGATGGGAAGGGGCCGGAGACTCAGGAGCAGTGGAGAGGGACAACTGTGCACTGACCTGCAGGTAAGGAGACATCTAGACCTTACTTACGCTGTCCAAAGGCATTTGTTTTTCATACTGACTTGAGAATCGACCAGCTGGGTAAGCATGACCCCACTTAAGGGGCTCTGAGAGCAATTCCCTACCGCATTAGTATGACAGCAGTTTAGCAGAGCCTGGAGAAATGCGTATTTGCAATGACAGGCAGCAGGCGGCTGAGTATTTCTCTATTACTCTTTTAAGTCATTTGCATGTGAATCTAGTCAAGCAAATCCTAGGCCCCAAATCAGTTCTGGTTTATTTATTGAGAACCAACCACGTGCTGAGCCCTGAACCAACTGCTTTCACATACATAGTGCATTTATTCCTCAAAACAACACACACATTATCAAGTGTGAAAAATAACTATGCTTCTTGCTTGTGAAACATGAAATCAGTCCGAGGATACACAAAAGCAATTTAGAATTCTCTTCCTTCCTCCATTACACTCAGATGATTATCTTAAAGGTTGAATGGTTTTAATGATAAGACATCAGCATTGAGAGCTTCCTTTTGCCCCCCACTTCCCATCTTTTTAGAAAGACTAAATCAGTAGTGCTCAAATTTTAGAATTACTATTTAAAGTTGCACACACAAGCCATTTTAGAAAATTTCAAAGACTATTTTGACTACAGGGGATTTCCTTTTTTTTCTTTTTGAGTCTGTTGACTCATAGGACTTTGTCGGTTCCTAGCTTGAACTGCCAAGCGCTGGGGGCAGACTGTGCTGCTTCAGAGAAACTTAAAGGAAAGAACCTCAGAACAAATGGTCCCGGCAGCTGCTAGGGTCTTGCCCCAATATTCCACAGTACAAAGGATTTCTGACTTACACACAAATTTTAGAACTCAATGCTAAGGGAATATGTATGATCTAAAAGACGTGGGATTGAGTCTCATATTGTTAAGTTCATAAACTCCTACACTTATGTACAGTTTAGATTTCTAAGTTCGATCAGTTCAGTTCACTCAGTCATGTCTGACTCTTTGCGACCCCATGAACTGCAGCACGGCAGGCCTCCCTGACCATCACCAACTCATGGAGTTTACTCAGACTCACGTCCATCGAGTTGGTGATGCCATCCAACCATCTCATCCTCTGTTGTCCCCTTCTCCTCCTGCCCTCAATCTTTCCCAGAATCAGGGTCTTTGCCAATGAGTTGGTTCTTCGCATCAGGTGGCCAAAGGATTGGAGTTTCAGCTTCAGCATCAGTCCTTCCAATGAATATCCAGGACTGACTTCCTTTAGGATGGACTGGTTGGATCTCCTTGCAGTCCAAGGGACTCTCAAGAACCTTCTCCAACACCACAGTTCAAAAGCATCAATTCTTCAGCGCTCAGCTTTCTTTATAGTTCAACTCTCATATCCGTACATGACCACTGGAAAAAGCATAGCTTTGACTAGATGGACTTTTTTTGGCAAACTAATACCTCTGCTTTTTAATATGCTGTCTAGGTTGGTCATAGCTTTTCTTCCAAGGAGCAAGAGTCTTTTAATTTCATGGCTTCAATCACCATCTGCAGTGATTTTGGAGCCCCCAAAAATAAAGTCTGACACTGTTTCCACTGTTTCCCCATCTATTTGCCTTGGACTGATGGGACCAGATGCCATGATCTTAGTTTTTTGAATGTTGAGCTTTAAGCCAGTTTTTCACTCTCCTCTTCTACTTTCATCAAGAGGCTCTTTAGTTCTTCTTCACTTTCTGCCAGAAGGGTGGTGTCATCTGCATACATGAGGTTATTGATATTTCTCCTGGCAATCTTGATTCCGCTTGTGCTTCTTCCAGTCCAGCGTTTCTCATGATGTACTCTGGGTACAAGTTAAATAAGCAGGGTGACAGTATACAGCNTCAACTCTCATATCCGTACATGACCACTGGAAAAAGCATAGCTTTGACTAGATGGACTTTTTTTGGCAAACTAATACCTCTGCTTTTTAATATGCTGTCTAGGTTGGTCATAGCTTTTCTTCCAAGGAGCAAGAGTCTTTTAATTTCATGGCTTCAATCACCATCTGCAGTGATTTTGGAGCCCCCAAAAATAAAGTCTGACACTGTTTCCACTGTTTCCCCATCTATTTGCCTTGGACTGATGGGACCAGATGCCATGATCTTAGTTTTTTGAATGTTGAGCTTTAAGCCAGTTTTTCACTCTCCTCTTCTACTTTCATCAAGAGGCTCTTTAGTTCTTCTTCACTTTCTGCCAGAAGGGTGGTGTCATCTGCATACATGAGGTTATTGATATTTCTCCTGGCAATCTTGATTCCGCTTGTGCTTCTTCCAGTCCAGCGTTTCTCATGATGTACTCTGGGTACAAGTTAAATAAGCAGGGTGACAGTATACAGCCTTGATGTACTCCTTTCCTGATTTGGAACCAGTCTGTTGTTCCATGTCCAGTTCTAACTGTTGCTTCTTGACCTGCATACAGATTCTCAGGAGGCAGGTCAGGTGGCCTTCTAATCCCATCTCTTGAAGAATTTTCCACAGTTTGTTGTGAACCACACAGTCAAAGGCTTTGGCATAGTCAGTAAAGCAGAAATAGATGTTTTCCAAGAACTCTGTCGCTTTTTCAATGATCCAACGGATGTTGGCAATTTGATCTCTGGTTCCTCTGCCTTTTCTAAAACCAGCTTGAACATCTGGAATTTCATGGTTCAGATACTGTTGAAGCCTGACTTGGAGAATTTTGAGCATTACTTTGCTAGCATGTGAGATGAATGCAATTGTGTGGTAGTTTTAACATTCTTTGGCATTGCCTTTCTTTGGGATTGGAATGAAACCTGACCTTTTCTAGTCCTGTGGCCACTTCTGAGTTTTCCAAATTTGCTGTCATATTGAGTGCAGCACTTTCACAGCATCATCTTTCAGGATTTGAAACAGCTCAACTGGAATTCCATCACCTCCACTAGCTTTGTTTGTAGTGATGCTTTCTAAGGCCCACTTGACTTCACATTCCAGGATGTCTGGCTCTAGATGAGTGATCACACCATCGTGATTATCCGGGTCGTGACAATCTTTTTTGTGGAGTTCTTCTGTGTATTCTTGCCGCCTCTTCTTTGTATCTTCTGCTTCTGTTAGGTCCATACCATTTCTGTCCTTTATCGAGCCCATCTTTGCATGAAATGTTCCCTTGGTATCTCTAATTTTCTTAAAGAGATCTCTAGTCTTTCCCATTCTGTTGTTTTCTATTTCTTTGCACTGATCACTGAGGAAGGCTTTCTTATCTCTCCTTGCTATTCTTTGGAACTCTGCATTCAAATAGGTATATCTTTCCTTTTCTCCTTTGCCTTTCACTTCTCTTCTTTTCACAGCTATTTGTAAGGCCTCCTCAGACAACCATTTTGCCTTTTTGCATTTCTTTTTCTTGGGGATGGTCTTGATCCCTGCCTCCTGTACAATGTCACGAACCTCCATCCATAGTTCTTCCGGTACTCTATCAGATCTAATCCCTTGAATCTATTGGTTACTTCCACTGTATAATCATAAGAGATCTGATTTAGGCCATACCTGAATGGTCTCGTGGTTTTCCCTAGTTTCTTCAATTTAAGTCTGAATTTGGTAATAAGGAGTTCATGATCTGAGCCACAGTCAGCTCCTGGTCTTGTTTTTGCTGACCGTACACAGCTTCTCCATCTTTGTCTGCAAAGAATATAATTAATCTGATTTTGGTGTTGACCATCTGGTGATGTCCATGTGTAGAGTCTTCTCTTGTGTTGTTGGAAGAGGCTGTTTGCTATGACCAGTGCGTTCTCTTGACAAAAACTCTGTTAGCCTTTGCCCTGCTTTGTTTTATACCCCAAGGCCAAAGTTGCCTGTTAATCCAGGTATCTCTTGATTTCCTACTTTTGCATTCCAGTCCCCTATAATGAAAAGGACATCTTTTGGGGGGTGTTAATTCTAGAAAGTCTTGTAGGTCTTGATAGAACTGCTACAGCTTGCGGTCGGGGCATAGACTTAAATTATTTTGATATTGAATGGTTTGCCTTGGAAACGAACAGAGATCATTCTGTTGTTTTTAAGACTGCTGTTGTTTTTGAAATTGGACCCAACTACTGCATTTTGGAGAAGGAAAAGGCTACCCACTCCAGTATTCTTGCCTGGATAATCCCATGAATGGAGGAGCTTGGTGGGCTACAGTCCATGGGTCACAGAGTCGGACACGACTGAACAACTTCACTTTCACTTTCACTGCATTTTGGACTCTGTTGTTGACCATGATGGCTACTCCATTTCTTCTAAGGGATTCTTGCCCACAGTAGTCTATATAATGGTCATCTGGGTTAAATTTGAGTTAATTCCAAGTTCGATCCTATGTCCATTTATCTATAAGGACAACACGTCTATGGACAATGTATGAATATTTGTGTAGAGACAATTACTTTCATTTCCATCATAAACATGCACCTGTTTTTCTAAACACAGTGAATATTGTTATGTTTTTGCACTTAGGGAATTTGACAGGGTTTGTAATTGAGCTGGAAACAGAGCACAAATGTGACAAACTTGCTAACGATCAACACTGTGTCAGCAGACTACTGCTGACCCCATTTATCTACAAAGGGGCAGATCTGACACTCTTGCACAAGCATGCAACTTAGCTTAATCTCTCCAAATTCCTAAGTGAGAGTTGGTTTGTAGAGGAGCTTCTGTTTTACTGTCTTTATTTCCAATACTCCTATCTCCAACACATCATGTCAAAGCAGATTTGGTCAGTTCAACACAGGGAGGGAGGAAAATTTCCTACCCTTACTTACCTTTCCTTGAACTCCATGGCTCCTGAGATATTTACACAATGCCACTATTTTTCTATATCTATCACCTTAACCCCTGTTACCACCCAGCAGTACAGTGCAGAAATGGCACATTGCACTACTTTATTCTCATTCATGCACTGTCTGTCTCTCCAAATAGAATAGCTTCTTAAGGGCAGAGATTTCATCTTTATTGTCCATCTCTGTACCCCACTGCAAAGAAGCATGCCCAGTATCCATGCAACAAAGAAAGAATGGAAAGGAAAAAAGGAGGAAGAAAGAGGAAAAGGAAAAAATAGGAGCAAGAGTGGAAGAAATTAACTGAAATTTATTACGGTTCCAATGTAGCAATTACGTTTCCTACCAAAATTTATATTTGACAAATGATGCAAGAGAATGCAGTTCTCTGCACACAGATTTTATTTTCAATAAGCTTTTGATCTCTCAAGTCAGTTGTCACCCTTACAAAAAAAAAAAAAAGCTTTTTAGAATTTTCTTCCTCTACTACAAATGAGCTTGCACTGTAAACCAAGATAACTGATAGAAAATCCTCTTGAATACCCTGATGATCTTTAGTTCAAGTAAAGAAGGGAAAATGTGCATGTGGCTAGGTGGGTAGGGTGTATGATATAAATCAGAAACTAGTAGAATTGAACTGATTACCCAGAAGTGACAGATGAGAACAGAATGGAAGGAATAGGGAAGGAGTAAGACCTTTTGAGTATATCTTTTAATATAAGTCTTACCTTTGAATCAAATCAGTGTTTTATATATTTATACCAGTATAATTATAACAACAAGGAGGGGAAAAAACCTAAAATGGGATATAGACAGAAACAAGTGAACCTAGAATTTTTCATATCTAATTTGCAACATGAACACAAAAATGCATCAATTCAAGGGACATCTGAACACGGTCTATTATACGTACACAGTTATGTGGTCAGAACTGCAAAGAAATCTGGGGTTTCACTTAGCTGGTTTAGTATCGGTAGTAGTGTAAGTATCATGGCTCAGATGATAAAGAAGCTGTGTGCAATGCACGAGACCCAACGTGATCCTTGGGTCAGGAAGATCCCCTGGAGAAGGATTCTAAAATGATCTTATTTTTATTATAGAATAGAGTAAATGATTAAATATATCAATGTTTGGAACCTGAGTTCTCACTGTGGGAGTGAAAACACCATAAGAAATGGAGGTGGTGTTGAAATGGAATAGACAATATCCATATGAACTGATGATTAAGAAAAGGAACCTCGTACTTTTTCTCTTTGTCACTGAAATGGTCTAGAAATAATGATGCATGTGGCAATGAGCACATTTAGTGCTCGGGTTTCTCATTGCTACTCCCCAATAAAAGGAACGAAATGTCCATGGAGAAACAATGTGACTCCAAGCCTCGGGCAACGAAAACACAAAGCAAGCCTGGAAGGTGTTATGCTAGAAGGAGAATGCTCAAGGAGAAATGACAAGTCAAGAAAAGGCCATGAGAGCCAGCTTGAGGGGATCGTACCAGCCACATTTGGAATTTGGGACAACCTGAGCATCTAAAAGAATAACTGTGAAAGACAAGACATTGAATTTTAAAAACAGAGTGAGCTTCTGGCTTCCCCTTAGGATCGGCCAAGTTATAAAGTGTCATTCCCATCCTAGGGACAGGCACAGGCTGTATATTGTACAGCCACTTTCTTCAACCCATCTAAGAGCTGCTGCTGCTGCTAAGTCACTTCAGTCATGTCCGACTCTGTGTGACCCCATAGATGGCAGCCCACCAGGCTCCCCCATCCCTGGGGTTCTCCAGGCAAGAACACTGCAGTGGGTTGCCATTTCCTTCTCCAATGCATGAAAGAGAAAAGTGAAAGTGAAGTCGCTCAGTCTGTCCGACTGTTAGCGACCCCATGGACTGCAGCCCACCAGGATACTTTGTCCATTGGATTTTCCAGGCAAGAGTACTGGGGTGGGGTACCATTGCCTTCCCCCATCTAAGAGCTAAGTGCATCCAACCATCAGGAAATCTGAGTTAAAAATAGATGCCTTCAAGAAGAGAGAGAGAATGAGCCCTGGTTTGCCTGAGGCAGGGCACCAGGGCTCTGAAGTGGGAGGATTTCAGGTCTCTTCTAATGAATTGCCAAAAGATGAGGGCGGTTGAGCACAAGAACACACAGCCTCTGGGCGCCTCACACACAGGCTGCCCTGGCGCTTCCAGGCTTCGCTCACAGAACCTCTGGGGGCCATGGGTGGAGAGAGTGGATGGCCTCGCTCCTGGGGCAGCTGGGAAGAGGAGGGCGACCGCCCCTAAGGAGAGCTGGCTCTTTAAACAGACAAATTTTATGGCATTTGGGGGACAACTGAACTCATTTGAATATAGAATTTACATAAGAAACAATTTTTTTCAATATGATAGTAGAATTGCAGTTATGTAGTACTTAAGTGTGGTTCATGTCCTTGTTCTTAGGAGATGCACACTAAAGAATTCAGAAGTGGAGTATAGTAATGTCTACAACTTTTACTTGGCATAAATAAAATGTATGTGTGTGTGAATTGGGGAAGGCAATGGCACCTCACTCCAGTACTCTTGCCTGGAAAATCCCATGGATGGAGGAGCCTGGTGGTCTGCAGTCCATGGGGTCGCTAACAGTTGGGCACTACTGAGCAGCTTCCCTTTCACTTTTCACTTTCATGCATTGGAGAAGGAAATGGCAACCCACTGCAGTGTTCTTGCCTGGAGAATGACAGGGACGGGGGAGCCTAGTGGGCTGCCGTCTCTGGGGTCGCACAGAGTCGGATACGACTGAAGCGACTTAGCAGCAGCAGCAGCAGCAGCAGTGAATAGAGAGAGGAGGAGAGAGGAACAGAAAACAATTGCAGCAAAATTTTAATAACTAGTGGATATAGGTATGGAGTATACATGTGTCCAACTGTGGTCTTCCCAGGTGGCACCAGTGGAAACGAACCTGCTTACCAATATAGGAGATGCCAGAGACACGAGTTTGATCCCTGAGTCAGGAAGGTCCCCTGGAGGAGGCATCGCAACCCACTCCAGTGTCCCTGCCTGGAGACTCCCAGGAACAGAGGAGCCTGGCGGGCTGCAGTCCATGGGCTCACAAAGACTCCAACATGACTGAAGCTGCTTAGCACGCACGTTTGTCCAGTTGTATTTATAATCTTTCAGCTTTTCTGTGTGTGGGTGTGTGTGTGGGGGGCGGGGTGGGCGTGTGCTCAGTTGTGTCCAACTCTTTGCGACCCCATGGACTGTAGCCCGCCAGGCTCCTCTGTCCATGGGATCCTCCAGGCAGGAATCCTGGAGTGGGTTGCCATTTCCTTCCCCGGGGGCCTTCCTGACCAGGGATCGAGCCCAAGTCTCTGGCGTCTCTTGCACTGGCAGCCACATTCTTTACCACTAGCACCGCTTGGGAAGCCCTTTCTGTAGGGTGTAGCAAGCATTCTGGTTCAGGTGTTATTTGAGTTTTAAAACTTTTTACTGAAGTATAACAGTTATAACAGATGTATAACATTTATACAGAGGTGTAAACAAATTATGAGTGCACAGTTGGATGCATATTTATAAACTGAGCACATCATATAATCAGCACCCAGATAAAGACACCTTGCGTTCCTACATATAAGCCCACATATAAAGCAAAGATGTATGTGCTATGTAGACCCTATGCTTTAAGTCAGCAGACTGTGTGGGAGTGATAGATATACACATGATACAAAAAGAAGATAAACACAACTTTCTTCACCTGTTTGGGTAGTACATGTAGATACTAACATGAGACCTACCTGTTACCATTGGCTAATTGGCCATATGTACAAACACAGAAACTCCAATACTGTGGCCACCTGATGCGAAGAACTGACTCGCTAGAAAAGACCCTGATGCTGGGAAAGATTGAAGGCGGGAGGAGAAAGGGACGACAGAAGATGAGATGGCTGGATGGCATCACTGACTCCACGGACATGAGTCTGAGTGAACTCCGGGAGTTGGTGATGGACAGGGAGGCCTGGTGTGCTGCAGTCCGTGGGGCCACAGAGTCGGACACGACTGAGAGACTGAACTGAACTGAACAAACACAGAGACACAGGAGAAAGAACATCAACAACTAAATATCCTAAAAGTTGAAAAAATACTCAAGATTCTTTCATTGGAGTACAGTTGATTTACAATGTTGTATTAGTTTCAGGTGTACAGCAAAGTGAATCCGTTTTTCTTATACATATATCCACTCTTTTTTTAAAATTCTTTTCCCATCTGAGTCATTACAGAGTATTGAGTAGATTTCCCTGTGCTATCCACTAGGTCCTGATTATCTATTTTATACACAGCAGTGTGAATATGTCATTTCCAATCCCCCAGCTTATCCCTCCTCTCCTTACCCCCTGGTAATCATAAGTTTGTTAGAAAACTGTACTTTTTGACGAGCTTATTTTATTGATTTCAGTGTGGCAAATTTTTTTGGTGACCAGTGAAGTTGAGTACATTTTCATGTTTATTGGCCATTTGGACCTTCTCTGTTCAAGTAAAACTTTATATTGTCTGTGTTTTTCTTAATACAACATGTTTCCAAGTCTTCAGCTGGATATCTGTATCACAAATATCTTTCCTCACACCATGAGCTGTAGCTTTACTCCTGTAATAGTATCTTTTGATACACAGTTCTTAATCTTATAGTCCAATTTATCAAATTTTCTCAATATACTNTTGTCTGTGTTTTTCTTAATACAACATGTTTCCAAGTCTTCAGCTGGATATCTGTATCACAAATATCTTTCCTCACACCATGAGCTGTAGCTTTACTCCTGTAATAGTATCTTTTGATACACAGTTCTTAATCTTATAGTCCAATTTATCAAATTTTCTCAATATACTTAAATGCCTTGCGTGTCTTGTTAAAGAATTTTTTTTTTTTTTGCCTGTGCCACAGTCATGAAGATATTCTCCTGTTTTTTCTCCTAAAATGTTAACCTTTCACCAATTAGAATCTGCAACCCTCCTAGAATTTATTTTTATATATATCCTTAGGGGGATACAGATTGTTTTTTTTCCTGTACAGACATCCAATTTACCCAGCACTAATTGCTGAAAAGATAATTCTTTCCCCCACTGCACTGCATCATTATCTCTGTGATGAATAATTTCTAGAGAGCTAATATACAGCATGGTGAACAGAATTAACAAAACTTTATTGTATAGTTGAAATTTGCTTGTGTTCTCACCACAAAAAAGGAAAAATGGTAACTATGTGATGTGATGGACTGTGGATTGTAGTGATCATTTAACAGTGTACACATATTTCAAAAGGTCAAGTTGTATACAAATTTAAATGTATACAAATTTCATTTGTCAATCATACCTCAATAAAGCTATTAAAATATATAACAATCCTAGATAATAGATGCCATTCAAGTAAAATCCACTGATTCATATTAATGCTAACTCTCCACTCTGAGTCTAATCATTTCACATCACAAGGTAGACAAGGCAGATAATGATGGAAAAAATAGAAAGAAATTAGAGTTCTCAGAGTTCACGTGAAACTTGGTAAAATCAGGCCACTCTGAGATTCCAGTCGAGCCGTTTCACTTCCCTTCGCTTTGCTCCTTTACACTCACGTTGAAACAAAAGTGGAGCCTTGTCCAGGCTCTGCCACTTGTTATGCAGGTCCTGGCCGCTGCCAGCTTCTCTGAGGAGCAGCCCCTCGCTCCCAGCTGTTCTGCATTATCATGGTCTGCATATATGCACTCTTCCTCCTGATTTTCACATTCCACTTGCGGTGCCTGGCGTCTCACTTCAGTGTTGTCTTCAAGCGACACTTGAACGTTCAACTTCCTCTCTTTTCATGAGAATGTTATGGTCTCTAAACTCACGAAGTGCCATAATATCTTTGTGAAACTGATAACAATACTGTCAAACCTGTGAGAAATTTACTTGGACAAAGGAATAAAGAGAATAAATCTGTGTCAACAGGCTTCTCTGTCCATTAGAATGAGATTTTCATGCCAGCCACATTTAAAATCTTGTATGATATTAATACTAATCAGTGTTTATTAACATTCAGACATGTTCGCAACTGTTGTAGCAGCTGAGTGCCTGTAAGTTAGATTGATTGTAGTCCTTAGATACCCATTAACAGCCCTGCTTCCCATTTCGGTAATGGAGTACAGTTGTTTGGCAGGGTGTTTGTGAAATGACACCTATTTGATTTAAAAGTAACCTTGACTAGGAAATCTCTGTGTGTGAGAATGTAAATGATCGCCTCCCCCACTTTGATTGCCACATTGCAGCTGTGCGTTCCCATTTCCAAACCATTAGAGACCAACGAGATCTGGAAATACAACAAATACTACGTTAGTCTCTCAGCCTGGAGCAGACGCATTAAGGGAAATCGCTTTTGGATTTGCTGCTGAGGGGCCTAACCATGGGCCCGCGAGGGAGACTGTGACGATGTACTGAAGAGACCCTGGGAGGGCTTCTGAATTCAAGAGAAGACAGTGTTGTGAATTTTGGCTCGGTATGCCAGCCACCTATTCTCAGACACACTTCAACCCTGAAAACACTTGAGTCTCACGTGTCTTATACTGACTTGAAATGTTCAGTCAAAGCAAACTCCAGAGGCACAGAGAGAAGAAAACACCACCCCGTGGTGGCTGCCCGAATGGAGCTCAAGAGCCGTTGCAGACGCTCGCTGGGACCAAGCTGGTGGCAAGGTCCCGACGCCTCCCTCGTCCTCTGAAGACATGTGTGCAGAAGGAATGGAGCGGCAGCCCTGCTTTCCCATATGCCCTTCTGAATACATTATTTACAAAACTTTCTTTCTCTTGGAAGAGGCTGAGGGTATTGGCCAAGAAAAAGCTCCAGGTACTCCTCTCCTCTGTGTGCTTGCTAAGTGCCTCAGGCACATCTGACTCTTTGTGACCCCAGGGGCTGTAGCCCCCCAGGCTCCTCTGTCCATGGGATTATCCAGCCAAGAATACTGGAGTGGGTGTCCATCTCCTCCTCCAGGGGATCTACAGAGGGGTAAAGAGTCAGCCAAACATCCCAACCCAAGCCCACTTTTAGATTCTAACTACCTCCTTTTTGAATTTTATCTTGAGAATTGCATCAGTTTTATTTTAATCACAGAAGAACTCCCAACAACATTTTGTACTTCACTGTCTTATTATTCAAGGTCGAATGACAATGTCCCTCATGCAGGTATTGAAAAGCGAGTTTATAAATATGCTTACATATTTTCCAGGGAGATTCTTTAAGTACCAGATTCTTCTTTGTGGCTGTTTGTATGGCGAGAAAGTTATCTGAATGCTGATATTCTGAGCATCTCTATTTTAATTTACAGGCAATAATACTCTGTTTCCATGGACTGTAAAATTTTTTTTCAAGGGATTTTGTGAAAAAATCCAAATAAGCGACTATAGAATTAAGCAGGAAATGTAAAACCTTGCAAGTCACATTTGGGATAATGTAGATAATAGAAAACACGGCAAGAAATGGGAGGTAATAAAATAAGCAAGACAGAAGCACAACAACACGCGTGCATCAGGAAGAGGTCCAGTAGGGAGCAGACAAGCTGCTTCCTCAGGGATAGAATGGAGCTACTAGTTGCTGGGACTGGGGAGAGTTGATCTAAAATAATATAAGAACAACAATGAAACTCAAATCTATTTCGTGGGTAATTTTTATGAATCTCCATCCTCAATTCTTGTCTTCTCTACCATATAACACCCACCTCACATGTCCTATACTTTAAAAACTGAGCAATCCTGAAGTGGAAGGTGTACAGATTCTTCAAGGTTGTTCTGCTTTATTGACTATGCCAAAGACTTTGACTGTTTGGATCCCAACAAACTGTGGAAAATTCTTCAAGAGATGGGAATACCAGACCACCTAACCTGCCTCTTGAGAAACCTGTATGCAGGTCAGGAAGCAACAGTTAGAACTGGACATGGAACAACAGACTGGTTCCAAATAGGAAAAGGAGTACATCAAGGCTGTATATTGTCATGCCTTTGACTGTGTGGATCACAATAAACTGTGGAAAATTCTGAAAGAGATGGGAATACCAGACCACCTAACCTGCCTCTTGAGAAACCTGTATGCAGGTCAGGAAGCAACAGTTAGAACTGGACATGGAACAACAGACTGGTTCCAAATAGGAAAAGGAGTACATCAAGGCTGTATATTGTCACCCTGCTTATTTAACTTGTACCCAGAGTACATCATGAGAAACGCTGGACTGGAAGACGCACAAGCTGGAATCAAGATTGCCGGGAGAAATATCAATAACCTCAGATATGCGGATGACACCACCCTTCTGGCAGAGAGTGAAGAAGAACTAAAGAGCCTCTTGATGAAAGTGAAAGAGGAGAGTGAAAAAGTTGGCTTAAAGTTCAACATTCAGAAAACAAAGATCATGGCCTTTGTTCCCATCATTGCAGGGGAAATAGATGGGGAAACAGTGGAAACAGGGGCTGACTTTATTTTTCTGGGCTCCAAAATCACTGCAGATGGTGATTGCAGCCATGCAATTAAAAGACACTTACTCCTTGGAAGGAAAATTATGACCAACCTAGACAGCATGTTAAAAAGCAGAGATATTACTTTGCCAACAAAGGCCTGTCTCATCAAGGCTGTGGTTTTTCCTGTGGTCATGTATGGATGTGAGACTTGGGCTATAAAGAAAGCTGAGCGCCAAAGAATTGATGATTTTAAACTGTAGTGTTGGAGAAGACTCTTGAGAGTCCCTTTGACTGCAAGGAGATCCAAGCAGTCAGTCCTAAAGGAGATCAGTCCCTGGTGTTCATTGGAAGGACTGATGTTGAAGCTGAAACTCCAATCCTTTGGCCACCTGATGCAAAGAGCTGGCTCATTGAAAAAGACCCTGATGCTGGGAAAGATTGAGGGCAGGAGGAGAAGGGGACAACAGAGGATGAGATGGTTGGATGGCATCACCAATTTGATGGACATGAGTCTGAGTGAACTCCGGGAGTTGGTGATGGACAGGGGGGCTGGCGTGCTGCAGTTCATGGGGTTGCAAGGAGTCGGACATGACTGAGTGACTGAACTGAGCTGGACTGATCGAGGTTGTTCATGGGAGTTGTCTTTGCTCTTTTCCTATCCTCCTTTGTCTAACTCTCTGCTTTGACCAGATTAACATCTTGGCTCTGCAACCTTCAACTTCCGTCCTGCCTGTGACCGTTGGTCTGCCCTTCTCTTGAAGGGAGTCTGCTGTCCTGCTTTGCCCCTTCCCTCTCTAAATTTTCTGGGCAAACCCTCAGACCAACACACTGTGCAGTGCCAAGCCAGCCAAACCACCATTCACTTCCCATCAGAGCTCCTGTGTTGACAACCAGGTCTAAGGCCAGTGATTTCTTTACATAATAAGCTCAGCAGCCAGGCCACAAGACACAGGCAAAATTTTTCTGTGGGGTGTGTGTGTATATCTTCGTGTCTGCTGCTGTCTGTTGATTGGTTGGTATTTGTTTTTTGGAAGGGTGAGTTTTGATGAGGGAGAAATTATACGGATTGTTCTGGACTGTAACTTTAGTAGTTTTTAGAGGGATCTGATCACGTTTTTCCTAGGACTGATGCTTTACTCTGCTGAAAATTCCCATGGTTATGGTCAAATTTTAGTTCGCTCACTCTGTGTAGAAACCTGGGCAGTTTAGATACTGTCACCCTCAGTATCCTTACCGGAAAATATGGAAATAATAATTTCTATCTAACAGGGTTTACTAGGACTGTCTGGGATGATGTACGTGGAATTCCCTTGCACTGAAGCCTAGCCCTAAGTGGCCGCGCGGTACACCCTTGTTTCCCTTCCTTTCACCATCTTTGTGGATGCCAAATAAGAAGCTAGTTGTTGTTCCGTTGCTAAATTGTGTCCAACTCTTAGCGACCCCGTGGACGGCAGCTCTCCAGACTCCTCTGTCCTCCGCTGTCTCCCCTTGTGTGTTCAGATGCATGTCCATTGAGTTGGTGATGCTATAAGAAGCTAAGGCATGTTGATGTGTTGCTCCCGTTCTTCGCGGGAATCACAGTCGTCTGACTACATTAGAGTGAATTTGTTGTACAATTTCACTGACTTGTTTCCTACTGAAGTGAAAGTGAAGTGAAATTTGCTCAGTTGTGCCCAACTCTTTGCGACCCCGTGGACTCTACAGTCTATGGAATTCTCCAGTTCAGAATACTGGAGTGGGTAGCCTTTCCGTTGTCCAGGGGATCTTGAACCCAGGTCTCCCACATGGCAGGTGGCTTCTTTACCAGCTGAGCCACAGGGAAGCCCTTGTTTCCTGTTAGATGTCTTTAATAATTAGCCTTTTGCCCTCCAAATACATGCATTGCATAAACTGAAGTTTTCTTTAAGCTGCATCTAATAAAATGAATAGATCTTAAAAACGTGCTCTGAATATACCTGAGAGCACTATTCGACAGAAAAGAGCCGCAAGAGCAGGGAAGTATTCTGTTGGAATGAACAAAGAGAAATCTGGTTGGAGCCAGCTGACAGGTCACCAAGCTTTGCAGCCCCTTCCCCGCCTAAGTCTCTCAGAGCTTCTCTACCTACTGTCGCAGGGGACGTCCCAGGTGTGATTGGTCCTTGTTTGTTCCCAGACCGCACAGCGAATCACTGAGCGTATGTTTATACTCTAAGCTTAATGCATTGAACTTGCCAAACGCAGTCTGCTCTCTTGGTTGCTTTTGACAATTACGATTTTATAGCCTGAAGTCATCTGTTTGAGGGAGGGAGCGCAGCTCTGGGTAACCTCTGCCGTGATTGGTGGGACGGGCTTTCAGCCTCTATAATAACGCTCAACAGCTGCCGAAGAACATCTCCGCCTAAGTGACACCACGTCGGAAACAGAGAACCGGCCTCCACAGGCGTTTGTACAGTCATTTGTATGATTGAGTTTCCCATTTGGAGGGAGGCAGATGACATTTTTATCTAAAAACAATTTAACTTGCATTCTTTGGTGAGGAGGCGCGAGATCTACCAGCGGAATACAAAGCAGGTGACGGAAAGAGGAAGAAGGTCTGGCTGGATGGAAATGAAGCAAAGCAGTAACACGAGGAATTGACATCCACCTGTTTTTTTGGCACAGTGATAGCATGATAACCGTTTCTGCCCTTGAATGCTTATTCCCTTAAATGGACTCCCCTTCAGGGCTCATAATAAAGAGAGAACAGCCAAAAGTTTTTGTATTTGTCTGTATAGCCACGTGGTCGAATTGCTGGGCATGTGAGCAGCTTCTGGACAGGGTAGCTGCCTGAAGCAAGAGAGGTGAGAGCTGTTCTGAGAGAACCAGGTGCCCTTGCTCCAGAGCCTACGCGATTCAGACCAGTTGTCCGCTGACTGAACCCCAACCAGCTCCAGTCCAGCAGAGCCCTCCCACAAGCAGATTACTTCAGGCTATAAACGTATAGTCTTTAATCTGCAGTCATGACTAAGGTAATGTGAGATTGTACTCTGTTTGGTTGTGACATCTAAGTTCACAAAGGGCATTGTGATGGAAAAGGCTAGGTTTTGAGATACAGTTCCATGGACAGTCCCAGAGAACGGCCTTGGGGGAGGACTCATGAACCCGAACCACCAAATCCAGTGTGTGTGTTTAGTCTCTCAGTCATGTCCAACTCCTTGCAACCCCAAAGCCTGTAGTCCGCCAGGCTCCTCTGTCCACGGGGACTCTCCAGGCAGGAATACTGGAGGGGGCTGCCAGGCCCTCCTCCAGCAGGTCTTCCCCACTCAGGGATCGAACCCAGCGCTCCCGCATTGCAGGCGGATTCCTTACCAGCTGAGCCACCAGGGAGGTTTCCTGCAGATTCTGGTTCTTTCTGTGTCTCGTTCAAATTTCTCTTCTTCTGCTCTTTCTCTTTGGGAATCTCCCAGAACTTCTTTTAAGAAGGAGGGAGCATCTACCCCCTGACTTCCCACAGACCATTTTCCGTACACCTCTGCACTTTTCCCAGACACAGGGCAGGACAGCTGGATTCCTGCCTTGGCAGGTTAGCAGGTACCACTGTGACCACATCTTCCTCATAACCGCTTTTCTTTTTAGTTTAATATATGGTTTTACATTCTAAGTAAGTAAGTAAGTAAAGTCACTCAGTCGTGTCCGACTCTTTGTGACCCCGTGGACTGCAGCCCACCAAGCTCCTCAGTCCATGGGATTCTCCAAGCAAGAATACTGGAGTGGGTTGCCATTTCCTTCTCCAGGGGATCTTCCCGGCCCAGGGATCGAACCCAGGTCTCCTGCATTAGAGGCAGACGCTTTAACCTCTGAGCCACCAGGGAAGTCCATTCTAAGTAAGCACAGGTTTATATACGAGCTACTCTACTACTGGGTTCTTTTTACTGAGTTCATTCTTAAGGAAGTGGTTTGAATTCTACTTGAAAATCATAATGTGTTGGGCTATGCCTTAACAACAAGGAATAAAATAGCAAGGGCTACTGCAACCATGAAATTAAAAGATGCTTGCTCCTTGGAAGAAAAGCTATGACCAACCTAGACAGCATATTAAAAAGCAGAGACATTACTTTACCAACAAAGGTCCGTCTAGTCAAAGCTATGGTATTTCCAGTAGACACATATGGATATGAGAGTTGGACTATAAAGGAAGCTGAGCACCGAAGAAATGATGCTTTGAACTTTGGTGTTGGAGAAGACTCTTGAGACTACAAGGCAATCCAACCAGTCCATTCTGAAGAAAATCAGTCCTGAGTGTTCACTGGAAGGACTGATGCTGAAGCTGAAGCTCCAATACTTTGGCCATTAGAAAAGGCCCTGATGCTGGAAAAGATTGAACACAGGAGGAGAAGGGGACAGCAGAAGATGAGATGGTTGGATGGCATCACCGACTCAGTGGACCTGGATTAGAATAAACTCTGGGAGTTGGTGATGGACAGGGGGGCCTGGCGTGCTGCAGTCTATGGGGTCGCAAAGAATCGGACACGACTGAGCGACTAAACTGAACGGAAGAGTCTAAAATACAACTGTGCTGAGTACAGAGTGGTGTCCACAGATCCCTGCAGAGGTGGCACAAAAGTGCAACAAGATCTCTAAATTCCAGGCTGTGTGTATATGGGGAATGGCCACATTATCTCTTTCTGTGACACCTCTATAACTGGAAGAGAGTCAGCAAGGAAGAAGTAGCATAATAGCGTTATTTTCCTGTGCAGCCTCTTTTCCAGGGTTTTCCCATTTTTGCTGACAACCAGGTATCCTCCTGGCTCTCAGATCAATCTGGACATGAGAAAATTGTTCTATTTGAGGATAAGAGGAAAAGAAAAATAGGCCGCTGAGCCTGATAAGAGAAAAAGCTGCTTAGAATAAAGTATTCTGAAATAAAATGATTGTGAAAATAGGGAGACCAAGATTTCCTCTCTCCTTATTGAATGAGGGGATTACATTTTGTTAGGAGTACGTATTGAGTTAATACATGGAGATGTGGAAACTGTTAAATACAGATTTGTCACGAGCCGGACCTGCTGTCTTTCTACTAATGTGCCAGAAAAACTGAAATTTAGAGAGAAATTCATTATTTGTAAGCAAGAAACAGGTAGCCTTGTTAGTCATCCGCCGCCATCTCACTACCTGAAGGAAGCCAGGCTGAAGGCCAAACCAACCCAGCAGAAGGGCGGAGCCAGAACTGCAAGAAATGGAGCCGAAGCCCCGAGCAAGCCATGCCTGAAGCCCCCCTTGCACCACACAAACCAATAAAGTACTTCTCAGGGTTTAAACCACTTTCTATATCCTAATCCCTTCAACCAAATGCATCCTAACAGACTCAGAACTTATTCCCGGAGACACGGTGCCTAAAGTAAACAGACTATATAATGTGAGAGCTGTTGAATGGAAATTAGGTATTGAACACACTTTATTCTAAGCTGGAAAACTGGCAACCATTGTCATATGATAGCAAAGCAATTAGTTAAGCCTAAGAATGGTGGTCATGTGACTAACAAGGCTATGGCACTAGAAACACTGGTGAGAAAAATTCAGTGGGTTAGACTGCCTATGGTCTTCACTGCTGCTGCTGCTGCTGCTAAGTCGCTTCAGATCCTAAAATAAAAAGGCAAGCTTAGGGGCAAGAGGGCTTGTACAAAAACAAAGAAGAAAGTGCATGTTTTCTAAGAGAGGCCTTCTCTGGAAGCCTGCATCTGCGGTGCCGGAAAAACTAAGAGAATGACAGAGAAAGACGCAAAACCCCAATCAAAGCTCACCTGAAGCCCCAGTCGTAGATGACATAAGCTGTACATCCCCTTCCAAGCTTGAATTGGAGTTTTAGTTATCTGTCAGTTCAGCTCAGTTCAGTCGCTCAGTCGTGTCCGACTTTTTGTGGCCCCATGGACCACAGCACTCCAGGCCTCCCTGTCCATCACCAACTCCTGGAGCTTGCTCAGACTCATGTCCGTGTCATGCCATCCAGACTCAGCTTTCTTCACAGTCCAACTCTCACATCCATACATGACCACAGGAAAAACCATCGCCTTGACTAGATGGACCTTTGTTGGCAAAGTAATGTCTCTGCTTTGGAATATGTTCTCTAGGTTGGTCATAGCTTTTCTTCAAAGGAGCAAGCATCTTTTAATTTCATGGCTGCAATCACCATCTGCAGTGATTTTGGAGCCCCCCAAAATAAAGTCTGTCACTGTTTCCCCTGTTTCCCCATCTATTTGCCATGCAGTGATGGGACCAGATGCCATGATCTCAATTTTCTGAATGTTGAGCTTTAAGCCAGCTTGTTCACTCTCCTCTTTCACTTTCAACAAGAGGCTCTTTAGTTCTTCTCTTTCCGCCATAAGGGTGGTGTCATCTGCATATCTGAGGTTATTGATATTTCTCCCGCAATCTTGATTCCAGCCTGTGTAACTTAGAAGACTAAGTTGTCTGGGAGACAGGTGGTGCTCATGGTAAAGAATTTGCCTGCCAATATATCAGACATAAAAGACGCGAGTTCGATCCCTGGGTGGAGAAGATCCCCTGGAGAAGGAAACGGCAACCCACCCCGGTATTCTTGCCTGGAGAGTTCCATGGAGACAGCAGCCTGGTGGGCTACAGTTCATACGCTTGCAAAGAGTCAGACACAACTGAAGCAACTTAGCACACAGTAACTTACCTTCCATTGAAGTTTTATTTCCCTTTCGTTGCTTTCTTTAAATCAATACAATAAAGCCTAAAATGTGTTGTTGTTGCTCTTTAACCTTTATTCCATTCTATTGTCCTGCCTCTTCCAAGATTTGAATATTATTTTCTTGAGTGCTTGGCTTCTGCATAACCTTAAAAGACAGATAAATTAAATGCTATGCTATTAGAGTAGGGTGACTCTTGAACTACATGATATTAGATCAGGATTCAGAAAATAAACCTGAGTGTGTGTTTTAGCAATGGTTCCTTGCTAAGACAATGAGGTAGCTCTGGATAAATCTGGTGTCTGAATGAACAAGTGGTGTCTTGTTGATGTTGGTTGATAGCTTGCTCCCTGCTTTTTTACTGCAGGCTCGATTTCTCCTGGAGCCAAGCCTTGGGAATGTAGTTCTCCACACCTCCTCTCCCTCCAGCTTCCCAATATGTATGTTATCTCTCAAAAAAAAAAAAAACTTAAAAAAAATTTTGAGTGTTTATTTATTTATTTGGCTGAACTTGGTCTTAGCTGTGGCCCGAAGAATCTTTAGTTGTGGCGTGGAGGGCCTAGCTCCCTGAGCAGGGGTCAGTCCCGGGCCCCTGCATTGGGAAGCAAGTCTTAGCCCCTGGGCCACCAGGGAAGTAGTCCTTCCAGCCCCCTTTCCCCCAAAACTCCCTCCTAGGATGGTCATGACAAGAACTGGACAGTCTTCTCCACATTCTTAATTAAAGCAGAAATTTCCATGGATTCTCAAGATCTCAGTGGTAAGGTGTAGGAACACAGTTCCAACTATTTAAAGAAGAAACGAATTAGCTTATAAAACACACCATGGAAAAGCTGGGATCTGATCCCAGGGACGATCGGATACAGGACTCAAAAGCTGAAGAAAACAGTCTCTATGTGTCTTTTCAAGCTTCTCCTCTGCTTCTTTCCCCATGTCAGCTTTGGTCTTCCAGGCCAGCTGCCCTCACGAGGCTCTGGGAATGGCCAGATTTGGGTTTACATCCTGGTAACTTCCTGACCCAGTATGAGTGAGAGCTCTGCCCTGCCACCTCCAGGAAAATCTTGAGAGATGACATAAGCTATAAATACTCTCACTGGCTTGACATAAGTCACAAACCATCCCATAGTCACTGTGGCCCAGAGGCAGTGATCAAAGATTCGACCCACCTGGGCAAGTGCCCGCTTTTCCTGATAGATAGAGCCCTGCAGGCCTCTACTGAGTTACGTAGTTGAAATGAGTGAGGAACACCTCCCTAAAGGAGGGCGGGCATGCCATTCTAGGTAGACTCAACAATGCCTGTCCACTAACGATGGCAATGGCACAAAGGAACCGTTTGTTTGGTGGTGAAGTGGACAAGTTGCGTAGTGACTGCTGACTCATCTGCTACAGATCAGTCAGTGCTACTGAATAGATAAGTTAGTTTTGAGTCCTCTAGCTTTAGAAACAGATTTTACTCATTTCTCTGTCTAGAGATTTCTGTTTAACCTGTCTCATCCCTATTGTCAATCTGGGGTCCTTCTACCTAACTTCTCAAGGGACCAGATGATTTTTTCACAAGTAAAGCTAGCAGTCTGTCAGGCCATTTACTTCCCTCAATCCTTTTGAAAATTGAAACAGTTTTTCCTTCTCAATCTTTGCTATCCCTCAGCCTCAACTCCTGGCTCCTGTTTGAACTTAGTGGCTTCTATAGCCACATTCATGGTGTTTCCGAAAAGAATCATCCTGTCATCTAGATACAAGGTTTATTTAAGGTATGTAAACACCACTGGCAAAGGCACAATCACACACACAGTCTATATTTAGGAACCTCTACTGTTGCTCCCATGGGGATGCCTCCATGTATTGTAACCTGATGTGCTGTTGGTGACAAGGGCAGGATGAATGCTGGCACACCAGGAGATAGTGTGCGTTCATTATACAGCAGTAACAAACACAAAAAGAGACCACACAGACAAGTAAATGCTGTTTGATGGCAGGTCAATATTAAACCACACTACAACTTCAGGTTCCTAAAACACTCTACAATACTGCCATTTATCAGTTGTGGTGCTTTGTTTTTGTTTTTACATACAATCACCACCACATTCCATACATATATTTGCTTTCAGACTGAATTCTTACTATGAGCTGAAGACCATACTATGTACTCCAAGTATATAATTGAATTCTATCTTAAAAACATCATTTTAGAGATAAGAAAACAGGCCCAAGGAGGTTAAACAGGCCTGTGTCCTTAAGTTTCACAATGAATGATGAGTCTTAGCCCCTTGTTTGGAGCCCTAGAAACTTCTGTGTAAGGAACTGCTTAAGGTACGCAGTGCAGAGATAAGAAAAAGCCCATCAGAATATGTTAAATCTAGAAATTGGCAAGGAGTAATTATATTGGACTAGGGGCAGGAAGTCAGGACAAAATACCAATTGTGCCTCTAGAAAGATGGTTCTGGAACCAATGGCATTGCATATTAGTGATGAATCTGTCATTTCTGCCCCTGAAGACTTCAGCAAAGGACCTAGATGCCCTAGGTGACATATCTTTATAGATCTACCTTTGCTGGGAGTTGAGAGGACAAAAACCCTTTCAGAGTCTGAAATGATTCTTAGTGTCCCTGGTCATCATAAACTGCTGGCAAACTGAAATGGAAAAGGAGACTAAAAAAATCAAACAGCACTCTGTGCAGCTCTAAGTACAATAAGCTATTGATAACAGAGATCCTGAGTCTTCAAGAACACATTGAAGGAAACAGAGATGTGTGCAGTAGTATGTGATAGAAAGCTTTTTATTTAAAATTGTTAAACTGAAAGACTAGGCACTTGATCTGGCAAGTTTTATGAGCCCTACTGGAGGATTCACTTTTTGTGGAATTCTCATTTCCTGACAGCCCTGGAAAGATCAGGCCAAACTGTGATAATGCTCATCTCTGTGCATTATAATGAAGCTGCCATGGTAACTCTAGAAGTCACTTTTAAAATGTGCAGTTTTAAAAGTTCATTTCCCAGAAAAAAAGATTAGTATAGCTGTAACACTCATAATAATCTAATGAGACTTGAAAGGAACATTCAGGCAAAAAAAAAAAAAAAGACATACAGACTGCTTGGATTTCACAATTGCACTGTCCTTCTGAGAATGACATGGTCCACTCATGACTTCCCTAATCGATAAAACAAGGGAGGCATTAGATCAGAAACTTAATTAAATTTTGGTGCGTAGAACCCAGCAGTAGAATTCATTCAGTTTCTGCTTAGCTCAGTATGCTTGCTAATTCAGTCACAGAAGTGCTTGCACAAAAAATTTCATGTACTTGTCATCTTCATAATTTAAGGAGCTAGGTATAATCAATGTTCCCAGCATTAGTTATCTAGGAAAGGTGGACTGTACCTTTTATGACTGGTCACAGAAATCAGACTGGGAAGAAACAAATGTGACACAGTGGAATTGGGTCCGTTGCCAAAATAAAATCCTCTATCCTCAGCGCCACCTATCCCCTGTGTTTTGATAGGGAAAAGGTGTAAATCAACACCCGAGGTCTCCATGCCTTCTTATGAAAAGGATTTATCTATTTTTCTAACAGAGTTTGTAACTTTTAAAAAGATATAGCATGCTCAGGGTGCTCTTGTTGTCCCAGGGACCTCATAAGCACCAGATGCATACATTCCTGGAGGCATGATGTGAGTCATTTCTTCAAGTGGCACATTTCATTAGAATGCCTTTTCTAAGATTTTCCTTGAAGGCTTACAATTTAGGATCAAGGCTCTGGGTGCAAAATTCAAATAAGTCAAATTTAATAAATCTTTACTAGCAGAAGGCTTTTATGGCCATCTGCTAATAGAAGAAGAACCTTAATTTATACATAGCATTTCACATTGTTCAGAAAACTGTCCTGCAAATTTCAAGTAGTTATTAACCTCACTTGCTTGTTTGCTTCTTTGTCCCTTCGGTCGTGCTGACTCTTTTTTGAACCTATGGACCGCAGCCCTCCAGGCTCCTCTATCCATGGCATTCTCCAGGCAAGAATACTGGAGTGGGTTGCCATTTCCTTCTCCAGGGAATCTTCCTGAACCAGGGATGCCTTTTAAAGAAATTAAGCTACTTTGTCCAGAAATCATAGAATTTCATTTCCCCACTTAGTGTGACTCCAAAACACCCAACAGTGACTTGACCAACAATTTCATCAATTTATTTAAAGAAAAGGATAACAAAACTCTTTGATTATCCTGCCAGCCCTCCCCACTCACACACACACTCATGCACACACATAATTCCTGCCCCAGTCAGGTGATCATTTGACATCATGTGGAGAAAACAGGAGAAATACACTGAGCCATCTGTTTTGGTTTCATGTCAAACAAGCCTTGCCATCAAAACATTATTTTGGCCCTTTCAATAATTTCTAAACATGTTGGTGGCAGTAGAATCAGAGCTGCACAAGTTTCCTCAAAACTGATTATATTACACACAATGAGAAAGAAGTAGAAAATCAAATTAGGCCAGTAAACCTGCTTAGTAGACTTCCATAATATTTGATTGTCAAAGGACAAGAAATGCTAGCTCAGCCTTGTCCCCTGAGAAGTGGCAGGGCTCATTCTACCTCATACATGTTTAACTTGACTCTTTTATAATCTTTTATAAATTTCTTGGGGGCACTTCACAACTTGAATATTTAGTTCATGGAAAGTTCTATTCAGCAGGTGGGAGCAAACGCCAGTGAACTCAGAGTCCCTGCCAGTTCTGTGTCCCGTTTTAGCCATAAACTGATAATGGTTAGACAAACTCCACCCTCAGCTTTTATAATTAATAGGAGCTACCTTTGGAAGGAATGATGCTGAAGCTGAAACGCCAGTACTTTGGCCACCTCATGTGAAGAGTTGACTCATTGGAAAAGACTCTGATGCTAGGAGGGATTGGGGGCAGGAGGAGAAGGGGACGACCAAGGATGAGATGGCTGGATGGCATCATGGACTCGATGGNTCTGAAGGAGATCAACCCTGGGATTTCTTTGGAAGGAATGATGCTAAAGCTGAAACTCCAGTACTTTGGCCACCTCATGCGAAGAGTTGACTCATTGGAAAGGACTCTGATGCTGGGAGGGACTGGGGTCAGGAGGAGAAGGGGACGACCAAGGATGAGATGGCTGGATGGCATCATGGACTCGATGGACGTGAGTCTGAGTGAACTCCGGGAGATGGTGATGGACAGGGAGGCCTGGCGTGCTGCGATTCATGGGGTTGCAAAGAGTCGGACACGACTGAGCGACTGAACTGAACTGATATAGAACAGGGAACTATATTCAATATCTATCTATCTACACACACACTTACCTACCTACCTATCTATCTGTCCATCTATATGTAAACTGAATCACTTTGTTGTACACCCCAAACTAATACAACATTGTCAATTAACAATACTACAATAAAAAAAAATTGAAAATGAAAACTTCCCAACACTAAAAGTAATTTAATAACAGGATGAAAATAAACATTTCACTGAAGTATTAGGAATAGCTAAATGTATTATCCACCAAATGCAGTTCTTTTCAGTTTAAATGATTGCTGTATAATTCTCCAAATAATAAAAATTGAAATGGCCCCCAAAATGCCTCATAACCATTAGCAGTCATTCTCCATTCCCCTTTCCCCCATTTCTTCTCAATGACTACTATATTTTCTGTCTGTATGGTTTTACTTATGCTAGATATTTCATATAGTGGAACCACAGAATATGTGGTTATTCAGGAGAAGGTTAGCACATATTGCTTAGGTTACTTAAACTTTGCACATTCCCAGGTCGGTCTATTTTTAGGACTGGCCCTTGGCCAGCTCCTAGGAGCTGTGTTTTGAGCCCTTGAAATGCTCAGCCTGGTAAGACTGTTTTTGAATGCTGGAGGACTTGAACCAAGGTGTATCAGATGATTTATGCTAACAATGTGATTTATGGTGAACACCTATTTTTTGCTCTTGGGGTCTAGAGTTTGGATAGCTAAATTGAGTATCTAAGTGTGAGTAGTTGTCCGTGTCTACGGACTGATTCTACATAAAAATTTTGGATACCAAAGCTTATGTCAACTTCCCTGAATAGTAATACTTTGCTTGTGTTTTCACACATTGTTGTTATGATAGTTAAACACATCCTAAAATCACTGCAGATGGTGACTGCAGCCATGAAATTAAAAGATGTTTACTCCTTGGAAGGAAAGTTATGACCAATCTAGATAGCATATTAAAAAGCAAAGATATTACTCTGCCAATAAAGGTCCGTCTAGTCAAGGCTATGGTTTTTCCAGTGGTCATGTGTGGATGTGAGAGTTGGACTGTGAAGAAAGCTGAGCAACGAAGAATTGATGCTTTGGAACTGTGGTGTTGGAGAAGACTCTTGAGAGTCCCTTGGACCACAAGGAGATCCAACCAGTCCATTCTGAAGGAGATTAGCCCTGGGATTTCTTTGGAGGGAATGATGCTGAAGCTGAAACTCCAGTAATTTGGCCGACTCATGTGAAGAGTTGACTCATTGGAAAAGACTCTGATGCTGGGAGGGATTGGGGGCAGGAGGAGAAGGGGACGACCGAGGATGAGATGGCTGGATGGCATCACTGACTCGATGGACATGAGTTTGAGTGAACTCCAGGAGTTGGTGATGGACGGGGAGGAGTGGTGTGCTGTGAATCATGGGGTCACAAAGAGTTGGACACAATTGAGCGACTGAAATGAACTGAACTGATGTGACCTCATTTGGAGATTACACCTGGAAGCTTATACCTGGTTTCTCCCAGACGTCTCTCCATGTACTTTTTCATTTTTGCTGATTTTGATCTGTATCTTTTCACTATAGTAAATCATAACTATAAATATAATTGCTCTGGCTCTTATGAGTTCTAGTGAATCATCGAGACTGAGGATAGTCTTGGAAACCAATGACACAGTGACATTTGTGTTTGGTTTCTCTCATTTAGTGAACCTTTCAAGGTTCATCCATACTATAGCATGTATTAGTACTCCATTCCTCTTTATTGTCAAATAATTTTCCATTGTATGAACTTAGCTTACTTTCTTTATGAATTTTCTTATTAGTGAACATTTTGGTTGTTTTTAGTTTGGGGATACTATAAATATTGAGGCTGCAAAAATTCATGTACAAGTTTTTCTATAAACAAATGTTTTAAATTTTTCTTTTGTATAACCAGGGTTTGAGTTTCTAGGTCATAAAATAACTATATATTTAAAATTTGAGGAAATGCCAAATTGTTTTCAACAGTGAGGCATCATTTTATACAACTGTGTGTGTGTACTCAGTCGCTCTGTCATGTCCAACTCTTTGTGATCCATGGACTGTAGGCTGCCAGGCTCCTGCTTTACATTTTTCGTCTAGATTATTATTCATATTGATTTGATTTTTCCATACTGCATAAATATAAATTCAATTGAATTTTTCCATAGAGACAGTCAAGTGTTAAAATGCTATTGATAAATTAGTTTATCACTATATATCTCTGCTGACTTAAGATATTATTTCACCTATGCAACAAATTCGTACATATAAATTGTCTGTTTACTCATTAAGTTCTTGGATATCTTGTATTAAATGTATCTTAGATTCTTAATATATTTTGTTGTTCTTTTCAATGGCATCTTATACCTGTTTTACCTCTAGTGGGGTTTGCAATTTATATTTATGCCGATTTTTGTGCTGAAAAAGCTACCTGAGTTTTAGAAAATTTCCTCCTGAAGTACAACCTTTAATAGAACTGATAAGGAGGGAATGTGAGTGGCAAATTCTCTTAGTCTTTGACTAAAAATACCCTCCTTTTATCCATATCTTCATGATATGTTTTGTGTATAAAAATTTTTGGTTAATTGATATTTACCTTTAGCACTATGGGAATATTATTCTAGTCTTTTGGGATTTATTTGGGCAATTGACTACTGCAAAATAAATTATTGTTAATTATGGAATTTTCTTTCTGATAGCATTTAAATTTTCTTCTTATTTATTTTCTTTTAGATATGTAAAATTTCACTAGAATATGGTCAAAGTAAAATTCCTTTAAATTATTATAACCAGGACTTTTCCAGTTCCTTTAATTTTAGGATTCACATCTTTCATAATTGCAGAAAATTCTCAGCCATTTTTAAAATTATGGCTTTTCACCATTTGTCTCCTCTTCTGAAACGTCTATTTTAACATATTGTCTTTTTATTATTTCTTCATTGTTTCTTAATCTCTCTCACATTTTTCATCTCTTCAGCTTCCTGTGTTGGAATCTAATTACCTCAAATATTTCTTCAAATACACTGACTCTTCAGCTATGTCTAGTTTATTGGAGTTTAGTTGATTTACAACGTTGTGTTAATTTCTGCAATACAGCACAATGTGTAACATATATATAGACACACATATATCAACTCTTTTTTCAACTTTTTTTCTCATATAGGTCATGGTTGTTGTTGTTCAGGCACTCAGTCATGTCCGACTCTTGCAACCCCATGGACTTCAGCATGTCATGCTTCCCTGTCCTTCACTATCTCCTGGAGTTTGCCCAAACTCATGTTCATTGAGTCAATAATGCCATTCAACCATCTCATCCTCTGTCACCCAATTTTCCTACTGCTCGCAATCTTTCCCAGCATCAAGGTCTTTCCCAGTGAGTTGGCTCTTTGCATCAGGTGGCCAAAGTATTAGAACATCAGCTTCAGCATCAGTCCTTCCAATAAATATTCAGGCTTGATTTCCTTTAACATTGACTGGTTTGATCTTGCACTCTGAGGGACTCTCAAGAGTTTTCTCCAACACTGCAGTTGGAAACCATCAATTCTTCAGCTCCCACCTTTTTTTATGATCCAACTCTAACATCCACAAATGACTACTGGAAAAACCATGGCTTTGACTAGAGTGACTTGTGTCAGCAGAGTAATGTATCTGCTTTTTAATATGCTGTCTAGATTGGTCATCGGAGAAGGCAATGGCATCCCACTCCAGTATTCTTACCTGGAAAATCCCAAGAATGGAGGAGCCTGGTAGGCTGCAGTCCATGGGGTTGCTAAGAGTCAGACATGAATGAGCGACTCCACTTTCACTTTTCACTTGCATGCATTGGAGAAGGAAATGGCAACCCATTCCAGTGTTCTTGCTTGGAGANCGGAGAAGGCAATGGCATCCCACTCCAGTATTCTTACCTGGAAAATCCCAAGAATGGAGGAGCCTGGTAGGCTGCAGTCCATGGGGTTGCTAAGAGTCAGACATGAATGAGCGACTCCACTTTCACTTTTCACTTGCATGCATTGGAGAAGGAAATGGCAACCCATTCCAGTGTTCTTGCTTGGAGAATCCCAGGGACAAGGGAGCTTGGTGGGCTGCTATTCATGGGGTCGCATAGAGTCAGACACGACTGAAGTGACTTAGCAGTAGCAGCAGCAGTAGATTGGTCATAGCTTTTCTTCCAAGGAGCAAGCGTCTCTTAATTTCATGGCTCCAGTCACTGTCCACAGTGACTTTGGAGCCCAAGAAAATAAAGTCTGTCACTGTTTCCATTGTTTCCCCATCTATTTGTCATGAAGTGATGGGACCGGATGCCATGATCTTAGTTTTTTGAATGTTGAGTTTAAGCCAGCTTTTTCACTCTCCTCTTTCACTTTCATCAAGAGGCTCTATAGTTCCTCTTTGCTTTCTGCCATAAGGGTGGTGTCCTCTGCACATCAGAAGTTACTGACATTTCTCCTCACAATCTTGATTCCAGCTTCAGCTTCATCCAGCCTGGCATTTCGCATGATGTTACACTGCATATAAGTTAAATAAGCAGGGTGACCATATACAGCCTTGATGTACTACTTTCTCAGTTTGGAACCAGTCCCTTGTTCCATGTCTGGTTCTGTTGCTTCTTGACCTGAATAAAGGTTTTACAGGAGGCAGGTAAGGTGGTCTGATATTTCCACATCTTTATGAATTTCCAAAGTTTGTTATGATCCACACAGTAAAAAGCTTTAGTGAAGTTAATGTAGCAGATGGTTTTCTGGAATTCCCTTGTTTTTTCTATGATCTAATGGATGTTGGTAATTAGATCTCTGTTCCTCTGCCTTTTCTAAATCCAGCTTGTACATCTGGAATTATTTGGTTCACTTACTGTTGAAGCCTGATTTGAAGGATTTTGAGCTTTGCCTTGCTAGCATGTGAAACGAAAGTAATTGTATAGTAGTTTAAACATTCTTTGGCCTTTCCCTTCTTTGGGATTAGAATGAAAACTGAACTTTTCCAGTCCTCTGTCCACTGCTGAATTTTCCAAATTTGCTGGCATATTGAATGCAGCACTTTAACAGCATCATCGTTTCAGATTTAAAATAGCTCAGCTGGAATTCTATCACCTCCACTAACTTTATTCATAGTGATGCTTCCTAAGAGACACTTGACTTCACACTCCAGGATATCTGGCTCTAGGGGAGTGACCACTCTATCGTGGTTATCCAGACCATTAAGACCTTTTTTGTACAGTTCTGTGTATTCTTGCCACCTTTTCTTAATATCTTCTGCTTCAACAGAAGGTCACTACAGAGTGTTGATTGGAGTTCCCTGTGTTATACAGCAGTTGCTTATTAGTTATCTATTTGATAATATACATGTATAGTGGCGAGTATATGTCAATTTCCCAACTATCCCTCTCCTCTTTTCTCTTCTGGTATCCATAAGTTTGTTTTCTACATCTGTGATCATATTTCTGTTTTGTAAATAAGTTCATCTGAATCATCTTTTTAGATTCTGCATGTAAGCAGTATCATATGATATCTGCCTTTCTCTGTCTAACTTACTTCACTTAGTATGACAATCTCTAGATCTATTCATGTTGCTGCAGATAGAATTAATTCATTCTTTTTTTATGGCTAAATACTATCCCATTACATATATTCAGTTTAGTTCAGTTGCTCAGTCGTGTCCAACTCTTTGCAACCCCATGAATTGCAGCACACCAGGCCTCCCTGTCCATCACCAACTCCCGGAGTTCACTCAGACGTCCATCGAGTCAGTGATGCCATCCAGCCATCTCATCCTCTGTCGTCCCCTTCTCCTCCTGCCCCCAATGCCTCCCAGCATCAGAGTCTTTTCCAATGAGTCAACTCTTCGCATGAGGTGGCCAAAGTACTGGAGTTTCAGCTTTAGCATCATTCCTTCCAAAGAAATCCCAGGGCTGATCTCCTTCAGAATGGACTGGTTGGATCTCCTTGCAGTCCAAGGGACTCTCAAGAGTCTTCTCCAACACCACAGTTCAAAAGCATCAATTCTTCGGCGCTCAGCTTTCTTCACAGTCCAACTCTCACATCCATACATGACTGCTGGAAAAACCATAGCCTTGACTAGATGGGCCTTGGTTGGCAAAGTAATATCTCTCTTTATAATATGCTACTTAGGTTGGTCAGAACTTTCCTTCCAAAGAATAAGCGACTTTTAATTTCATGGCTGCAGTCACCATCTGCAGTGATTTTGGAGCCCAAAAAATTAAAGTCTGACACTGCTTCCACTGTTTCCCCATCTATTTGCCATGAAGTGATGGGGCCAGATGCCATGATCTTCGTTTTCTGAATGTTGAACTTTAAGCCAACTTTTTCACTCTCCTCTTTCACTTTCATCAAGAGGCTTTTTAGTGCCTCTTCACTTTCTGCCATAAGGGTGGTGTCATCTGTATATCTGAGGTTGTTGATATCTCTCCCAGCAATCTTGATTCCACCTGTGCTTCTTCCAGCCCAGCATTTCTCATGATGTACTCTGCATATAAGTTAAACAAGCAGGGTGACAGTATACAGCCTTGACGTCTCCTTTTCCTATTTGGAATCAGCATATATTAATAGTACAATATATTCTTTATCCAGTAATCTGTTGATGGACATTTAGGTTGCTGTCTAATCTTCTTTTAAATGAATCTATTGAATGCACTAGCACTTGTATTTCTTCAAATTTCTTTTTAGATTTCTGAACATTCCCTTTATATTTTCTTGAAATTTATCTACCATTTTTGAAATGTATATTATTTTATTCTTTGGGGCTTATATTATTTTTCTTTCAGTTATTTTAAATGTAATTGATTTAGAGTCTTACAGAATATTGTTTTATGATCTCAAGCTGCAAGAATGATAACCCTCCTATTTTTTGTGTCTGCTGACTTTCTTTCATGGGGAATTACTCATATTTTTGATTGCATGCTCCTCTTCAGTAGAAACAGTTTTTCCTTTAGCAAAATCATGAAGTTTGAGCTGTAAAATTTGCTTTAGAGAATAATTTGCCTCACTGGGAAACAAACTGAGAACAATTTATATATTTGTTGATTAGTTTAAGGATTCATCAACATTCTGGCGATATAAATTTCAACTTTATACTCACTGTGGTGCAGAAAACACTTTTAGCTTTCATCTTCTAGTAGGAAAGATTTTTTTTTTTTAAAGAAATCTTCGGAGACTTTTAAAAATTATCCTTTTGTTGAAGGAATCTCAGATAAAAATCTCAATACATTACTATCTCTCCACCATTCATGAATCCAAGGTCATATCTCATATCTCATATTCCCATTCAACACTGAAATTCCAGGCTCTATCCATTCACTTTTTTTTTTCTTTCTTTTTTTTACTGGAGGATAATTGCTTTATAGTATTGTGTTGACTCCTGCTATACGTGAACATGAATCAGCCACAGGTATACATTTATCCCCTCCTTCCTGAACTCCTCTCCCATCTCTCACCCATCCCACCCCTCTAGGTTGTCACAGAGCATTGGGTTTAGCTCTCTCTGTCACACAGCAAATTCCCACTTGCTATCTATTTTACAAATAGTAATGTATATGTTTTCAAGCTATTCTCTCAATTCATTTGACCCTCTTCTACCCGTCCTATGTCCACAAGTCTGTTCTCTGTGTCTGCATCTCCACTGCTGCCCTGCAAATACGTTCATCAGTACCATCTTTCTAGATTCCACGTTCATGCATTAATATACAATATGTGTCTTTTTCTTTCTGACTTACTTCATTCTGTATAATAGGCTCTGGGTTCATCCACCTCATTAGGACTGAAAGTATTCTCTTTTTTATAGCTGAGTAATATTCCTTTATATATATGTACCTTAATTTCTGCATTCATTCATCTGTCAATGGACATCTAAGTGGCTTTCACGTCCTGGCTATTGTAAAAAGTGCTGCCACGAATATTGGGGTACACGTGTTTCTTTCAATTATGGTTATCTCAGGGTATAAGCCCAGTAGTGGGATTGTTGGGTCATATGGTAGTTCTACTTCTAAGTTTTTAAGGAATCTCCATACTGCTCTCTATAGTGGCTGTATCAATTTACATTCCCACCAACACTGCAAGAGGGTTCCCTATATCAGCTACAGTAAAAACCCCAGAACACATGGAGGCTAAACAACAGGCTTTTAAATAACAAACAAACAGGTCATGGAAGACATTAAAAAGGAAATAAAAAATACCTAGAAACAAATGACAATGAAAACACAACAACCCAAAATTTATGGATGCAGCAAAAGTATTTATAAGAGGAAAGTTTATAGTAATACAATCCTACCTCAAGAAAAGAGAAAAACATGAAATAAATTAACCTTACATCTAAAGCAACTAGAAAACAACAACAACAACAACAACAACAAAACAAAGTTAATAGAAGGAAAGAAATCATAATGATCAGAGCCAGAAATAAATGAAAAAGAAAAGGAGATAATAGTCAAGATGAAGAAAACTAAAAGCTGTTTCTTTGAGAAGACAAAATTGACAAACCACTAGCCAGATTCATCTAGAAAAAAAGGGAAAGACTCAAATCAACAAAATTTGAAATTAAAAAGAAGTCACAACAGACAATGCAGAAATACAAGGATCATAAGAGACCAGTGTGAGCAATTATATGCCAATAAAATGGACAACCTGGAAGAAATGGACAAGTTCTTAGAAAAGTGCAATCTTCCAAAACAGAACCAGGAAGAAATAGAAAGCATGAAGAGATCAATAGCAAGCCCTAAAATTGAAATGGTAATCAAAAGCTTCCAACAAACAGAAGCCCAGGGCCAGAAGGCCTCACAGGTGAATTCTACCAAAGGGGTAGAAAATGGCTAACACCTATCTTGCTTAAATTCTTCCAGAAAAGTGCAGAGGAAAGAAAACTACTAAACTCATTCTACAAGGCCACCATCATACTGATACAACAACCAGACAAAGATATCACAGATGCAAAAATCCTTAACAAAATTTTAGCAAACAGAATCCAACAACACATGAAAATGATCATACACCATGATCAAGTGGGATTTATCCCAGGGATGCAAGGATTCTTCAGTATACACAAATCAGTCAATGCGTATTAACAAACTGAAAGATAAAAACCACATGATCATCTCAATAGAAGCAGAAAAAGCTTTTGACAAAATTCAACACACGTTTATGACAAAAAAAAAAAACAAAAACCTCTTCAGAAAGTAGGCATAGAAGGAACCTACCTCAACATAATAAAGGCCACATACAACAAACCCACAGCAAACATTCTCAGTGGTGAAAAACTGATAGCCATTAGCTTTTATGTTCATCTCCAGGTTTTTCCTAAGACTACTCAAGTGATAATCCCTGAATTTATAAAACTATTTGCAGTTTACCTGCCTTCTTTAGCTTAGGGATATACTTTGAAAGATATCTTTCAATTTTGTTTTGTTTTAATTTAGCATTTCTATGTGTTGTTATCAGAGAGCTTCAATACCATCAGTGTTATGTATTTCATTCTAAACAGTATTCAAAGTAGAGCATGTATAATTTCTACATTTTCTTTGTTGAAATATAATTAATTTACAATGCTATGTTAGTATATAAAAAAGTCCTAATTTATCTCCCTCTGCCATTCCCTGTGGGAACCATGAATTTGTTTTCTATTCCTATGAGTCTATTTCTGTTTGGTATGTAAGTCCATTTATACTGTTTTTTAAGATTACACATACAAGTGATATTTAATCAGGTTAGTATGCTTCTTAAATTCAGTATTAAAACTTTATACTCAATTTGGTAGGCTGAGAATTCTGTGAAATTTTCTTACAAATATTATTTCTTCTTGTATTTTTCAACAGTTTTTGTTTTATACTCCTTAGTGTGTTTTACTGAACATTTTCTTAGTAAAACATGACCTTATATGTCCCATTTACATTTAAAACCTTAANAACTTTATACTCAATTTGCTAGGCTGAGAATTCTGTGAAATTTTCTTACAAATATTATTTCTTCTTGTATTTTTCAACAGTTTTTGTTTTATACTCCTTAGTGTGTTTTACTGAACATTTTCTTAGTAAAACATGACCTTATATGTCCCATTTACATTTAAAACCTTAAATTCAACTTGACTTATTTAGATATTCTGAGTCTTTCTATCTTTCTCCTTATCTATATTTGATAGATATTTAGACACTTTTAAAAGATTCTAAGTCAATATTAAGTGAATCTCTTATAATCACCATATGATTTAATCTGTCTTTTGTACCCTAACGAATATGAATATATGTTATTTGTAAATTTCCAATTGTTATAGCAGATACATTTGGCTCTTCTACCTTATTTTATACTTAAGAGATTGATGTCTAAACTATTTAACTTCAGTTCCTTTTGTATGATATACAACTTTTATTTAATTTCTTCACTCTGATAATTTAGAAGAAATATGTACTACATTTGAGTGTCTTTCAATAATGTGTATACCTATATTTCTAAATCAATTGGTTAAAATGTCCAAACAATATACATTGTCTCCCTGTACATTTCTATATAATAAAAGTTATAGTTTGACAGCTTTGATATATCCTTGACTAATTTTTTAGTCAAGTATAAACTTGCTTTTGAGGTAATGTTGATAACTAATATTTCCCCCAAGTTAAACAATTTCTTAATATTTTCCTCAGCATTTTATACATTTGTAGGGTCTTGTTTTCCTGATTAGACTTGCTTAGGGGTCTATTTTACTGCTTTAACTATTATTTTACCATTAATATTTGATTCCTAGATTTACCTAAAAAGTCTACATCTTTTTTTTAATGTATTAAATTATTTGTGCTTATTAAAGTATGTTATTTTGTCCTCTTGGTTTCCTTGTTTGTATGGTCTATTTATAACTTCTTCAGTTCTATGCATTTTTTAATAAAGTAACAATAAATGGACCTCAGAATAGCTTTGCCCTCAGTCTCTTGAACTTTAATAATCTTATTGCTGGCATTTTCTAATTATGTGATATTTAAACTTTAAACTTAATCTTTGGCCAAAGAGTTATTAATGATATTTTTGTTTTTGCTTTTCATTTAATTATTTTTAAAGTACCTTTTTATTAATTACTAGTTTAGTTTCCATGGTTAGAATATGCGATTTGATCAATTTCTGTTCTGTGGTTTGTGAGAACTTTCCAACATATCAAAATCAACTGAAAATATTATGTGTTATGTTGTGTCTTTTTTTTTTCTAGCAACCCATATTAATCAAGATTGCCCACGTGCTTTTTAAAAAATCAATAATGGTTGTACTAGTAGTGTTATTTGCTCAGTGGTGTCTGACTCTATGCAATGCCATGGACTGTAGCCCTCCAGGCTCTTCTGTCTGTTGGATTCTCCAGACAAGCATACTGGAATAATGGTTGTGGCTTAACTGAAATAACAAAGTTAATTTACTGTTAGACAATAGTCTAACACAGTTGTGATTGGACTGTTGATATGTTCTGAGAAATGGTTCAGGAATTTAGCTTCCTATTGCCTCCCTAGGGCAGTACTTCTCCAAGGGTAGCAAACTACAAATTGTTATCTGTCTGCAACAAAGTAGGGAGCTTGTATATTTGTTAGTCTCTCAGTAGCGTACGTTTCTTTGCAAGTCCATGGACGGTAGCCTGTCAGGTTCCTCTATCCATGAAATTCTTCAGGCAAGAATCCTGGAGTAGGTATCTATTCCCTTCTCTGGGGGATCTTCCCAACCCAGGATTCAAACCAAGGTCTCCAGCATTGCAGGCAGATTCTTCACTGTCCTAGCCACCGAGCTTGTGAAAGTGAAAGTTGCTCAGTCATGGCTGACTCTTTGCGACTCCATGGACTATACAGTCCATGGAATTCTCTAGGCCAGAATACTGGAGTGGGTAGCCTTTCCTTTCTCCAGGGGAACTTCTCCAGTGGATCTTCCCGACCCAGGAATAGAACCAGGGTCTCCTGCGTTGTAGGTAGATTCTTTACCCACTGAGCTATCAGGGACTTTCACTTTCACTATCACACTGCTTAGTTCCATTGGTATATTATTAACAGCAAGACTTTTTCAATGAAGGAATCAGTGCCTGCCTTAGGAACTTGGGGTTCTTTACTGTGTTCTCTATCAGGGTGAACAGCTGAAAGAATTGTCAGGCTATGTTTTTGACTGATAGTGATGCCAAGAGAATGCCAAAGAATGCTCAAACTACATACAAGTGTACTCATCACACACGCTAACAGTTAGAGCTGGACATGGAAAAACAGACTGGTTCCAAATAGGAAAAGGAGTACGTCAAGGCTGTATATTGTCACTCTGCTTATTTAACTTATATGCAGAGTACATCATGAGAAACGCTGGGCTGGATAAAGCACAAGTTGGAATCAAGACTGCCGGGAGAAATATCAATAACCTCAGATATGCAGATGACACCACCCTTATGGCAAAAAATGAAGAACTAAAGAGCTTCTCAATGAAAATGAAAGAGGAGAGTGAAAAAGTTGGCTTAAAACTCAACATTCAGAAAACTAAGATTATGGCATCTGGTCCCATCACTTCATGGCAAATAGATGGGGAAACAGTGGAAACAGTGACAGACTTTATTTTCTTGGGCTCCAAAATCACTGTAGATGGTGACTGCAGCCATGAAACGAAAAGATGTTTACTCCTTGGAAGAAAAGTTATGACCTAGACAGCATATTAAAAAGCAAAGACATTACTTTGTCAGTAAAGGTCAGTCCAGTCAAGGCTATGGTTTTTCCAGTAGTCATGTATGGATGTGAGATTTGGACTATAAAGAAAGCTGAGAGCTGAAGAATTGATGGTTTTGAAGTGTGGTGTTGGAGAAGACTCTTGAGAGTCCCTTGTACTGCAAGGAGATCCAATCAGTCCATCCTAAAGGCGATCAGTCCTGAATGTTCTTTGGAAGGACTGATACTGAAGCTGAAGCTCCAATACTTTGGCCACCTGATGCAAAGAACTGACCATTTGAAAAGACCTTGATGCTGGAAAATATTGAAGGTGGAAGGAGAAGGGGATGACAGAGGATGAGATGGTTGGATGGCATCACCGACTCAATGGATATGAGTTTGGGTAAACTCCAGGATTTGGTGATGGACAAGGAGGCCTGGCGTGCTGCAGTCCATGGGGTCACAAAGAGTTGGATATGACTGAGCAACTGAACTGAACTGAACTGATGCCAAGAGGTGGTATATATCATTCTGCTCACTTTGCATTGTTCAGAACTCACATGACCTCATGAAGCTATAAGAAAAACTGGAAAAACATATGATATCTGAGTAAGAGGGAAAACAGTAATGGATCTTTGTGAACATAATAATCTTTGCCACAACTTTTCCTGTGTTTTCCATTCCCCATGCTCATCTTAGGAATATCTGCATCACTTCTTGTTCTCATCACATTATTAATACACTACATATAGATCTTTCTCAACTAATGATGGAATTCAGTTCAGTTCAGTTCAGTTGCTCAGTCGTGTCCAATTCTTTGCTACCCCATGCACTGCAACACACCAGACTGCCTTGTCCATCACCAACTCCCGGCACTTACTCAGACTCATTTCATTGAGTCAGTGATGTCATCCAAGCATCTTGTCTTCTGTGGTCCCCTTCTCCTCCTGCATTCATTCTTTCTGCATGAGGTTCTTTTCCAAAGAGTCAGCTCTTCACATCAGGTGGCCAAAGTATTGGAACTTCAGCTTCAGCATCAGTCCTTACAATGAACATTCAGGGTTGATTTCTTTTAGGATTGACTGGTTTAATCTTCTTGCAGTCCAAGGGACTCTCAAGAGCCCTCCTCAACACCAAAATTCAAAAGCATCAATTCTCCAGCACTCAACCTATTTTATGGTCTAACTCTCTCATCCATACATGTCTACTGGAAATTTATCATTCAAGTTTATGATTCTGAAAGAGCCACTCCAAAAATCTCCAAGCACACCAAAAAACCCATCTTAGAGAATCTCTGTTATAACTGTCTTAAGTCAGAAATATAAACATAAAAACTAGTGGGCCATAAAAATCTGAAGAAGCAAGTTTACTGCAATCAGCCTCACAGGAGTAAATATTTTCTCAGTTCAGTTCAAGCAATTTTACATTTAACTTATGTTTGATTTCCCATTTTGAAAAATAATTGTAATCATTTGTCTAACCTGCTTTGCAGCATAATAGTGTATTTTAAAGTGGCTTACTATATTTGAGTAGCTTTGCCAATAACAAATTTCTGATTTGTGGCAGATATATAGTAAAGGCAAAACCCAGACTTGGCTTTTAGAAGCTGCAGTGAAGCTCCCATTCCTCTATATTTGGAGAACCTTAAAAAAGACAAATTACGCCATAGCATCTGAAAGGCTGTTTTCTGAGTGCTGTATAGTCCTTATTTTCAAAGACATGGATCTTTTTTTTTTTTTTTCTGGAAAACTTGATCAGATTATCTCTATTTGGGTGCCAATCACTGACTCTTTACTGTCATGACATTAACCCTAATATCAGTTTTGAATGTCACTTTAGACCTTGGTGATAATATGTGTTATACTTTTGAAGCAGTTTAATCTGTTTCAAAGTTATTACAAGGACACGTTTTTCACTGGATTTTCACTATGTCTCTCTTATATGACGAATGTATGTTTTACTACCTTGTATTTATTCATCATCCCTATCTTTCATTGTTTTAGGTGTAACAATGATAGATTACTCAGTGTCATAGAAACTGAGTTTATTTTCTTCAGAAATAAGACTAGAACTTTTCAACCTTTTAGTTATCTTCTTTAAAAATCAACATCTTCTTTCTCAGAAATACTGAAGCTTGGTAGCCATGCCTTTTCATGCTCATTTAGAAACTTGAATGGAAAGCGATTTCCTCCATTTGGTCAAATTCCTGGATCCCCAAGGGATGAACAGGGCTTAGCCTTGAACTTTTATAGTATAGATTGTGTTAGCAACACATTGGTATCCGGCAGATTTAATCTCAGAAATATTTTCACATTTTTGTTTATATTTTATCTTGGTACATGGGCAAATGTTTTCTTTTTTTTCTTGGCTTTTTCTCTGGATTTTCATAAACCTATGTTTGAAAAGAGTCGAGAAAAATATACAAGACAATTTAATTTTAAAAATGGAGTGTTGCAGAATTTTATCATCCCTAATTGGCTTCATTTGCTTACATCTACAGCAAGACCTGGTTAGCATATTATTTCAAGATGGCTCATTTTCTCTGTTTGTGTCATCACACACCAGCTAGCATTATGTAGTAGATGTAAAATTAAATATGTTTCTAAACTCACTTGTGGGTGAAAGATAGTCTTGTCATGACTTATTAACCCTAATATCAGTTTTGAATGTCACTTTAGACCTTGGTGATAATATGTGTTATACTTTTGAAGCAGTTTAATCTGTTTCAAAGTTACTACAAGGACACATTTTTCACTGGATTTTCACTATGTCTCTCTTATATGACGAATGTATGTTTTACTACCTTGTATTTATTCATCATCCCTATCTTTCATTGTTTTAGGTGTAACAATGATAGATTACTCAGTGTCATAGAAACTGAGTTTATTTTCTTCAGAAATAAGACTAGAACTTTTCAACCTTTTAGTTATCTTCTTTAAAAATCAACATCTTCTTTCTCAGATATACTGAAGCTTGGTAGCCATGCCTTTTCATGCTCATTTAGAAACTTGAATGGAAAGCGATTTCCTCCATTTGGTCAAATTCCTGGATCCCCAAGGGATGAACAGGGCTTAGCCTTGAACTTTTATAGTATAGATTGTGTTAGCAACACATTGGTATCCGGCAGATTTAATCTCAGAAATATTTTCACATTTTTGTTTATATTTTATCTTGGTACATGGGCAAATGTTTTCTTTTTTTTCTTGGCTTTTTCTCTGGATTTTCATAAACCTATGTTTGAAAAGAGTCGAGAAAAATATACAAGACAATTTAATTTTAAAAATGGAGTGTTGCAGAATTTTATCATCCCTAATTGGCTTCATTTGCTTACATCTACAGCAAGACCTGGTTAGCATATTATTTCAAGATGGCTCATTTTCTCTGTTTGTGTCATCACACACCAGCTAGCATTATGTAGTAGATGTAAAATTAAATATGTTTCTAAACTCACTTGTGGGTGAAAGATAGTCTTATTTTAGGCAGCAGTCAAGAAATTCTGTTGGCTTTATTGAGAACTGACAACAGAGTTTCCATACTATATAAGAAGTGTGTTTAGCAAGGATATTTCTTAGCCTCAAGGGTTCTGGGGTGAGGAGGTTCTGTATATTTCAGTGACATAGTGGCTACAGGATATAGTTTAAAGGACACGGAGTCAACAGGACTGGGTGGCAATGCTGAAATTCTGTCTCAACTCCTTGACCTTAGATTTCAATTATGACCTGGGGAGGCAGGACTATATTGTTACTGAGAGCACTTTCAGCCTCTACAATCATTCAATTTATAATAGACCCTTGAAATGTGTCTTTTTTTTTTTTTTTGGTTGCCTATGTGCGGCATGTGGGATCCTAGCTCCCTGGCCCAGGGTTAAACCCACACCTCTAGCAGTGGAGCCACAAAATATGTCATTTGTGAAGCTGGATATTTCTCAGTCCAGTTCTAAATTATGACAAATGCTTTAAATTATTTAATTAACAAAATCACTGGGTGACCCATCTATTCACTGTTACATACCTGATCTACCCAAAATCACCAAGTATTTTCTGGTGAAGGGACTCAGCTTTTCTGAACAACCTTAGCACTAAGGTTGATGAGACTTCCCTTCCCTGTATAGGCAATTGAGACCATTGGGTACCTTTGATCTTCTATTCTGACTTGACTGCATCCTAAAGTTTCTGTCAGCCTGCTAAGCACCCTGGATTTCTATCTTCTTAAAGATCTATCTTAGATACTAGAAACATTTTTCCTAAACCATGTGGCTTTCTCTTTTATTAAGACTAATCCCTGGGGCATAAACATGTACATACACACATCCTCTCTGATCTGTCTCTGTAATTTCCCTTCCCCTTTTCTATCATTGCTAGCCCCATCTTTTGAGCCTTTAAACTTTTCCTAATCCATTTTCTGCCTTTTGGAAAATCATGCAGTCATTTTCTGGGTGCTTATTTCATTCTTGAAACACATTCTGAAATATTTTGCTAATTTATTCCAAAAAGGAGAACGTAACTAATTTCATTGAAAGTTGCTGTCTCCTTTTTTTTTTTTTCTCCGTCTTTTACCTTACCTCTAGCTTTCCCCTTCTCTATTACAACCAGATTCCCTTTCAACTGCTGAAAGATAGATACCCTTTCAACTGCTTTTCCTCTCTCCCTTCCATGTAATTTTTCAGGAACAAATGTGACAGAAAGTTCTCATGTGTTAACTGACAAATGTGATTAATTGATAGTGATTAACCATCAAGAGAAGTGTGTGAAGAAAGATGAAAAGGCTGCATCCATGTTTTTTGGAAAGGAGTTCTAAGGTCAGTATAGGTATAGTTTGCCGTGGGCATGGGACAACTAAATGAAGGAAAAGAGGCATGCTTTTGGAGTCTTCCTACTCGGCCCCAGAACTACTCACTATGGGACAGTCCAATCTGAATGCCTTAAAAACAATGACATGTTATGTGATGTAATATATTATTTTTACTATTCCAGCCTCCTTTGTAATAATAAGTTATATTTGTTGATGAGCCGGAAGATTTTAGTGATGACACTTTCTAAGTATTTCAGCTTTCCCCTTGAGAAGGAATAGGCTACCCACTCCAGTATTCTTGGGCATCCCTGGTGGCTTAGGTGGTAAAGAATCCACCTGCAATGAGGGAGACCAGGTTTCAGTCCCTGGGTTGGGAAGATCCCCTGAAGGAGGGCATTGCAACCCATTCCAGTATTCTTGCCTGGAGAATCCTCATGGACAGAGGAGCCTGGTGGGCAGTAGTCCATAGAGTTGCAGAGTCGGACACGACTGAGCAGCTGAACTGAACTGAACTATTATTCAAAGATCAGTGTTTACTTGAAGATTAGGGGTTGACAAACTTTTTTTTTTTTTTTTTTGTAAAGAGCCAGTTGGTAAGTATTTTAGACTTTCTTGGCCGCTTGTGAGATCTTGATTGCATATTATTTTTTTTCATCAAACACCCTTTGAAAATGGAAAAACTGTGTTTAGAGTATAAACATCAGAGAAACTGCTGTACATAGAGTTTTATGAGTTTTCTCCTCTCAATAAGAATATTCTCACCTAAAGGACTTAAAATTTTCAATTATGAAATTTAATTTAAAGATATCCCAAGAAATGTGATAGAAAAATACAATTATTTTATGGTAAACAAAGCTTTGATTTTGTCTTCATCATAAATAAGAACATATTAAAAAAGTAAAAGAAAGTTATTAAAAATAGTCCTATTTGAACAAGTTCCAGAGAAAACAAGTTTTAAATAACAATGTAAAATTGATCATCTTTGGTGTAACCAAACTTACTCTTTACTTGAAACTCATTGCTTTGTTCACATCTACACCATCTTACTATATATATCAATGTGCAACAAAAGCAGTTTTTAACAAATTCCATTCTGATGATAACAGACACTAACATGTATCAAATCAACATTCAAAATGCTGCTGGACAGTGATAAGAATCAAATATCATTTAAACAATACTCCCTTTGTAGATATAAAAGCCTTTTCATCTAGGAAAGAGAAACAACAGATGCTTTCAGAAATACCAAAATTAGTTGGAAGAGCCTAAACATTCATTAGTAGCTCGATGGTAAAGAATCCACCTACAATGCAAGTGACCAGGGTTCAATTCTTGGATCACGAAGATCCCCTGGAGAAGGAAATGGCAACCCACTCAAGTATTCTTGCCTGGAGAATTCCATGAACAAAGGAGCCTGTCAGACTACAGTCCATGGGGGTGGCAAGAGTCAGACATGATCTGGAGACTTACCACTCATTAGAAATAATCGAAATAAAAAGAAAGCTTGATTCAGAGCAAATTTTGATATTATGTTCAATTATTCATAGTTGTGAATAGAAAGATTCACAATTTACTACTTGTAAATCATATGCTAATTGAAAATAGGCAACCAGTTGGAAATTAGCCCACTCTAAGTTGCTACCTTGCCTTTTCTGAACTCTACCTCTTCACATATAATAGAGATATAAGGATAAATAGTTTAGTGATTCTGAAACAAAAAACAAAATATATATAGGTTTAAGTCTTTTCAATTCTAAGTAAGAAGGTCTCTTTTTACTTTTGCAGACTGTTCATGGTAGGAGAGAATAATGATTTTGTTCTGTAGTGTAAATAAAATTTAGGAGACATTTGTTACAGAATTTCTCAAACCATTTTGTGTTGGAGAGCCTGATCAATCATTCGTGTGTGTGGGTTATTATTTTAATGTTGCTCCTTTTTTTTCTACCAAATAAACAATTGACAAGTAATCTGAGTGAAGATTCAATACAAATCACAAATACACATTCAAGAACAAGAACTACTTAATTTTTAAAACTCCTGAACAGAAAGTTTCAGTTACTTTATGTGTTCCAAAGGAAATCCAATGTACTTATATCTCAAAAACCTTTTGGTGCAGATTTGTATTTTTAACAAGAGGATAAAAATCATTTTCATGTTCTCTCTTCTAAAGGAGTTTTTTTTTTTTTTGCTTAATGTTTCCAATATTAATTTCTTCCCAATTTATGAGTTACTTTATCTGTGGAAAATTATTCTGGGCCAAATACTAAAGCATGGAAAGGTAAACGGGTTTCAGTCTCAACAATTTTGCTTTATTTTATTTGGTAAAATGTATTTTCAGTCAACAAATGTTAATTACTCACCAATTAAATGTAAAGCCCTAAGTTATAATAGGCATATTATAAGATACCAAAACAGATGAGGGGTGGTCCTTGTTCTAAAAATTCTTAGTTCTCGTAAGTATGACAATTGAGTCATCCAATACAATATTGAAATAAGCAGACCTATCATCTGATATATTAAACAAAATAAAACCATTTCTATGTTGATTATTCACTGGATCTTGGTCTTGCTGCTGTCTCTTATACACATCTAGATGTGTATAAGAGACAGCCCACTCCAGTATTCTTGGGCATCCCTGGTGGCTTAGGTGGTAAAGAATCCACCTGCAATGAGGGAGACCAGGTTTCAGTCCCTGGGTTGGGAAGATCCCCTGAAGGAGGGCATTGCAACCCATTCCAGTATTCTTGCCTGGAGAATCCTCATGGACAGAGGAGCCTGGTGGGCAGTAGTCCATAGAGTTGCAGAGTCGGACACGACTGAGCAGCTGAACTGAACTGAACTATTATTCAAAGATCAGTTACATGAAGAAGAGAGGGGCACACAGATGTAGTTCGCAAGAAGTTCATAAACTAGAAATAGATTGCTAAGCAACTCTGAAGCCAATTATGAAAATGGAACATTAATAGAAGTGCTTTGAAAACATGCCACATTTCAGAAATAAATAATTCAGTCTTTTTAAAGGTCTGTTAATGCTCTAGTGCCTTTATATAGATTATTTACCTAGATAAAGAAACTTGTGATAGTGTTTTATTTAGAAATGATTTTCTATTCTGTGGAATGTGTAAGGTGTGATTACACATTTGGGGAGCAATTAAAGTTCTTCCTCATCCTTACAGTGACTCTTTCTAGACAGAATCATAAACAAACAGCCTAGTCATCTGTGGGAGCGAGGATGCACATGCTTGATTAATGGTTGGCACCGATGACACCTGGAATTCAAACAGTTGGAGTCATACCTCAGGAAATGCTTCAAGGACACGAGGAAGCACCATCTGAAGCAACACAGATGCTGATAACAGAGACAGAGTTACATCCAGGATGAAAGCTGTGAATAAAGGAAGTAACTGCATTTAAATAGAAATCAGAGGGCAGAATGCAGAGCAGGAAAGGGGCTAAAAAGGAACAAAAGCAATGGGCCTGGCAAGCAGCACCTGTTCTCTGGAGTCATCCCGCAGTTATACCCCTTCCCCTCCTTTTAAGAGTCCTGGCTGGCTGGCTCCTTTTCAGTCTTCTCTCCAGACGGAGGTCCCCCAGTCATCCTCTCCTTTGACCTCTGCTCATTTAACTGAAGCATCTCCATGGCTTGCTCATTTAGGATTTCTTTCTTCTTTGCTTTTTTCTCTTTCACTCTTTTTTGATTTACAGAGGATGAGATCCATATTTCTAAGATTTTTAAAAAATGTATGGATTCATTTAAAAGAACTGGATATTTGTGTCTGGATAGTGGCATTTAGACTGACAATGTTTTAATGAGCTCTTCCCTGGTGGCTCAGAGGGTAAAGCATCTATCTGCAATGCAGGAGACCCGGGTTTGATTCCTGGGTCAGGAAGATCCCCTGGAGAAGGAAATGGCAACCCACTCCAGGACCCTTGCCTGGAAAATCCCATGGACGGAGAAGCCTGGTAGGCTACAGTCCATGGGGTCGCAAAGAGTCGGACATGACTGAGCAATTTCACTTCACTTCACTTCACTTTAATGAGTTAAGACTCACTTATGAAAGGGGTCTATTACTGTGAGTCCCACCTGGCCATAGTAGTCATGGCAGGATTTCTAAGGAAATAGAGGTTAAAACTACATCAAGTATGTTCATGTGTGTTTTGTGAGGCTCAGTTTATTTGTATCTAAAATGAAGCTGATATTATGTTATTGAGGATGGAAATTAACCTCAGTGAGAGGTGAGATTTTGAAATGACTTCTTATAAAGAAGTATCTATGTTTTATAACCTTGTAAAGGCTTTTGTCCTTTAGATATATTTTCAAAATTATGGTCTGATGTAGCTTGGATATGTATTTCCCAGTTCTCAAAGAAGATTTATTCCAAACGAAAGAAAAGCACATGATCCTACTAATGATGGTTACTGAGGAAACAGACAACATGAAATTATTTTATATGACTCTCAGCTAAGCTAGTGATCTGAAGATAGGAGAAAAAGCTTAGTTATCTTCAGAAAATAAAAACAGAGACATATCTGATAGCAATAAACTATACTCTTACTGAAAGACACAATAAATACAAATATTCATGTTGCTGCTGAGTGAATGTATCATGTAGCTATGATTTCTTGTCAGCTTCATGAGTAAAAACTGTGTAAAGAAAATCTACTTTTTTCTATAGTAGAATTAGTGAGAAACTGGATAGTAAGTGCTATTAATAGTAAGGTCCTTGACAGTCAAAGTCTCATTGGTTAGAGTTAAAGAAAATCATGACTTAATGGTTTATATATTAAAATATAGATAACTTTCTAAAAAGTGGTTATAAAATTTAAAAGTCCTTCACTATTGTCAATGAAATGGTACAGTGTGACTCTAACCTTGAGTAAAAGTCACTATGGGTCTTCCTAAAGACTGTCCGCCTCATTGATTATATAGAACCCTTCATTTACTATAAGCTTTAACTCCTTAACCAAAGAGACTATGGCCATCAAAGGCCTTACTACTAAAAGCACTTACTATACAGTTTCTCCCTAGTTCTACTATAAAAAGTAGCCACATTTTTCATTCATGAAGCTGATAAGAAATCCTAAGTATATGATATATTCATAGTAAATGAACAAAAATTTATTTAAGTGTGCCCTTGGTATTTGAGATACAATTGAAAAAAAGAAGAAAACACAGTTTCTTCCCTTTTGGAAAGGGAAAGAGAAAATCAAACCACAATTTATTCTGAGAAGGAAAACTCATGAAGAACACATAATTCAGCATTGGATAGACAGAAAAGGGGTTAGTGCTTTGGTAATGAGTTGCAATAAGTTGAAATTAAAACTTGTTAGGTAAGAAAATAAAGTGGTCAGATATGCAATTTAGAAAGACCTTGTTTTCTACAATGTGGATGATAGATTAGAGGATGACAAGAGTGGAAACAGGAGTGTCTTTTGTAGTTTTTCAGGCCCTTGAAGATAATACCCTGCACTAGGTAAGGAGAGGAAAGAAGAGATTCATGTATATTTGAGAATAACCAAGAAGTTTTGGTAATTTATTAGATGTAAGAGGTGAGGGAAAGAGAGCACTCAAGAATGACATTGAGATCTTGGGCACCTGAGTAGATGCTCAATCAAGTATATTCAATAAGTATTTGGAGCTATAATCTGAGAGCAAAAATATAGACAATGGTGTCACCAGCATAGCGATGGTGCTATGTAGATCTGTCTATGGCAGGGATTAATACAGCCTGGAAGGCAGCACAAATGCATTTAATGGTTGCTGATGGGAAAGTGAAATGAAAATGAAAGTTGCTCAGTCATGTCTGACTCTTTGCAGCTCCATGGACTGTACATTCCATGGAATTCTCCAGGCCAGAATACTGGAATTTGTAATCTATCCCTTCTTCAGATTTTCCCAACCGAGGGCTGCACCCAGGTCTCCCACATTGCAGGCGGATTCTTTACCAGCTGAGCCACCAGGGAAGCCCAAGAATACTGGAGTCGGTGGCCTATCCCTTCTCCAGTGGATCTTCCCGACCCAGGAATTGAACCAGGGTCTTCTGCATTGCAGTCAGATTCTTTACCAACTGAGCTATGAGGGAAGCCCCTGCTAATGGGAAGATATGGCAAATTAATAGGAATTTCCCAGGCTTGCAAACTGACTTTTCACTTTCTTTGGTTTCCAAGAAAATCCTTCATGAAAGATTGTGTTAATTTTATGAATTTTTAAAAAAAATGGATTATTTAAAAATGGTAGTAAAATAATGAAAACTACTAAGGTATTCTTAGTATACCCTAAATGGAAACATAAATCATATTTCAAAATCTTGCTTTTCTTACTTTTCTATTTTTAAGTATATTTAAATATTACAGTTTAAAACAATATATACTATCACTCTTGGATGGTTTTATTATAACAGGAATTCCTAATAGGCAGTCACCAAATATTCATACAAAAACCACAGTGCTCTCCATAAATTAGGCTCAAGGGAGTTTTATAATAGCTAAACATAAGCATTTCATTTGATTCACTGAAGACAGCCATGGCATAGCTATTTTAACTTGCTCTGGTTGACAACTGTCCTGGGCACTGATGAGCAAGTTATAGCCAATGAACTTTCAGATAAGATTATTTAATTAATTTTAATTTATATAATTTATAATGTCTTTTCCCAACATTTTACTCAAACTCATCATCAATTTGCTCTTGATTTCCTAATGTTTGTCTTTGACCAATATCTATCTTTCAAACTCTAGACAAATTCAGTGGGATGTTTTGAGATATGATTTAAAGTTTTCTCCTCAACACTTTCTTAGAACTTTTGTTCTGCTATCAATTCAGTCACTACCTCAGGGGAGGGATGATGCAACAGAAAGCAGAAGTAAATCTTGGGACTTTTGATTTCAACAGCCTCTCTCAGGAGAGTGTAGGAAAGAACTCAGAACATAAAAAAATAGATTTAGAAGGGTACATGATTGGTTAAAGGGCCCGGGTTTTCCATTATTGAAACTAGATTAAGTGTCTCTTGGCTGGGAAAGAAAATAAGTCAGAGGAAAAGTACAGCAAGCTGGAATATTAATGGATCCCTGAGATAGATCCCTGTGCCCTCCTCTCATTCACCCCGCCACAGGAAACCAGAACCAAGTCTTACAGCAGCATCTGCAAAGACAACCTATTTCCTAGACCCTCTCTAGACTTTCAGTACTAGGCATCAAGACTTACTAAAAAGCAACATGTATTAAAACAATGAAGTATTGACTAACATACATCAATAATATAGAATAGAGAGCCCAGAAATGATAATACGAGGACTGCCAACCAATAGGGGAAAGAGAAGCCTTAGCAATAAAATAACTGGGTCAATTAAAATATTAATATTAAAAAATTTGAGACTTTACTCCTACCTCAAACCAAAATATAAATTACAGGTGTACAGCATGGTGACCACAGTCAACAATACTGAATTGTCGACTTGAAAGTTGTTAACAGAGTAGATCTTAAAAGTTTTCACAAACACACACATAACTGAGTTGGTGGATGTGTTGACTAACCTTATATTGGTAATTGTTTTGCAACATATACGTATATCAAAACATCAACTTATACACCTTAAACTTGAACAATGTTAATTACTCCTCAATAAACATGGGGGGAGAATTTTTGCCTTAAAGATTTGAAATGGTTGCCTCTATTCCTAAACCTGCAAAGCCAGCCTTCTCTACAAACAAGTGTAGTAAAAGTCAATACAGGAAAAATACAGTGTAAATATTAATATGCAAATTAATACAAATTAATCATACAAATTAATACAAATTAATAACCCAATAATCTGTATTAATGGGTGCTGTAGCACTGCTTGCTAGAAGTCCTTATCCGTGGTGGTTGCTATTTGTGTGCTTGTGTGTTAGCCACTCGGTTGGGTCCAACTCTTTGTGACTCCATGGACTGTAGCCAACCAGGCTTCTCTGTCCGTGAAGTTCTCCAGGCAAGAATACTGGCGTGGGTAGCCATTCCCTTCTCTAGGGGATCTTTCTGATCCAAGGATCGAACCTGGGTCTCCTGCATTGCAAGTGGATTATTCACTGCCTGAACCACCAGTGGGTCGGAAAAGCCTGAGAAGCAGCTAACAACCCTTTGTAGAGTGTGCCAAGACCATCTGAGAATTTGTGGCTGAGAGACACAGTTGAGACACATTTGAATCTCTATCACACTCATATTTGGCTTTAAACATGTCCTCCAGAAAGTTCCTCTCCATTGCCAACTGATTCCAAGTACACTTGGCTGTCTGTGTGATATTACTGCTTCTTTGTGTGTGTGTGTTTTGTAAAGCTGCTTCAGGGTTACTGTACAATGTTTTCTGACACTCTGTCCTTGCTTTTGGTCCATGATACTGAGTCTATTATGAAATATAACAATTTTTAGTATCCGTAAGCCTGGAGGAAGCCTGAAGAAGGGATTAATTTGACAGTTCCAGTGTGAATTTGAGGCCCGATTTTAATTGTAAAATTTGACATTTTACTGTCTTTTTTGAGACTTCTTTTCCTTCTTTCCTAGTTTCCTTTTACTTTTGTTACTCAAAGCAAATTAGTGATGTGGTAATGTTTCCTAGGAAGGAGACTCTCCACAGAATACATACTGTAGGAACATCGAACAGCCTGAGAAACCACAAAAGCTAGAGGGGTGAATCTTGTTGGGAGGTCTGGCTCTGAAAAGCCACGTCTTCTCCTCTCGCTTATGGTTTCAGGTATCAGCATAAACTGAGAGCCAAGCTGATTTGGGTTTCTATTTTCAGTGTATAATCTAGTTCCTTGAGAAGATATTGAGCTATTTATATAACAAAAATCTAGACACTAAATCAATACAACTTTTCTGTGGTTGAGTTTGTTGTGTTGTTAATGCTGAGGGGAAAAAAAAGCTTTACACTGGAATTTTTAAACATGTAATTCTATGTCAACAAGCAACAACATCGAACAATATTCCTTGGCCTCATTTTTAAAAATCATTATGTTATCTCAGGAATAGTATGATATAAATACAAAATGGCTTCCTTCTGGAGTTTATAGTGTATAGTTTATACACATTTTCTAGGGAACTTATTAAGATGGTGTTTCACAAACAACTTGTAGCAGAGACCAAACTTTTGAAGGATAGATATCTGAAGTGTACAAGCTAATTCCTAGGTCAGAGATAAAGGGAGGGTGGCAATTTTGAATACAGTGGAGCATCTGTCTCCAGTTTTCCTAGGGAAGAGTGAGACAGAGATGGGAGAGGGTTCTCAGGGAAGAGGATTGGCAACCATACAATAAAAAGATTTACCTCTTTTTCCCCCATCAATCACCTGGGTATTTATTGGTTTCTGTGCTAAGTGTGTTAAGTTGCTTCAGTTGTGTTCAACTTTTTTCAGCCCTATGGACTGGAGCCCACCAGGCTCCTCTATCCATGATTTCTCCAGGCAAGAATACTGGAGTGGGTTGCCATGCCCTCCTCCAGGGAATCTTCCCAACCCAGGGACAGAACCCGCATCTCTTATGTCTCCTGAATTGGCAGGCAGGTTCTTTAGCACTAGCGCCACCTGGGAAGCCTGGGTATTTATTTAGGAGATACAAAGGAGGGCCGTTGACCCACTTCTGGTCCTTGAGAACATCTAACAGCATGGAACAAAGCAGAACAGAGGCCAGCCTTAGGGGTCTGAGCAAGACACAAGACCAGCTCAGCTGCCTCTTGATCATTGCAGCTCTCAGGTATTAGCTGAGCAGTTAAGGCAGAAAAAGGCAAGAGACCTGCTCTCATATGCATGTGAAGAGGCTGGTCCATGGTAAAGGAAGTTGACCCACAAAATTACTGTTTGTTTCTGCTCTTCTGTTCCTGTTTTTACTCCCAGGCCAACATGACCTGGGAAATGCAGATTGCATAATCACTGAAATATCCTCTTGAGAAAAAGCAAACATACTCTTCAACTCTCCATTGGCCAATATTCCTTTGCAGTTTTCCATGCTCTTAGATAAGATTTCTTATGTATGCAACACCTCTCTGTTTCCTGAACCACCCACCACACTCCACCCTAGCCCTGCTTATTCATGTTAGGGAACAGTTCTCATGTGAACCTTAACCCCAAGTCACATCCTTTATCATAATATTGATCATTAAATCCATTTCTTCAACTGCTACCTTATTTATATCTCTGATTATATCCATCTGTCAAGTCACCTAATGTAAGGACCAGAGCCATCTCCATAGCCTTTTTCTGCTTCATTCTTTGCATCCCACACATTACATATTTTCTCTGGCCTCCCACTGGGGTGTGTGCCAATCTCATGCCTCACAGATGAAGATTGCCCTAAACTCTAATGCAGCTTCCTACCTGCAGCCACTGTCCCCTCCAGTCTGTCCTCTGGAAGCTACCAGAATTATGTTTGCAGAATGCAAATCTCATTTTGTCAATTATTTAACTTAAAATTGTCTATAATTCTACAAAGAATACACTGCTGCTGCTGCTAAGTCGCTTCAGTCGTGTCCAACTCTGTGCGACCCAGAGACGGCAGCCCACCAGGCTCCGCCGTCCCTGGGATTCTCCAGGCAAGAACACTGGAGTGGGTTGCCATTTCCTTCTCCAATGCATGAAAGTGAAAAATGAAAGTGAAGTCACTCAGTCGTGTCCAACTCTTAGCGACCCCATGGACTGCAGCCTACCAGGCTCCCCCGTCCATGGGAATTTCCAGGCAAGAGTACTTGAGTGGGGTGCCATTGCCTTCTCCAAAGAATACACTAGAGTTCTCAAACAGGAAGTGGAGTGATGAAGAAGTGCATGACCTTCATGGAGGTCTGTGAACCCCCTGAAATTACACTCAGAAAATTGTCTTATGAGCAGAAAGTATGTTTTTCATAAGAGTGTCAATAAATTTCAATAGGTTCTCAATGTGCTGGGACATGGCCTCTTCTCCCCCAAAATAATATTCTCTGAAACTCATCAGTGTGGCAGGCAAGGCCCTTTACAATCCAGTCAAGTATAGCAGTGTAGTTCAATGTGAGGCAGAGGTCATAGGGTGCTGAGGATACTGAAAAATTTTAGAATCAGGGAGTCCTGGGTTTCAATTCTGGTTTGGTCATCTGGTTGGTCTTAGGAATACATTCTCTCTGAGCTCTATCTGGCTTTTCTGGTAAGTGGGATAATATTCTTCTTCTAATAGGACTGTTTCAACATTAAATTTAATAACTGTGAAGTAACTGAGAAATAATAAATTGTAACTTCTTCACTATCATTAAGTTTCTGAATATCTGGAGATGGTATTATTAAAAATAGTACCCTACCCTCCCTAGTGATAAATCACCCCTCTATCATTTGAAGTTACTTTTGTCTCAAGTTATTTAAAAAATCTATATTCAATTGGCTAAATCATTCAAGAGGATGTATTTGTTCACATAGCTCAAAAAGTTCAGAGGTAGAGAGCATTTCAGATAAAACTTCTACTGGACTCTACCTACAATTTTCTACCATACTCTAGATCTGTTCTTCATTGTGCCTCAGCTTTTTATTCAGGCTAGTTTTCTTCATGGTGACAAAGTGATTGCACCAGGTCCAGCCCTCACAACTACACCTCCCAATACCTAAAACTAGTAAGAGCCTTTCTGTCCTGACTTGCCAACCAATCTGAGATCACTTCACTTGCTGACCGTTGAGCAATCTCTGAAGCCAAGGCTTGGCTAGTTTTCTTCATGGTGACAAAGTGATTGCACCAGGTCCAGCCCTCACAACTACACCTCCCAATACCTAAAACTAGTAAGAGCCTTTCTGTCCTGACTTGCCAACCAATCTGAGATCACTTCACTTGCTGACCGTTGAGCAATCTCTGAAGCCAAGGCTACATCTTTAGTCTTAAGCATTTCTGGAGCCATCTGCAGCCCCAGCGGGAATTCAGGGTTACAGTGAAGGCCAGTGTACTTAAGATATTTAACAATTCAGATGACACAGGCAACAATTAATCTGAATATATACCAGCCCGACGGAAACAGATGCAGGTTGCAAACAACCAGTATTTCCAGGGCATGTGATGGAAGCTGAACTTCAGACTTTCCTGGGAGCAAGATGAAGATGGCAATAGCTGGCTGAGGTGGTAGCTCTAAGGGACCCACTCTGCATACGTACTCAAGAATGAACTAATTCTCACCATTCTTCAGATCATCTTTTGTAGCTAGAAAATCAGCACTCAGGTGGAAGCTAAGTACCTTTTCCTTGAAAACGAGGTTATGTACAAAGGGAGAAGAAAAGACAGCTCTTTGGTGTCCTACTCTCCCTAAAGGAATAAATCATTGGGGGGAAATTAATGTTTCTAACTGAAAATATTTCAGAGGATTCGACTTTAAAGCTTTGGGTTAGTAATGTATATCTCTCACATATACAGTATTTAGAAATGCATTACTTGTTAAATTATTTCAAGTCATTTCAAAAGTTTAGCAATCCTGAATCAATATTTACTGTAATGGAAAGAGTAATTAAAAAAAAAAAAAAAAAACCACTGTTTGCTGTTCTTTAGCTTTCCTTCATATTAAATTATTCACAAGCCACTTCTCACACCCAACTCAGGAATCCAAAATGTATCACACAACAAAGCTTCACATTATGAAGGAGTATAACTGAATTACTTTGTTTCTTCCTTTTTTGCCTCCAAATTTTGCTTCCCTCAGCTAAGGGTCTGGAAGCTTTCCAGACGCCAGCAGGGTGGGGGAGTTGTAACATGGGTTTGGCATATGAACCTCATCACAGATTCTTCAAGGGGCTCGTAGGGGGGAGATGTCAGAGCAATAATGTGCAATAACGCGCCTGCGCTGGAATGTGGGGGAAGAGTGGCAGCTGCACTTTTATCTTATGTAGCGTTTTCTTTTGAAAAATCAAATTTGAAAGAGAATGTGTGTCCAGATTAGCTGGTTTGGAAACTCTTGGTTACTTTGAAAATACCAAGGGGCAGTAACTTACAGAGATGGGGTAAATCTGTTACTGTTGTGTTTGCCTCCAAGGGATGCTGTTACCTAGGAGTTCCATAAAATGAATTTATTTTGGAATTTCAGATTAAATATATCAGGAGCACATGGCATTGTCTCATTTCACTCACTGATTCATTCATTCATTATCCAGTTTGCGTGTGTGCTAAGTCACTCCAGTCATGTCTGACTCTTAGTGACCCTGTGGACTATAGCCCACCAGGCTCTTCTGTTCTTAGGATTCTCCAGGCAAGAATACTGGAGTGTATTGCCATTTCCTCCTCCAGGGGATCTTGCCAGGGATTGAACCCCTGACTCTAATGCCTTCTGCATTAGCAGGTGGGTTCTTGATCACTAGCGCTACCTGGTAAGGCCATTATCCCATTTAAGATATGTCCATTGAGCACCAACAAGTGTCAGGCAGTTGTAACTCCTGAGGATATGGAATCCAACCAAAGAGACTAAGTCTGTGACCTCTTGAAACTTGTATCCTAGGGTGATGTAGACAAGTAAATCTTAAAATCTCAGACAAATAAACATGAAATGTATCAGGTGGTGATTAGGGAGACTTAAAAAAAAATGTGTCAGAAGAGTTAAAGAATAGAGTGATGGGGTGGCAAGGTGATCTGTGGAGAAGGTCAGGGAAGATTCACATCTATATTTAATCCAGAATGAAACAAGAGGACAAGCCCTATGATATCTGGCTGGAGTGTTCCAGGCCACAGGAACAGATGGCATTCAGGGTCCTCACAGATAAGCCTCTCAATGATCTTGTGATGGAGGTGGGGCAGGTAATTTCATCTCAGAGACAGGAGGAAACTGGGACTCCAGGAATTGTGTAGCAGGCCCAGGAATAAGGCTCATCCCTTCAAACACCCAGCCCTTTGTTCTAGAAAGAACAAGTGTTAAATAAGTGCTTTATAAGAGTTCAGACTTGCTTTTTGAATGAGATGCTTTCTTCACATGAAATTTTAGGTGGAATCTCAATTTGTGACTTACATAAAAATGGAATGTTTCTGAAAGAAGTGAGCAGAAGGTTTTGGTCATGCCTCATCCCCAACCTTACCCCACACGCTGAACCTTTCCTCTGAGGAACCTCTGCAGCTCCCTCTAACCTTCTGGGCCTCAGGGAAGGAGGGACTGAGGAGAGGGGCTACTGAAGTACACAGGAGGAAAAACAGAGACACAAGGAAGTTTATGACAAGATCAGTCATCCCCACTTGCTCATGGTCCTGCAAAAGCAGACTTTTTCTTTCTTTCAAGATCCAATTCAAAGTTTCCTCATTTTTGAGAAGAAGTGCATTTGATGTCTATTGCTCCACAATTAACAGTTTAAAAGAGCTAGTATTTGTCATCTCTTTGTTTCTGTGGGTTAGGAATCTGGCTGCAACCTAGTTGGACCTCTGACTCAAGGCCTCCATGAGGATATGATCAAGGTATTGTCACATCATTTAAGCTGCACAGATCTCTGCTCGGCTGGAGGGGGATATATTTACAAGCTTATTTGTGTGGTTGTTTCAAGATTACATTTGTTATCGGTTGTTGAACTGAGGGCCTCAGTTTCTTGCTGTCTATTGGCAGGGAACCCTCAGTGTCTTGTGTTGTGGAGTAAGCTCACTCCATAGGGCAGCTGGTTTCACTCAAAGCAAGAGAGAGAGAGACAGAGAGAGAGAGAGAAAGCAAGATGAAGTTAGAGCCTTTGTGTAACCTAAGCCTGGTGTGCTGCAGTCCATGCGGTTGCAGAGTCAGACACGACTGAGCAACTGAACTGAATCTCAGGAGTACCATCCCACCACATTCGCTTATTTTATTCATTAGAAGGGAATCACTGAGTCTAACCCACACTCAGGAGGAGAGGATTACACAAAGGTGTGAATGCCTGGCGATAGGGATCACTGGGGCACATTTTAGAGGCTACATAACACAGGGAGGAAAATGTAAATGCAGAAGCTGCATAAACTCATGTAATCCATGACATGCGTAACCTATACAGTACAGTTTTAGCATTTCTTGCTTCACAGCAACCTGAAAATATGCATGCTGGTTATTTCTTTCATCAGCTGCTTTTAATATGGAGTCCTTGTTTTATATCCCACCTATTCATATTCTGGTATTAAGAAATAAAATTTCCTTTTGAAAAGGATTTGATTCAGGATTTTCTTGCTACATGGTTAATTAGAATTTTGAGTCAATACAGATAAACACATAAGTTAGAGATATTATTAAAAATTCTCAACACCTTTTCCAGAAGTACAAATAAAGCCTCAGTAAATTGCCCTCAAAAGTAGTCATAAGCTAGTTTTATGTCCAAAAAAAAAAAAAAAAATACCCTGACCTATTTCTGTGTTTCATAGTTGACATCATCAAGTAGTCTTCTGAAAGTTACCTCTAAAAGGATGAAGCTGAGTGTACTTAAGAGTTTGTTCACCTGTCTGTATTATTCACTAAACTGTAACCTTCTTGAGGGCCATTCCTATTCTACAGTGTCTGGAACACCCAAGTGCCCTGAAAGAATATGAGGAATGGATGATGCAGAAGTGACTTCATGGAAACCAGAGAAAAATGCTGCCAAATTAAAAAAAATATTACAGTATTTTTGTGATAACATACTATAGGGAAGAATTCAAGGATTTATATACTAGTTAACAATGCAGGAGACACAGGTTTAATCCCTGGGTCAGGAAGATCCCCTGGAGGATGAAACGGCAACCCACTCCAGTATTTTTTTTTTTAATTTATTTATTTTTACTGGAGAATAATTTCCTTAAAATATGGTGTTGATTTCTGCCATGTACAACATGAATCAGACATAAGTATACATATGCCCCCTCCCTCTTTAACCTCACTCCCCTTCCGTTCCACTGCGCACCTCTACGTTGTCACAGAGCACCAGTTTGAGCTCCCTGCATAATACAGCAAATTCCCACTACCTATCTGTTTCACATATAGCAATGTATATGTTTCCATGCTACTCTCTCAATTTGTCCCACCCTTTCTTTTCCCCAATGTGTCTACAAGTCTGTTCTCTATGTCTGCATCTCCATTCAGTTCAGTTCAGTCGCTCAGTCGTGTCCAACTCTTTGCCACCCCATGAATCGCAGCACGCCAGGCCTCCCTGTCCATCACCAACTCCCGAGTTCACTCAGACTCACATCCATCAAGTTGGTGATGCCATCCAGCCATCTCATCCTCTGTCATCCCCTTTTCCTCCTGCCCCCAATCCCTCCCAGCATCAGAGTCTTTTCCAATGAGTCAACTCTTCGCATGAGGTGGCCAAAGTCCTGGAGTTTCAGCTTTAGCATCATTCCTTCCAAAGAAATCCCAGGGTTGATCTCCTTCAGAATGGACTGGTTGGAGCTCCTTGCAATAGGTTTCTCAGTACCACATTTCTAGATTCCATATGCATGTATTAATCAAAGATATTTGTTTTTCTCTTTCTGACTTACTTCACTCTGTATAATAGGCTCTAGGTTCTTCTACCTCACTAGGACTCAGATACATTCCTTTTTGTGACTGATATCCCATTGTATATATGTACCAGAGCTTCTTTATCCATTCATCTGTCGATGAACATCTAGGTTGCTTCCACGTCCTAGCTATTGTAAATAGTGCTGCAGTGAACGTTGCCACTCCAGTATTCTTGCCTAGAAAGTGCCGTGGACACAGGAGCCTTGCAGGCTACCGTCCATGGATCACGAAAGAGGCAGACATGACTGAGTGATTAAACAACAGCAACAGTTCCAAAGGCTCCTGGACATCAGGTTTTAGCACCTTCATGTGGCCCCAAATATAGATTGTGAACTCTGTGACTATAATCCAGAAGCTTCTCTAACGAGTGACATGTATCTTGTGACGGCTCTTGGAATGGAACATGAGGACATCAAGAAGATGAGATGAACACCATTCCAATCAATTCAGCAGAAGCATATTCTAACAGTTTTGCTTAGTTAACTATTCATGTTTATGAGGACTAAGCAGTACTAAGTGGAGATGCAAGAAACTTTCTTTCTTGATAGTAATGCTTTTGAAATGCTAGATGTGGGCCAGAAGGAAAAACAGCAGGGATGCAGATTTCAGGAAGTAAAAGAGGTGCTGCAGCAGATGTGTCCATCCAAGTGCAGACGGCATGAAAACTTTTGCTCTCTCCCTTCTCTCCTGGATGATAGAGAAGGGTGGGTGAGGGGACCATACCCCGCATTTAGCCTCCCAAGTCCCAGATCCTATTTATCATCCTGCTGTGCCATCAGCCTCTCTCATTCTCTTTCCAGGTATTCCCTCTGCCTTTAGACTGTGAGGGAGTAGATTACTGGGCTAGCAAGGATGACCATCATTGGTTAAACTTGGCTTTCCCTCCAATCACCACTGACCTCTTTGCTCCTGACATGACCACCAGGTCCCAGACTCATGGGACCATTAATGAGTTTTATGTTTCAAGTTAAAGATCTTGGAAGATCTTACAAAACTGAGAGCTCTTGAGAAGAAAGGAATGATTTTAAACAAATAATCCAAGATTACTGCCAACACTCCCAAACTAATAGCTAACCAAGTTAGGACTGCACAATTGCTG
>SJYX01011836.1:90452-101732 GCA_006410675.1 Oreotragus oreotragus
CAAAAAAAAAAAAAAATTGAAGTAATCAAATGCAATGACACCTATTCTGCAAAGCTTTCCCTGATCAACTCCCAGTTGACTTAATGACTTCTCTTTCTAACCCCCCTGCCTGGGTTGCCTCTATGCCAGCTCCCCACAATGCACTATCCTCACTGATTTCCTTGTTCCTCTCCCAATTAGGTTTTGGACACTTAAGACCCTGGCATATTAGATGTGCTGGGTGCCACTAAGCATTTCTGTTATTTGATGAAAACAATAAACACAGGAATGGAAGAAATAAAGATTTAATTAGGAACATCATTCTTTTTCATTCTAAATATGCTTACCCCCTAAACTGAGTGGAAAAGAAATACATAAGGATTTCTAGATGTTCTCTTATTTTAACAAAATTTTATGAAGCAACTTCTTCTAAGCCTACCACCACTAGCACCATGGGGTTTCAAGAAATGGACATGACTTAGCAGCAAAACCAGCATCACCACCACCACCAGGTATTTTAAGAATGCCAAAGGGTTGAAACCTGTCACTTTGGAAGCAGTGAACTATGTTTTGATGAGCTGTTATTGGTATTTGGGCAGAGATTGAATCTAAACTGACCTTCCTGAGTCAGTGTGATTGTGAAAAACACAACACTTGCTTTTCCATTGCAATGCTGTTGTGAAGACCAAGGTGATGAAGATTGTGAAACTGTTTCCTAAGTTACAAAGTGCAGTATGCACATTTTCTGCCAAGGGCCTCTTTGGGGAGCAAACAGAGGAAGCCAGAATTGACTGACCACCGTAAGTACGAGATGTTAACACTTTTTGTTTTAAAAGAGGGACTTTCCAAAATCATAACGCTTGTATGAATCAGAAAAGCACTAAAGTTCAAACCTTCCTTTTATCTTTATTTAACATCTTAAGACTTTGGTGGAGAACAAATTCTGAGTAAACATACAAAGTGGACTCGTATCTCTGGGACCATTAATGAGTTTTATGTTTCAAGTTAAAGATCTTGGAAGATCTTACAAAACTGAGAGCTCTTGAGAAGAAAGGAATGATTTCAAACAAATAATCCAAGATTACTGCCAACACTCCCAAAGATGTTACATATTTCCACATGAGTAGATGTTTCTGCCTCAGTATGCTATATGCTAAGTTTCCATGGTAAAACTTCATAGCTCAGTGTAAACACATTCCACTGCACTACATATATGCTCTCTTACTTGGGGATGGGGGTACTCCATCCCCAGTGGGCCCAGAGTCTCTTGGAAAAGAACCATAAACTGTGCACTCTTTCTTAGATCTTTTTTTTATTGTTTTACCACGGACTCACTGCAAGCAGTACCTCTGGAAAGGAAAAGTAGGAGTGGGTTTTCCAGGAGAGTCTTGTGGCTCAAAGGAGGTGGTTTATGCTGTGAGAGTTATATATTGACCTTTTCAAGGCAATTTAAGCACCATTTTTCTTTGATCTGATAAGGGAGAATAAGAAGTGGCTTTTTACTTATACTCCATTGTTAAAATGAGAGTATAGGAAGTGGGGTGGAGGTGAAATGGGTGAAGGCAGTCAAAAGGTACGAACTTCCAGTTATAAAATAAGTAAGTCATGGGGATATAATGAACAGCATTGTGACTATAGCTCATAATTCTATATTGTATTTTTGAAAGTTGCTAAGATAGTAGATCTTAAAAGTTGTCATCTCAACAAAAGAAATCTGCAACTGTTGCAGGAAGGCAGACCCCTTCCAGGGTCCGAAACTGGGCTCTTGTCTAACACTCAGAAATGAATTGTCTGAGGAGACACATGTGCTGACAAAGCAAGAGACTTTATTGGGAAAGGGCACCTGGGTGGAGAGCAGTAGGGTAAGGGAACCCAGGAGAACTGCTCTGCCGCGTGGCTCGAAATGTCGGGTTTTATGGTGATGGGATTAGTTTCCGGGTGGTCTTTGACCAATCATTTTAATTCAGAGTCTTTCCTGGTGGCACACGCATCGCTCAGCCAAGATGGATGCTAGCAAGAGGGATTCTGGGAAGTGGACGGACACGCAATGTCTCCTTTAGACCTTTCCCGAACTCTTCCGGTTGGTGGTGGCTTATTAGTTCCGTATTCCATATCAGGATCTCCTGTCATAAAACAACTCATGCAGATGGTTACTATGGTACCTGGCCAGGGTGGGTGGTTTCAATCAGTGTGCTTCCCCTAACACAACTATGTATGATGACAGATGTTAACTACACTTATTGTGGAAATCACTTTGCAATATATACAAATATCAAGTGATTATGTTGTATACCTATAACTAATATATTATGTCAAATATGTGCATGTATGCTAAGTCACTTCAGTACTGTCTGACTCCATGTCCTGTAGCTCACCAGGTTCCTCTGTCCATGGGATTCTCCTTACAAGAATACTGGAGGGAGTTGCCATGCCCGACCCAGGGATAGAATCCATATCTCTTATGTCTCCTCTAGCGGGTTCTTTACCACTAGCACCACCTTCTTCAATAAAAAAATGACAGCTTAACTTCCAGTTATCCTTAAGATATCAGTTGGCACTGACTAGGCTCCCCATTTTCCCAAATTAGCTATTATATGTTCTTCTAGTACTATATCTCTCTATTTCATAGCCCTTAGCATTGTGGTGGTTTTATGCCTCTGCACGTGGTTCCTTCATTTAAAAGTAAAGGCTCTAGATCCAAAAATCACATGAGTTAAAATTTCAACTCCATCACTTACTAGCTGCTTAACCAAGCAACTTAATAGCTCTGTACTGCTGTTTCTTCATCTGTAAAATGGAGACATTAGCTCCTACCTCACAGAGTTTAATATTAAACTTGACGAGGAGATGATATACAGAGCCCTTACAATGCCTTCTTTATCACTTCAGTTCAGTTCAGTTCAATTCAGTCACTCAGTCGTGTCCGACTCTTTGCGATCCCATGAAATGCAGCATGCCAGGCTTCCCTGTCCATCACCAACTCCCAGAGTTTACCCAAACTCAAGAAAATCGAGTCAGTGATGCCATCCAGCCATCTCATCCTCTGTCATCCCCTTCTCCTCCTGCCCCCAATCCCTCTCAGCATCAGAGTCTTTTCCAATGAGTCAACTCTTCACATGAGGTGGCCAAAGTACTGGAGTTTCAGCTTTAGCACCAGGCCTTCCAATGAACAACCAGGACTGATCTCCTTTAGGATGGACTGGTTGGATCTCCTTGCAGTCCAAGGGACTCTCAAGAGTCTTCTCCAACACCACAGTTCAAAAGCAGCAATTCTTCAGCACTCAGCTTTCCTCACAGTCCAACTCTCACATCCATACATGACCACTGGATAAACCATAGCCTTGACTAGATGGACCTTTGTTGGCAAAGTAATGGCTCTGCTTTTTAATAGGCTGTCTAGGTTGGTCACAACTTTCCTTCCAAGCAGTAAGTGTCTTTTAATTTCATGGCTGCAATCACCATCCACAGTGATTTTGGAGCCCCCAAAATAAAGTCTGATACTGTTTCCACTGTTTCCCCATCTATTTCCCATGAAGTGATGGGACCAGATGCCATGATCTTAATTTTCTGAATGTTGAGCTTTATGCCAACTTTTTAACTCTCCTCTTTCACAACTAAAAAAGAGGCTTTTTAGTTCCTCTTCACTTTCTGCCATAAAGGTGGTGTCATCTGCATATCTGAGGTTATTGATATTTCTCCCAGCAATCTTGATTCCAGCTTGTGCTTCTTCTAGCCCAGTGTTTCTCGTGATCCACTCTGCATATAAGTTAAATAAGCAGGGTGACAATATACAGCCTTGACGTACTCCTTTTCCTATTTGGAACCAGTTTGTGGCTCCATGTCCAGTTCTAACTGTTGCTTCCTGACCTCCATATAGGTTTCATAAGAGACAGGTCATGTGCATTGAGCATTTTTGAGCATTTTTGAGCATTGCCTTTCTTCGGGATTGGAATGAAAACTGAACTTTTCCAGTCCTGTGGCCACTGCTGAGTTTTCCAAATACGCTGGCATATTGAGTGCAGCCCTGTCACAGCATCATCTTTCAGGATTTGAAATAGCTCCACTGGAATTCCATCACCCTCACTAGCTTTGTTCGTAGTGTTGCTTTCTAAGGCCCACTTGACTTCACATTCCAGGATGTCTGGCTCTAGGTGAGTGATCACACCATCATGATTATCTGGGTCATGAAGATCTTTTTTGTACAGTTCTTCTGTGTATTCTTGCCACCTCTTCTTAATACCTTCTGCTTCTGTTGAGTCTATACCATTTTTGTTCTTTATTGAGCCCATCTTTGCATGAAATGTTCCCTTGGTATCTCTAATTTTCTTGAAGAGATCTCTAGTCTTTTCCATTCTGTTGTTTTCCTCTATTTCTTTGCATTGATCGCTGAGGAAGGCTTTCTTATCTCTCCTAGTTATTCTTTGGAACTCTGCATTCAGATGCTTATATATTTTCTTTTCTCTTTTGCTTTTCACTTCTCTTCTTTTCACAGCTATTTGTAAGGCTTCCCCAGACAGCCATTTTGCATTTCTTTTCCATGGGGATGGTCTTGATCCCTGTTTTTTGTACTATGTCATGAACCTCCGTCCATAATTCATCAGGCACTCTATCTATCAGATCTAGTCCCTTAAATCTATTCGTCACTTCTACTGTATAGTCATAAGGAATTTGATTTAGGTCATACTTGAATGGTCTAGTGGTTTTCCCTACTTTCTTCAATTTAAGTCTGAATTTAGTAATAAGGAGTTCATGATCTGAGCCACAGTCAGCTCCCAGTCTTGTTTTTACTGACTGTGTAGAGGTTCTCCATCTTTGGCTGCAAAGAATATAATCAATCTGATTTCGGTGTTGACCATCTGGTGATGTCCAAGTGTAGAGTCTTCTCTTGTGTTGTTGGAAGAGGGTGTTTGCAATGACCAGTGAGTTCTCTTGGCAAAACTCTATTAGCCTTCACCCTGCTTCATTCCGTATTCCAAGGCCAAATTTGCCTGTTACTCCAGGTGTTTCTTGACTTCCTACTTTTGCATTCCAGTCCCCTATAATGAAAAGGACATCTTTTTGGGGTGTTAGTTCTAATAAGTCTTGTAGGTCTTCATAGAAACATTCAACTTCAGCTTCTTCAGTGTTACTGGTTGGGGCATAGGCTTGGATTTCTGTGATATTGAATGGTTTCCCTTCCATATAGTAAGTGCTTAATGAAAAGAAAGTGAAAGTGAAGTTGCCCAGTTGTGTCCAAGTCTTTTTGACCCTGTGGACTTTAGTCTCTCACACTGCAGGTAGATTCTTTACCATCTGAGCCTCCAGGCGAGCCACCAGGGAATCCCCAAGAATTTTGGAGTGGGTAGCCATATCCTTTTCCAGGAGATCTAACCCGGGTCTTCTGCATTGCAGGTAGATTCTTTACCACTGAGCTGCCAGTGCTTAATAGATTTTTAACTATTTGTTTTGTTTTGTTTCAGCTCTGCCAGCTTTAAGTTTTATGAGAGCAGGCACATCATTGCCTAACATTCATTATACCAAAGTACCCTTTTAGGAAACATTTGTTGACTAAAAGAATAAATAATTTAATCTCCAAGATTCCATCCAGGTTTGTATGTATTCCTTTTGTGTGGCAACTCCAGACAATAAAGCAGAGAGAAAAATCACTGTGGGAGCCTGGTTGAGGTTGGTTCTGGAATACTCGACATTTGACCTCAATTACTTTTTAGATTAACACACAGGGAAATGATTAAAATGTAACTCATTGTAGACTCGGGGTAATATTTCAAAGAACTCATACATATTTGTTAATTTTTGTGTTATAGCTAAATAACCATATGTTTTGAGGGAAATGAATACCACTAGAATACATTTTGGGGCTTCCCAGGTGGCTCAGTGGTAAAGAATCTGCCACCAATGCAGGAGATACAGGAGATGTGGATTCTATCCCTGGGTCAGGAAGATCATCTGGAGTAGGACAACACACTCCAAGATTCTTGCCTGGAAAATCTCATGGACAGAGGAGCCTGGTGGGCTACATGGAGTAGCAAAGAGTCAGACATGACTCAGTGAGCACAGTACAACAACAGAATACATTTTTAATATGAAGACATGGATCTCCAGTATCTAATAATAACAATTTATAAAAATTTTAAAGATCTATTCTCTTAACAACATTTGAATATACAATATGATATTGTTAACTCTAAGTGAAAAGTTACAGTGACACGTGGTTCAGATTGGCTTTGCCCAAAACAGGCTTTGATGACTTCCTTATAAAGAGCTTTCATGGTTAACAGCCATGTTTATAAGAAATATGGTCATCATCAGATAAAAAGTTATGAGATCGTTTTTTAAAATGCTTGGTTATAATATCATCTTAAAAAGAAATAACACTCAGATGTGAAAGCTGAGAGAAAGTAAGTCAGTATACTGAGATCACTATACAGAATTCAAAATGGGTGATTTTTTAAAAGGGAGCCCTTGAAGGACGTACAAAAGTATTATATCATTGTTCTGGTTTTCCCTGAGAGTAACTTCTCTACATTATGCCATTTCTGCGAGCAAGGAGCAGCTTTACAAGCACCACTGTGTCATAGTTTAGGACAGTGGTGGTAGGCAGTGAGAAGGTTTGGCTTCCTTGTGGCTCTGGCTTTCAGCTCTGAGATTTCTTCTTTGAAAATACTTCTCTCCCTATATCCTTGGTATCGTAAATCTCTTAAAAGAGACAAAGTCTATTTACTCAATGATTGGAATGAAGGTTTAAAATGCAAATATTCTTACTGACGTCCAGTTAAAATAAGGTATTGATAACTGATGTGGCCATTTTCTGAAGAGATTTTGATAGGAGGCAAAAGAATAGGAAGGCATTTCAGTGCTATCGACTAAATTAAATTCTAGAAAAGGGAGGCTGTTGACCTCAAAAACAAATATCAACATAATTTTGGCCAACAAAATAATTTTGGCTCTGATTAAACCTGAAGATAAAGCCATAAATGTTTTCTGAAAATAAACTCTGTTGGAAAAGACTTTTTCCCCTGGATTTTCTTAGCTTCCTTCCACTCTATTCTTTTTAATCTACACGATGGGAAAACAAAACAAAACAAAACACCATGATATTGTTACAGCTCATCAAAGAATGTTCAGCTTTTTGCTCCTACTGTTTTTGGCAGAGATCAGCAAATTTCAATAACAAATATTTTCATTGAATTATTAAAAGCAACAGGCAGAAATGACAAGTCATAAATGTTTATTTACTCATCTAATGAATAACTGAGTGGATAGAAGAATAAAAGAATGATGAAGGAGGGAACTGACATACAGTCTTTGGAATGGACACAGCTTTCCACAGAGGCAGTCACAGAAGGAAGGGCACTCATTTGCAGAAAGGAATTGGCATACAGAGACTAAATGCAAGCATCATTTATCTCAGTGTTTTCTTTGGCCCAATGGTGGTTTATACTGGCAAAAAGTTGACTTTACTTATGCTGATTCTTTTCCAGTTTAGAGTTTAAGTCTAGAAACAATTTTCTATTTAACCCAATAAACTCCATAGTGGGTGATTAAGAGGATACCAACATGTAGGCACTCTGTTCAAGTCTATTATTTCCTTCAGTTCAGTTCAGTCGCTCAGTTGTGTCCGACTCTTTGCAACCCCATGAATCGCAGCACGCCAGGCCTCCCTGTCCATCACCATCTCCCGGAGTTCACTCAGACTCACGTCCATCGAGTCCGTGATGCCATCCAGCCATCTCATCCTCGGTCATCCCCTTCTCCTCCTGCCCCCAATCCCTCCCAGCATCAGAGTTTTTTCCAATGAGTCAACTCTCCGCATGAGGTGGCCAAAGATGACCTCAAAGTCGAAATCGTAGTAAGGAAGGTTTCTTTAGGGTCCCAACTAGAGGAAGTCTTACCTGACCAACCTAGAGGAACGTCAGGTTCCCTGAGAGTTCTCAGAAGAGGTACACCACAGTTCAAAAGCATCCTAATTGCCTATTATTTCTTAATTTACAGGTTACTTCATTTCTTAATGCATATCCTCCTTGACCTTTTTGTAATAATTGACACTCTTGACTACTCTATCATTGAAGACATCTCCTGTAGTTTCTGTATCACTTCTTTTCTATAGGTGGCTTTTCTTTTCTAAGCTGTCCCCAGTGATACACATTAGTCTGGTTTCAGTTTTCCATCCTGCTCTATTTAATCCCTTTGAGCTCCCATTTACTTCAGTCTTCTCAATAAATTCCTCTAGATTAAAGGCTGTATTTTATAGCCTTAGTCTGCCTCCTGAAATCTTGGTCTACATTTCCAATACTGGGATGAATATTTGTGCTTGGCATTTGCATTGATGGTTTACATTTAACAATGAAATTCATTATTTTTATGAACTGGTTGCTTCATTCGGCTTCCATTGTATTTTGAATGTTGTTTCCAGAAGATAGGGCTTCCCTGGTGGCTCAAATGGTAAAGAATCCATCTGAAATGCAGGAGACCTGGGTTCAATCCCTGGGTTGAGAAGATTCCCCTGGAGAAGGGAATGGCTACCCACTCCAGTATTCTTGCCTCTTCCATGGATAGAGGAGCCTGGTGGGCTACAGTCCACGGGGTGGCAAAGAGTCAGACACAACTGAGTGACTTAACATTTTGACTTTTGCCAGTAGAAAGGCTGGTAAGTAATAGAATGTGCTGCATCAGGAGTGCCCAGAAAGTGAAAATTAAACTGAGATGGAGGGTTAATCCAAAAACCAAGAGAGACAAGAAGTCTGGCCACCATATCCTGCTTCCTGGTGATACTGGAAGTTCTAAATCATCTCAACTTTAGTGTTTTGTTTTGTTTAGATGTTTTTGGTTTTGTTTTTGAATTTTTTGTTCCTGGAAAGATGTTCAAGTTGCAGGATCTTCCATAGGAACTAAAATAATACACATCAGGGTTCTAAGTCAAGGCGAGTTACTTAGTGTCCCTGAATGCACTCTTTTCATCAGTTAAAAGTAATACTGCAACACTCGAAGTTTTTTTGAAAACAATATCCATCAAACATATAATGCACGGTTGTTCTCAATATGTACCAGCTATTATTAACATTATCACTATTACTTGATTTTCCTAGTTTGAACTTGAGTTGTTTCTATTCTTTTCTTTAACCAATAGCCCCAGGTCTTACCGAACACTAACTCTGTCAGTTTCTTTTCTTTTTTTTTTTTTTAATTTAATTTTGTTTATTTGGCTGACTTCCCTGGTGGCTCAGACGGTAAAGCATCTGCTTACAATACAGGAGACCCGGGTTCAATCCCTGGGTCAGGAAGATCCTCTGGAGAAGGAACTGGCAACCCACTCCAGTTCTCTTGCCTGGAAAATCCCATGGATGGAGAAGCCCGGTAGGCTACAGTCCATGGGGTCACAAAGAGTTGGACACAACTGAGCGACTTCACTTTCACTTTCATCTTAGTTGTGGCATGTGGGATTTTTCTTAGTTGTGGCACAGGAGATCTTTAGTTGCAGCATGTGGGATCTATTTCCCTGACCAGGGATTGAACCCAGGCCTCCTGTATTGGGAGAATGGAATCTTAGCCACTGGACCATGAGGGAAGCCCCTAACTGTGTCAGTTTCATAGTATTCTTTATAACTTTCCACTGACTTCATCTTAGGCCGGGTTCTGAAATGCACAACCAAGTTTTCCAGTGGCATCATCACCCAGAGATTTTTTTAACAGCACAATTCATACTATGATAATCCCTACCTATATGCATTGTCATGACTTATCCTTGCTTTCTCGATATGATCTATTATTCTCAGCATGGCACATAGAACCATGTACTGTGTGGCCATCCTAATTTTTCAGTCTAGCATAATTTGTCAACTCATTGCTTTATGAATTCTCTTTACTTTCTTCTATTTCTACGCCTTTCATCATATTTCACCCCCTTTTCCCACTACTCTCTCTCTTCTTATTTAGCTAATTAAATCCTACATACTCTTTAAGTTTCAGCTTGAATTATTCCTTCAAAAACCTTTACCAAATCACTCAAGTTCACTAGTCTTTGCCTCTGAATTTATAGCACTTACTATCTAAAGCATTTAGTTGGCTGTTTGTCATGTATATAAGCTTTGTCAGTTTGTAGCCCATATTGTTAATTAATGCTTCCACCATCATCTGTCTGTCATGCCAACTATTTTAAGTCATCAACATTGTTGACTCTCCTTGATTTAGGGGCCAGTGAAGAGCATAAGCAATAAACTGTGGGATCAATACTAAAATTTTGCATCCATTCAATATATGTCTCCTGTAATGACCTAGTATGTACGAGGCCTAATGTTGGCTGTGAGGTATAAGATAAATCAGACACAGGTTTAAGATCTCATGGTCTAATGAGCAATATAAACAGACAAGTAATTAATTAAATGCAGCAGAAATCCTGTAAAAGACATTGTCCAAAACCTATGGTATCACAGAAATAAGACACATAATTCTGCATTGGTAGAGGGAAGAGTTGAGGGAAGCTCCCCAGAGTAACTAATACTTAAGTTGCTATTGATAAGATGAGCACGGTTTCTCCACATTGGGAGACAGTCAGGGAGAGGTTTACAGAAATATGGACCAAGGAAAACATGCAAAGACATATATCCCTGAGAATAATTTGTATGGTACATGTATAAGGTATATAGTTAGTGAGGTCTAGATAGAAGACTAAAGAGAAGGGTCCTAAAATCAAGTCATGGAGAAACTACCTGCTGAGAGGTTTGGTCATTATCTAGAAAGCAATGGTCCAGAGGAAAAAACAATGAAGGATCCTAGGCAATGGAGGGAAATGATTCATTTGTGCATTATAGGAAGATCACTTGGAAAAAGAAGAGTATGAAAGAGCCTGGGGGTAAGAAGACATGATAGAAACAAATTTTGATAGTCTAAGAAGAGATACAGTGTTGGTAGTACAGAGAATCCATCACATTTAAGGGGTGTTTTAGTGGCAGATTAAATAGGGGAATGTTTAGGCACAGGTGAGTTTGTGAGAAAATTCAGAATAAGCTGTTTTCTAACTTACAGACAAATGACAATGCAATTAACTAAGAAAAGGAAGAGAGCACTCATAGTTCAGTGTTTGTTTTGGAATATACTTCTCTTTTTATTATTTTGAAAGGCTATATGTAAACAGAGAAGCCAAAGTCACTTGGGTGTAAAAGGTAATACTTCATGTTTTATTCACATTAGTTCTTGGAAACAGCAGGGAGCGATTATCAGTTGGAGAGAATGCATTAAGCATAAAAATTTTACTGGTAAATAAGTATATACAGTAATTTAAGATAACATTACATTCTGGCAGTT
>SJYX01011837.1:0-10369 GCA_006410675.1 Oreotragus oreotragus
GCCCGCAGTCCGAGTCCCCAAAACTGAGAGAATAAGACGTCCATAGCAATGCAAAAGCACAAAGGGGTTTATTGCTAGCTCGAGGTAGGGCTCCCGTCTCATCCAGCACAGTGGAGTCTTGACAAGAGCCCTGAGCCCAGAACTACAGCAGTATTTATAGGCTCAGAACAAAGACAGGAAGTTGGCAAGGGCAGATTGGCTGCAGGGGTTTCCTGGTATTTACTAATTAGCCAATCTTTATTAGCTGCAGGGGGTTTCTTGGTATTTACTAATTGGCCAAGCTTTATTGGCTGCAGGGGTTTCCTGGTATTTACTAATTGGCTAATCTTTATTGGCTGCAATTTGGTCCTAACAACATGACTACTGGAAAAACCATAGCCTTGGCCAGATGGACCTTTGTTGGCAAAGTAATGTCTCTGCTTTTGAATATGCTATCTAGGTTGGTCATAACTTTTCTTCCAAGGAGTAAGAGTCTTTTAATTTCATGGCTGTAATCACCATCTGCTCATGTATGGTGTGAAGTCACTCAGTTGTGTCTGACTCTTTGCGACCCCATGGACTATAGCCTACCAGGCTCCTCCCTCCATAGGATTCTCCAGGCAAGAGTACTGGAGTGGGTTGCCATTTCCTTCTTCAACGTATAAAATGAAAGAAAAAAGTCCCACTGTTCAGTTGAAAAGAGATGCCGTCTGTGATACTGAGTATTAGAAAGTGCTGTGTATATTAATTAGGATTGTTATCATCTAAATATGTCACTTTCTTTCTAGATCTGAAGGAAAAATTTAACTCACAGGAGTCTTTTTCCACTTGACACAAACCTATTTAATCATTTGCTTGATTTATACATCTTGAGCATTAACAAGTAATTAAGAGCTCGTTTTCAAATAAATTGGGTGTTTGCTTTGTCTCTTCAAAGGGACTATTAACCAAGGCAGGGATTGAATTTTCTATTTCTGTTTTATCTTCTTATCTTGCCCAATGCAGGGATCTTCATTTACCAGGAGTTCAATAAATTCAGGATGAAGAACTGACTCAAGAATGAGAATCTGTGGGAAAAGTCAAGAAGTCATCATGCTTATGGAGAGTAACACATTTGATGAAGACAAGTCTGGGGAATCCAGAAGGTGCAAGTTAAGTTGGAGAGATATGTTCCTAAATGGGTTAGTGAGAAATAATGGGGTCATGGAGAAGGGCAAGGTCCCTAAATCCCAATCTCACGTTCTGTGAGGATGGATATTGGCTCTTTCTGGTGTAGGGATGGTATGGTGAGGTGTAAAAACGACTAAAGTAGGACTCAGCGTCCCTGGCTGGAGATTTGATTTAACACCTTTAAATCAGTTTAAAAATCTGTAGCATGATGAAAGTGAAAGTGGAAGTTGCTCAGTCGTGCTCAGATCTTTGTGACTCCATGGACTGCAGCCCACCAGTGTCCTCTGTCCATCCCATGCACTTCTCCAGGGGATCTTCGCAGCCCTGGGAGTGAACTCGGGTCTCCTGCATTGCAAGCAGATTCTTTACCAGCTGAGCCATCGTGGAAGCCCTTGTAATACAATAGGCTGAACTAGATCACTGTCAGGTTATTATTTCCGCTTCAAAAATGTTACAGAATCACAAACAAGAGACTGACTTCTAAGTCTTAACATATAAAAACCTTCCACAAATCAAATTTAAGAAGCCAGTAACCCAACAGAGAAGGTGAAGGATGTAAGTAGAGAGTTCACAGAAAAGAAATCACAGCAACTTTTAAACCAAAAGAGCAATGCAGGTTAAAACTACAAAGAAATTCAATGTTTTCAGCTCTCAGGAAATAATGAGTTCCACAACACACTGTGTTCACTGTGTTGCTGAGCATGAGGAAGCCAGCACTCTCAAAAAGTAGTGGAAGTGTATATTGGAATGTCCTCTAGGGAGGACAGTTTGGTCATCACCAAATTACTTATTAAAATTAACGGCTTCCCAGGTGGCACAGTGGTAAAGAATCTGCCTGCAATTCAGGAGACGTAAGAGACACAGATTTGATCCCTGGGTTGGGAAGATCCCTTGGAGTAGGAAATGGAAACCAGTTCCAGTTTTCTTGCCTAGAAAATTCCATGGACAAAGAAGCCTGGCAGGCTACAATCCATGGGGTTGCAAAGAGTCAGATGTGACTGAGCACACACACACACACACACACACACACACGTTAAAAGTTCACATACCCTTTGATGTGGCTATTTCATTCCCACATGTTTATCCTTATAGATATAGTCACACATTTGAGAAACTACGCATGTAAAAGGACATTCACTGCAGCATTTTTGTACTACCAGTGGATTTAAAACAAACTGAATTTCCACCTATGGACTGCTATTTAAATAAACTATGGTATACTGTGTTTCCATGCAATGCAATCATGACAACCTTTAAAAAGAATGAGGCATCTTTAAATGTACTTGCATGAAAAAAATCTTCAAGATATATGTTTAATAAAAAAAGATAGGAGTAAGATAGTGTGTATAGTATAGTACCATTTTAGTTATTATACAGAAAACATTTATTATATAATATGCATATTCCTTTTTACTTAGAAACACTTTAAAACTTACAAAGTTGTAAAAATAAAGATATAATCTTTATTTTTTATCTTTATGGAAAAATAAAGATAAATGACATTCACATACCCTTTACCCACTCATTTACTGTCAACATTTTATCCCATTTGTTTTATCATATGAATATATATAGTTTTAATGTCTCTGGAAGCTGTCATAAGAAAGTTGTAACAACGGCTGCTTTGAAGGAGGGAGCTGAATGACTAGAAGACTTACTTTTTACTCTATGCCCTCTGGGACCTTTTGAATTTTGTATGACATTTAAAAAATTAAATTTAAATTTATATGAGCATCTCTGCAAAAATTCTGAGGTCTGCAACTTCAGAGTAAAGATCACTGTTCCACTGAAGGAAGACAGATATCTGAAAATGAAAGGCAAAAGGTAGCCAAGAGTGACTCCACAGTGATGAGAGATAGTTACTCTTTATAGAAGTCTTCCATCTGATAAAGAAAGAAAGATGATTATTTTATCAGCATTTGTAACCCCTGTTGTGGCAGTGGGTCAATAGCTGTTAATATCAAAAGGACATTTATGAACACATTTGGATGTCCCCTGATGGAAGTATACATCACTGCCTGTGAAGGATTCAAACCCAAACAGTTGATCTTGAATTAGATCAGCTTCTACTGCATACGCTTAGTCGCATCTGACTCTTTGCAGTCCCATGGACTGTAGCTCATCAGTCTCCTCTGTCCGTGGCATTTTCCAGACAAGAACACTGGAGTGGGTTACCATTTCCTTCTCCAGGGATTTTCCCAACCCAGGGATCAAAACTGAGTCTCTTGTTTTCCTGCATTGGCAGGTGTTTTTTTTTGGTTTTGTTTTGTTTTGTTTTTTAACTACTGTTACCACCTGGGACTATAAAGAAAGCTGAGTGCAGAAGAATTGATGCTTCTGAACTGTGGTGTTGGAGAAGGCTCTTGAGAGTCCCTTGGACTGCAAGGAGATCCAACCAGTCCATCCTAAAGGAGATCAGTCCTGGGTGTTCATTGGAAGGACTGATGTTGAAGCTGAAAGTCCAATACTTTGGCCACCTGGTGTGAAGAGCTGACTCATTTGAAAAGACCCTGATGCTGGGAAAGATTGAGGGCAGGAGAAGACTGAGGACGACAGAGGATGAGGTGGCTGGATGGCATCACTGACTTGATGGACATGCGTTTGGGTGGACTCCGGGAGTTGGTGATGGACAGGGAGGCCTGGCGTGCTGCGGTTCATGGGGTTGCAAAGAGTCGGACACGACTGAACAACTGAACTGAACTGAACTGAACCACCTGGGAAGCCCTCGACTTCTGGACTTAATGTATCAATTATAGGATACACAGGGATCAGAAGAATGCATCATCCTTGGTAGGTGCGTTCCTGTGGGCTGTGCTCACCAGCTCTTGTATTGGCAGGCTTCTGGTACATTCAGGCCATGGGAGGTCCTGGGAGGTATGCAGGAGCAGAAGTTGGAGAGAAGCCAGGGTCTTGTCTGTTCTGTTGAGGCCCCCCACACCGGATACTTCTTTTCTGCAGCTCAGGCTCCTATTACACCAACATGGTTCCTGTCTCCACCTCCTGACTTTATCCTTTCAGTTCAGTTCAGTTCAGCCGCTCAGTCGTGTCCGACTCTCTGCGACCCCATGAATCGCAGCACGCCAGGCCTCCCTGTCCATCACCATCTCCCGGAGTTCACTCAGACTCGCGTCCCTCGAGTCCCTGATGCCATCCAGCCATCTCATCGTCTGTCGTCCCCTTCTCCTCCTGCCCCCAATCCCTCCCAGCATCAGAGTCTTTTCCAGTGAGTCAACTCTTCGCATGAGGTGGCCAAAGTACTGGAGNCCACCAACAAAAAAAGATTGTGATGACCTATAGACCTATACAGGCTTCCCTGATGATGCAGGTGGTAAAGAATCTGCCTGCAATGTAGGAGATGTGGGTTCAATCCCTGGGTCCAAAAGATCCTCTGGAGTAGGAAATGACAACCTGTTCCAGTACTTTTGCCTGGGAAATCCAATGGACAGAGGAGCCTGCTGGGCTACAGTCCATGAGGTGGCAAAGATTCAGACACAACCGAACATGCACGCATAGACCTATATATAAACCCTAAGGCTATAAGTTCCTAAAAAAAAGCCATGGGGGAATATCTATGATTTAAGGTAGACAAAAAATTTAAAAATAGTACTTAAAAATCACTAAACAAGAGAAAAGCTTAATATGTTGGTTCATTAAAATTAAGAACTGTTCATCAAGAGACTGAAAAGGCAAGCGATAGACTGGGAAAAGAGAACCTCTCTCTGTGTGTCTCTTTCTCTCTGCCTCCCTACCCAGGCCCACCCTGCTCCCCTCCATGATAAGGGACTTATCCAGAACATGTAAAGAAGCACAAGTCAAAGGAAAATGACTTCCAATCCAATGGAAAAATGGGAAAACCTGAAATAGGCACTTAGCAAAAAAACACATTCAAATGACCAATAAGTATATGAAAAGGTGCTCAAAGTCATCTGATCAGAAAAACACAAGTTAAAACCATAATGTGATATCACTAAAATTAAAAGGACTGGATAAAACCAAATGTTGGCAAAGATGTGGTAGACAACTAGAATTCTTATACACTGCTGATGGAATATGAGTTAGTTTAACCACATTGGAAAATTATTCAGTAGGGTTTTTAGTTTTTAATAGCTCTGAGGTATAATTCATGTATAATAAATTATACTTTTTTAATGCATATAATTTGATGGCTGAGTTTTGACCTATGTGTGCAATCATGAAATGACTACCACAGTCAAGAAAATGAACATGTTCATCATCCCCAGAGGTTTCCTCATGCCTCGTGGAATCCATCCCTTCCTCTCTACTCCCCCAAGCCCATTCCCTAGGCATTACTGATCTATTTTCTATCACTATGAATTAGTTTGCTTTTTCTAGAATTTTATATACATGGAATCATATAGTATTTTTTATCTAGCTTCTTTTACTCAGTTACTTTGAGATTTATCTATGTTGCTGTGTCTTTCAATAGTACATTTTTTAATTGCTGAGTAAGCAATGGCACCCCACTCCAGTACTCTTGCCTGGAGAATCCCGTGGACAGAGGAGCCTGGTGGGCTGCCGTCCATGGGGTCGCTAAGAATCGGACACGACTGAGCGACTTCACTTTCACTTTTCACTTTCATGCATTGGAGAAGGAAATGGCAACCCACTCCAGTGTTCTTGCCTGGAGAATCCCAGGGATGGGGGAGCCTGATGGGCTGCCGTCTATGGGGTCGCACAGAGTCGGACATGACTGAAGCGACTTAGCAGCAGCAGCAGCAGCAGCATTCCATTATATGGCTATACCTCAATTTGTTAATGTAGTCCTCTGTTGGTGAATATTTGGGTTGTTTCTGGTGTTTTACTATTACAAGTAAAGCTATGAACATTAATGTACAAGCCTTTGTGTGAATAAATGCCTATTTCTCTTGGGTAAATACTTGGAACAGAATGGCTGAGTCATAGGTCAATTATGTGCAACTTTTAAAGAAATGAGCAGAAGTTTTTTTTTTTTAATATGTCATAAATCTGTCTCTTATACACATCTAGATGTGTATAAGAGACAGGTACTAGGTCTTCCTGGGCCCCTCTGGACCCTCCTGTCCCTCGAGGTTACCTTTCCAAAGGGCGTCTACTACCCACCAGATTCCAGAGCTAGCTGCCGTCCAGCACGCTCGCTGGGCCTCGGCCTTATGCTAGCTAGGGTGACTAATTCACCCCTGACCAGACCTGACAAAAGCTTTCTCCTTACCAGAGCCAGCTGCCTTCCAGTGCGCTCGCTGGGCCTCGGCCTTACGCTGGACTTAACCAGACCTAACACCGGTGTTCAGATATCTTTCCTCCTAGTGAGGAAACCCCTTCTACTGGGAGAGTGTTATTCTTCCCAGTAAAGGGATCCCGGACGAGCCCCCAAATGTTACGCCCGCAGTCCGAGTCCCCAAAACTGAGAGAATAAGACGTCCATAGCAATGCAAAAGCACAAAGGGGTTTATTGCTAGCTCGAGGTAGGGCTCCCGTCTCATCCAGCACAGTGGAGTCTTGACAAGAGCCCTGAGCCCAGAACTACAGCAGTATTTATAGGCTCAGAACAAAGACAGGAAGTTGGCAAGGGCAGATTGGCTGCAGGGGTTTCCTGGTATTTACTAATTAGCCAATCTTTATTAGCTGCAGGGGGTTTCTTGGTATTTACTAATTGGCCAAGCTTTATTGGCTGCAGGGGTTTCCTGGTATTTACTAATTGGCTAATCTTTATTGGCTGCAATTTGGTCCTAACAACATGACTACTGGAAAAACCATAGCCTTGGCCAGATGGACCTTTGTTGGCAAAGTAATGTCTCTGCTTTTGAATATGCTATCTAGGTTGGTCATAACTTTTCTTCCAAGGAGTAAGAGTCTTTTAATTTCATGGCTGTAATCACCATCTGCTCATGTATGGTGTGAAGTCACTCAGTTGTGTCTGACTCTTTGCGACCCCATGGACTATAGCCTACCAGGCTCCTCCCTCCATAGGATTCTCCAGGCAAGAGTACTGGAGTGGGTTGCCATTTCCTTCTTCAACGTATAAAATGAAAGAAAAAAGTCCCACTGTTCAGTTGAAAAGAGATGCCGTCTGTGATACTGAGTATTAGAAAGTGCTGTGTATATTAATTAGGATTGTTATCATCTAAATATGTCACTTTCTTTCTAGATCTGAAGGAAAAATTTAACTCACAGGAGTCTTTTTCCACTTGACACAAACCTATTTAATCATTTGCTTGATTTATACATCTTGAGCATTAACAAGTAATTAAGAGCTCGTTTTCAAATAAATTGGGTGTTTGCTTTGTCTCTTCAAAGGGACTATTAACCAAGGCAGGGATTGAATTTTCTATTTCTGTTTTATCTTCTTATCTTGCCCAATGCAGGGATCTTCATTTACCAGGAGTTCAATAAATTCAGGATGAAGAACTGACTCAAGAATGAGAATCTGTGGGAAAAGTCAAGAAGTCATCATGCTTATGGAGAGTAACACATTTGATGAAGACAAGTCTGGGGAATCCAGAAGGTGCAAGTTAAGTTGGAGAGATATGTTCCTAAATGGGTTAGTGAGAAATAATGGGGTCATGGAGAAGGGCAAGGTCCCTAAATCCCAATCTCACGTTCTGTGAGGATGGATATTGGCTCTTTCTGGTGTAGGGATGGTATGGTGAGGTGTAAAAACGACTAAAGTAGGACTCAGCGTCCCTGGCTGGAGATTTGATTTAACACCTTTAAATCAGTTTAAAAATCTGTAGCATGATGAAAGTGAAAGTGGAAGTTGCTCAGTCGTGCTCAGATCTTTGTGACTCCATGGACTGCAGCCCACCAGTGTCCTCTGTCCATCCCATGCACTTCTCCAGGGGATCTTCGCAGCCCTGGGAGTGAACTCGGGTCTCCTGCATTGCAAGCAGATTCTTTACCAGCTGAGCCATCGTGGAAGCCCTTGTAATACAATAGGCTGAACTAGATCACTGTCAGGTTATTACTTCCGCTTCAAAAATGTTACAGAATCACAAACAAGAGACTGACTTCTAAGTCTTAACATATAAAAACCTTCCACAAATCAAATTTAAGAAGCCAGTAACCCAACAGAGAAGGTGAAGAATGTAAGTAGAGAGTTCACAGAAAAGAAATCACAGCAACTTTTAAACCAAAAGAGCAATGGAGGTTAAAACTACAAAGAAATTCAATGTTTTCAGCTATCAGGAAATAACGAGTTCCACAACACACTGTGTTCACTGTGTTGCTGAGCATGAGGAAGCCAGCACTCTCAAAAAGTAGTGGAAGTGTATATTGGAATATCCTCTAGGGAGGACAGTTTGGTCATCACCAAATTACTTATTAAAATTAACGGCTTCCCAGGTGGCACAGTGGTAAAGAATCTGCCTGCAATTCAGGAGACGCAAGAGACACAGATTTGATCCCTGGGTTGGGAAGATCCCTTGGAGTAGGAAATGGAAACCAGCTCCAGTTTTCTTGCCTAGAAAATTCCATGGACAAAGAAGCCTGGCAGGCTACAATCCATGGGGTTGCAAAGAGTCAGATGTGACTGAGCACACACACACACACACACACACACACGTTAAAAGTTCACATACCCTTTGATGTGGCTATTTCATTCCCACATGTTTATCCTTATAGATATAGTCACACATTTGAGAAACTACGCATGTAAAAGGACATTCACTGCAGCATTTTTTACTACCAGTGGATTTAAAACAAACTGAATTTCCACCTATGGACTGCTATTTAAATAAACTATGGTATACTGTGTTTCCATGCAATGCAATCATGACAACCTTTAGAAAGAATGAGGCATCTTTAAATGTACTTGCATGAAAAAAATCTTCAAGATATATGTTTAATAAAAAAGATAGGAGTAAGATAGTGTGTATAGTATAGTACCATTTTAGTTATTATACAGAAAACATTTATTATATAATATGCATATTCCTTTTTACTTAGAAACACTTTAAAACTTACAAAGTTGTAAAAATAAAGATATAATCTTTATTTTTTATCTTTATGGAAAAATAAAGATAAATGACATTCACATACCCTTTACCCACTCATTTACTGTCAACATTTTATCCCATTTGTTTTATCATATGAATATATATAGTTTTAATGTCTCTGGAAGCTGTCATAAGAAAGTTGTAACAACGGCTGCTTTGAAGGAGGGAGCTGAATGACTAGAAGACTTACTTTTTACTCTATGCCCTCTGGGACCTTTTGAATTTTGTATGACATTTAAAAAATTAAATTTAAATTTATATGAGCATCTCTGCAAAAATTCTGAGGTCTGCAACTTCAGAGTAAAGATCACTGTTCCACTGAAGGAAGACAGATATCTGAAAATGAAAGGCAAAAGGTAGCCAAGAGTGACTCCACAGTGATGAGAGATAGTTTATCTTTATAGAAGTCTTCCGTCTGATAAAGGAAGAAAGATGATTATTTTATCAGCATTTGTAACCCCTGTTGTGGCAGTGGGTCAATAGCTGTTAATATCAAAAGGACATTTATGAACACATTTGGATGTCCCCTGATGGAGGTACACATCACTGCCTGTGAAGGATTCAAACCCAAACAGTTGATCTTGAATTAGATCAGCTTCTACTGCATACGCTTAGTCGCATCTGACTCTTTGCAGTCCCATGGACTGTAGCTCATCAGTCTCCTCTGTCCGTGGCATTTTCCAGACAAGAACACTGGAGTGGGTTACCATTTCCTTCTCCAGGGATTTTCCCAACCCAGGGATCAAAACTGAGTCTCTTGTTTTCCTGCATTGGCAGGTGTTTTTTTTTGGTTTTGTTTTGTTTTGTTTTTTAACTACTGTTACCACCTGGGACTATAAAGAAAGCTGAGTGCAGAAGAATTGATGCTTCTGAACTGTGGTGTTGGAGAAGACTCTTGAGAGTCCCTTGGACTGCAAGGAGATCCAACCAGTCCATCCTAAAGGAGATCAGTCCTGGGTGTTCATTGGAAGGACTGATGTTGAAGCTGAAAGTCCAATACTTTGGCCACCTGGTGTGAAGAGCTGACTCATTTGAAAAGACCCTGATGCTGGGAAAGATTGAGGGCAGGAGAAGACTGAGGACGACAGAGGATGAGGTGGCTGGATGGCATCACTGACTTGATGGACATGCGTTTGGGTGGACTCCGGGAGTTGGTGATGGACAGGGAGGCCTGGCGTGCTGCGGTTCATGGGGTTGCAAAGAGTCGGACACGACTGAACAACTGAACC
>SJYX01011837.1:13756-170803 GCA_006410675.1 Oreotragus oreotragus
CTCTTGAGAGTCCCTTGGACTGCAAGGAGATCCAACCAGTCCATCCTAAAGGAGATCAGTCCTGGGTGTTCATTGGAAGGACTGATGTTGAAGCTGAAAGTCCAATACTTTGGCCACCTGGTGTGAAGAGCTGACTCATTTGAAAAGACCCTGATGCTGGGAAAGATTGAGGGCAGGAGAAGACTGAGGACGACAGAGGATGAGGTGGCTGGATGGCATCACTGACTTGATGGACATGCGTTTGGGTGGACTCCGGGAGTTGGTGATGGACAGGGAGGCCTGGCGTGCTGCGGTTCATGGGGTTGCAAAGAGTCGGACATGACTGAACAACTGAACTGAACTGAAATGAACCACCTGGGAAGCCCTCGACTTCTGGACTTAATGTATCAATTATAGGATACACAGGGATCAGAAGAATGCATCATCCTTGGTAGGTGCGTTCCTGTGGGCTGTGCTCACCAGCTCTTGTATTGGCAGGCTTCTGGTACATTCAGGCCATGGGAGGTCCTGGGAGGTATGCAGGAGCAGAAGTTGGAGAGAAGCCAGGGTCTTGTCTGTTCTGTTGAGGCCCCCCACACCGGATACTTCTTTTCTGCAGCTCAGGCTCCTATTACACCAACATGGTTCCTGTCTCCACCTCCTGACTTTATCCTTTCAGTTCAGTTCAGTTCAGCCGCTCAGTCGTGTCCGACTCTCTGCGACCCCATGAATCGCAGCACGCCAGGCCTCCCTGTCCATCACCATCTCCCGGAGTTCACTCAGACTCGCGTCCCTCGAGTCCCTGATGCCATCCAGCCATCTCATCGTCCTTCGTCCCCTTCTCCTCCTGCCCCCAATCCCTCCCAGCATCAGAGTCTTTTCCAGTGAGTCAACTCTTCGCATGAGGTGGCCAAAGTACTGGAGTTTCAGCTTTAGCATCATTCCTTCCAAAGAAATCCCAGGGTTGATCTCCCTCAGAATGGACTGGTTGGATCTCCTTGCAGTCCAAGGGACTCTCAAGAGTCTTCTCCAACACCACAGTTCAAAAGCATCAATTCTTATCCCTTAGACTCCAGTAAAACCTTCTCTTGCTTTAGTTCCTTCTGGGTTAGGGGTAACAGTTGTTTCCTCCTATTGTAACTTCACTTGTTTGGCTTTTTGGCTCCTCCCATCACCTGTGTAATTAATTCCCCTCTTTTTAAATACTCTGAGTGGTTTCTGTTTTCCTGATTGGACACTAACTGATATACATGGCTTTAATGATTATTTCAAACATATGTGCCTTGGAACAAATAATTTCTAAAGTAAGTATTTTTCAGTATTTCTCATAGAAAAGAGATCCTCTGGCCTCTATTTTATGATATTAGCACAGTCTTTATACAAAACCTGTAAAGATGACAGGATAAAACTATAAGAAAGTCATAAGAACTGTTTTTCATGTGGTTACCTGATTTGTGACAAAGATGCCATTATATCTCAGTGCAGGAAAGTCTTTTAGAAAATGATATTGGGTCAATTAGAACTCATTAAAATAAAAGAGAAGCATTGATCCTCTAGTTCACATCACACCACCAACAAAAAAAGATTGTGATGACCTATAGACCTATACAGGCTTCCCTGATGATGCAGGTGGTAAAGAATCTGCCTGCAATGTAGGAGATGTGGGTTCAATCCCTGGGTCCAAAAGATCCTCTGGAGTAGGAAATGACAACCTGTTCCAGTACTTTTGCCTGGGAAATCCAATGGACAGAGGAGCCTGCTGGGCTACAGTCCATGAGGTGGCAAAGATTCAGACACAACCGAACATGCACGCATAGACCTATATATAAACCCTAAGGCTATAAGTTCCTAAAAAAAAGCCATGGGGGAATATCTATGATTTAAGGTAGACAAAAAATTTAAAAATAGTACTTAAAAATCACTAAACAAGAGAAAAGCTTAATATGTTGGTTCATTAAAATTAAGAACTGTTCATCAAGAGACTGAAAAGGCAAGCGATAGACTGGGAAAAGAGAACCTCTCTCTGTGTGTCTCTTTCTCTCTGCCTCCCTACCCAGGCCCACCCTGCTCCCCTCCATGATAAGGGACTTATCCAGAACATGTAAAGAAGCACAAGTCAAAGGAAAATGACTTCCAATCCAATGGAAAAATGGGAAAACCTGAAATAGGCACTTAGCAAAAAAACACATTCAAATGACCAATAAGTATATGAAAAGGTGCTCAAAGTCATCTGATCAGAAAAACACAAGTTAAAACCATAATGTGATATCACTAAAATTAAAAGGACTGGATAAAACCAAATGTTGGCAAAGATGTGGTAGACAACTAGAATTCTTATACACTGCTGATGGAATATGAGTTAGTTTAACCACATTGGAAAATTATTCAGTAGGGTTTTTAGTTTTTAATAGCTCTGAGGTATAATTCATGTATAATAAATTATACTTTTTTAATGCATATAATTTGATGGCTGAGTTTTGACCTATGTGTGCAATCATGAAATGACTACCACAGTCAAGAAAATGAACATGTTCATCATCCCCAGAGGTTTCCTCATGCCTCGTGGAATCCATCCCTTCCTCTCTACTCCCCCAAGCCCATTCCCTAGGCATTACTGATCTATTTTCTATCACTATGAATTAGTTTGCTTTTTCTAGAATTTTATATACATGGAATCATATAGTATTTTTTATCTAGCTTCTTTTACTCAGTTACTTTGAGATTTATCTATGTTGCTGTGTCTTTCAATAGTACATTTTTTAATTGCTGAGTAAGCAATGGCAACCCACTCCAGTACTCTTGCCTGGAGAATCCCAGGGATGGGGGAGCCTGATGGGCTGCCGTCTATGGGGTCGCTAAGAATCGGACACGACTGAGCGACTTCACTTTCACTTTTCACTTTCATGCATTGGAGCAGGAAATGGCAACCCACTCCAGTGTTCTTGCCTGGAGAATCCCAGGAATGGGGGAGCCTGATGGGCTGCCGTCTATGGGGTCGCACAGAGTCGGACATGACTGAAGCGACTTAGCAGCAGCAGCAGCAGCAGCATTCCATTATATGGCTATACCTCAATTTGTTAATGTAGTCCTCTGTTGGTGAATATTTGGGTTGTTTCTGGTGTTTTACTATTACAAGTAAAGCTATGAACATTAATGTACAAGCCTTTGTGTGAATAAATGCCTATTTCTCTTGGGTAAATACTTGGAACAGAATGGCTGAGTCATAGGTCAATTATGTGCAACTTTTAAAGAAATGAGCAGAAGTTTTTTTTTTTTAATATGTCATAAATACATAAATTAAATAAATTTCTTTTTTTTTTCCCCCCTGAGGCTTGCTAAGTTAAGGTCAAAAAGAGAGAAAGAAAGAAGCTTTATTCCTCTCCTCTTTTTGATCTGATGAAAGTTCCAAATGAAATTAATATTGATTTACCCAAAGAAAGGACAGATGTTTTAGGTGGGTATGTATGTTTATAATGGGCCTATTATTGATAGACAGTAAGTACAAGGGCATCACGAGAAAGTGGAATTATGATTCAGTCACAAAAGAAGCAAGAGGGATTTCAATTTTCTAAGGCTTCAGGCCATGACTAGACCAAATTGTTTTTCTCAGCAATAATTCAGACAGCTTAAGCAATCAGTTAGAATATTGGAATCACGTATCTGACTTTGTATCTGCAGAATCTAGGCATTGCTTGTATCTAGAAAGTGGAATTATGATTCAGTCACAAAAGAAGCAAGAGGGATTTCAATTTTCTAAGGCTTCAGGCCATGACTAGACCAAATTGTTTTTCTCAGCAATAATTCAGACAGCTTAAGCAATCAGTTAGAATATTGGAATCACGTATCTGACTTTGTATCTGCAGAATCTAGGCATTGCTTGTATCTGAAGCCACTACTGTAGACAGAATAACAGCCCCCAGAGATGTTTATGTTCTAGTCCTTGGGGGCTGTGAATATTTTAGGTTATATGGCAAAGGACAATGAGAGTTGCAGTTGGAACGAAAATTGCTAATAAACTGATTTTTTTTTAATTTTTATTTTTACTTTTACTTTACAGTACTGTATTGGTTTTGGCATACATTGACATGAATCCGTCATGGGTGTACATGAACTCCCAAACATGAACCCCCCCTCCCACCTCCCACCCCACATCATCCCTCCGGATCATCCCCATACACCAATGTATACACTAAATATTCAATGGATATTGAATGGATCACATATTGAATGGATAACAAACCCACCTTGGATATTCCTAAAAGAAATGAATGCATATGTCTGCCCAAATATACATATAAGAGTATTCATTGTACTTTATTCACAATAGCCAGAAATCAATCAGATATCCAAATGTGTACAAACAGTGGCCAAGGATCCTTCACCACTGTGGTGTTATAGAATCTCCCTGGGCCAACAAGCGTACTTTGTTGTTCAGTAAATCTGACTGTCACGACCAGTCCATGACATACACCCTCAGTTCCCCTGTCTCTCTCTTCCATCAATGTTGTTTGTCAAACCCAACACTTATCAAACCAGATTTCTGCCTGTTTCCTGCCAGTACCCGAGCTGCTGAAGGAAAGCATACCATAATCTTGTGACTGGTCCCCAGAGGTTCTCAACTGAGAATGGCTTGGCTCCCTATAGGGTACTTGGAAATTTTGTGGGGAACATTTTTGATAATCATAATCAATGATATAGGTATTACTTAGGGCCAGGGATGCCAGATGCTGAAAAACATGCATTCCCAAAAGGCTAATTGCATCTCCACTGAAAAACACTGCTTGATCACAAATCTCAAGTGTTCAGTTCAGTTCAGTCACTCAGTCTTGTCTGACTCTTTGGGACCCCACGGACTGGAGCATGCAAGGCCTTCCTGTCTATCACCAACTCTTTCCATACATCTCACCCTCTCCTCCCTTCTCCCCATGTCCGTAAGTCTATTCTTGATGTCTATTTCTCCATTGCTTCCCTGTAAATAAATTCTTCAGTACCATTTTTCTAGATTCCATATATGTGCATTAGAATAGGATATTTATCTTTCTCTTATGACTCACTGTTATCCATTCTTTCACTGCTACTGCTGTTGCTGCTAAGTCACTTCAGTCATGTCCGACTCTGTGCGACCCCATAGACGGCAGCCCACCAGGCTCCCCCGTCCCTGGGATTCTCCAGGCAAGAACACTGGAGTGGGTTGCCATTTCCTTCTCCAATGCATGAAAGTGGAAAGTGAAAGTGAAGTCACTCAGTCATGTCCAACTCACTTAACTCTGTATAATAGGTTCTAGGTTCATCCACCTCATCAGAACTGATTCAAATATTTTCCTTTTTATGGCTGAGTAATATGCCATTGTGTATATGTACCACAACTCCTTTATCCATTCATCTGTCGATGGACATTTAGGTTGCTTCCATGTTCTAGCTATTGTAAATAGTGCTGCAATGAACAATGGGATACATGTATCTTTTTCAATTTTGGTTTTCCAAGAGTATATGCCTAGAAATGGGGTTGCTGGGTCATATGGTGGTTTTATTGCTAGTTTTTTAAGGAATCCCCATACTGTCTTCCATAGTGGCTGTATCTATTTACATTCCCACCAACAGTGCCAGAGCGTTCCCTTTTCTTCACACCCTCTCCAGCATTTATTGTTTGTAGACTTTTTAATGATGGCCATTCTGACTGGTGTGAGGTGATATTTCATTGTGGGTTTGATTTGCATTTCTCTAATAATGAGTGATGTTGAGCATCTTTTCATGTGTTTGTTAGCCATCTGTGTGTCTTCTTTGGAGAAATGTCTGTTTAAGTCTTTTTCCCACTTTTTGATTGGGCTGTTTGTTTTTCTGGCATAGAGTTGTATGAGCTGCTTGTATATTTTGGAAATTCATCCTTTGTCAGTTGCTTCATTTGCTATTATTTCTCTCTCATTCTGAGGGTTGTCTTTTCACCTTGCTTATAGTTTCCTTTGCTGTGCAAAAGCTTTTAAGTTTAATCAGGTCCCAGTTATTTATTTTTGTTTTTATTTCTGTTACTCTAAAAGGTGGGTCATAGAAGATCTTGCTTTGATTTATGTCATCGAGTGTTCTGCCTGTGTTTTCCTCTAAGAGTTTATTAAGTTTCTGGTCTTACATTTAGGTCTTGAATCCATTTTAAGTTTATCTTTGTGTATGGTGTTAGGAAGTGTTCTAATGTCATCCTTTTACATGTAGCTGTCCAGTTTTCCCAACACCNAGTTTCTGGTCTTACATTTAGGTCTTGAATCCATTTTAAGTTTATCTTTGTGTATGGTGTTAGGAAGTGTTCTAATGTCATCCTTTTACATGTAGCTGTCCAGTTTTCCCAACACCATTTATTGAAGAGGCTGTCTTTGCCCCATTGTATATTCTTGCCTCCGTTGTCAAAAATAGTGTACCCATAGGTGCATGGGTTTATTTCTGGGCTTCCTTTCTTGTTCCATTGGTCTATATTTCTGTGTTTGTGCCAGTACCAGCCTCTCTTGATGACTGAAGCTTTGTAGTATAATCTGAAGTCAGGAAGGTTGACTCCTCCAGCTTCATTCTTCTTTCTTAAGACTGCTTTGGCTATTCGGGGTCTTTTTTTGTTTCCATATGAATTGTGAAATATTTTGTTCTAGTTCTGTGAAAAATGCTATTGTTAATTTGATAAGGAGCACATTGAGTCCATTGCATTTGGTAGTATGGACATTTTCACAATATTGATTCTTCCTATCCATAATCATCTGTTTATGTCATCTTTGATTTCTTTCATTAGTGTCTTATAATTTTCTGTGTACAGTTCTTTTGTCTCCTTAGATAAGTTTATTCCTAGATATTTAATTCTTTTTGTTGCAATGGTGAATGGGATTGATTCCTTAATTTCTCTTTCTGAGTTTTCATTGTTAGTATATAGAAATGCAAGTCTAGGGTGTTGGAGTCAGTGCTCCTGCTCCAAAGGCTCAGGGCTTGATCTCTGGTCAGGAACAAAGATTCCATAAGGGGTTTGTTATGGCATTAAGAGAGATTAAAACAAATATCCAAAAATGAGACACCAAAGTTGAACCCCAGACAAACGGCAGTTACAAGTTTTCATTGTTAGTATATAGAAATGCAAGTCTAGGGTGTTGGAGTCAGTGCTCCTGCTCCAAAGGCTCAGGGCTTGATCTCTGGTCAGGAACAAAGATTCCATAAGGGGTTTGTTATGGCATTAAGAGAGATTAAAACAAATATCCAAAAATGAGACACCAAAGTTGAACCCCAGACAAACGGCAGTTACAAAATCAGGCAAATAATTAAAATAATGGAATATACACATATACATAAAAACCCATGAGCAAAGTCAAAACAGTCCAACAAAAATAAAGTACAATAGGTTGACCTGGTGAACAAAGGAAATAAAAAATTATATTTACCAGTTAAGAACAAAATAATAGGTTTAAAAAATTAAAATTAAAAAAAAGAGAGAGAAAAATAAGGAAAACTCCCCAGACCTGCAAAAGGCCAATGTAGAGACAGAGGCTTATAACAATAGAAAGTGTGACTGAGGAGGGGGAAAAAAAAAAAAAGCTCAAAAGCTTAATTAGATTTCATAGTGCCAATAAAATCGACAACTACAACAGAGGGGGGATAAAAGGAAAAAAAAATTCTACAGAACAAGTCAAAACATAAGAATAATAAATGTTTTTCTTGAGTCACTGCTGTCAGAGTTCTTTCCCTCGCTGGGAGTCACAGTCCACCTCACCTCCCTAGGATTCACTCTAACACTGTGCTATCTCTGGACCTGCTGTGGGGGCAGCTCAGATTCTAATCTGCTGCTGCTCCTCTGTGTTCTTGCTTCCAATGTCCACAGCTATCAGAGCTAGTGCGTTTTCTTTGGTGGGAGCTCTCAATGACCTTTTATATATTCCATAAACACTGAGTCTGCCTAGATGATCATGTGGATTTAACGTGCAGCTTGTACAGCTGGTGGGAGGGTTTTGGGTCTTCTTCCTTAGTCACACTGCCCCCGAGTTTCAATTGTGGCTTTATTTCCACCTCTGCACATGGGTTGTCCACTGGGGTTTGCTCCTGAGGCTGCCCTGGAGGACTTGGGTTTGTCCCTGTGAGGGCCAGGTGTGGAGGTGATGCAGCTGCTTGGGTCGCAGGAGTTCTGGCAGCACCAGGTACGCAGGGGAGTTGGCGGCTAGGGCAGCAGGAAATAAAGTGCTCTCTAAGGGTATGGCAACCAGTACTGGCCAATACGCTCCAGTACTCTTGCCTGGAGAAGGCCCCTCCCTGACAAGAGAAGCCTGGCAGGCCACGGTCTGCAGAGTAGGACACTCCTGAAGTGACCCTGCCGCAGAGGCACAAGACTTTTTTTTGCCTGTGGCAGCTTTGCCCCAGTGAAAGTTGAGCATGAAGGTGGCACAGCTGCTTGGCTTGTGGGGACCCTGGCGGTGCCAAGTGTGCAGGGACATGGACTGCCTCCGTAGCAGGAGTTATGGCCCTATCAGAGTCTTTTTTCCAGCCTCTTGTAGCTAGTGATCAGAAGGCCTCTTTGGCCGGTCTTTCTCCGTAGCTCCACCTGTTCAGGCACTTAGAGGGCTTCCTTGCCTAGGGTCCTTCTCTGTGGTTCAGCGCATCAGGCACATAGAGGGGGCCCCCCGACTGGGGTCTTACTCTGTAGATAGGCGTGTCAGGCACTTAAAGAAGCAACATGGGGTGCATCAGGCATTTGATGGGCCATCCTCTCTGTTGTTCCACTGCCAATGCTGGCGTCTTGTGGGAGGGAGGCTATGGTGATGGCTCCACCCACTACGTGTGACAGCAGTATCTCCTTGTTTCCATGGCTGCCCAGCTTTCCTCCACAGTCATTTCCCACCACAGTCTCTTCCCTCACAGCCCCTTGATCCGTCTTTCTGCAGTCAACAGCAGCCCCCACCCAGGGAGTGCTCCACAGTCCCTAAACTCCAGCTCCCAGCAGCTGCATGGTCTGGGGTGTGTATGGCTGCGGGGAAGGACTGTCTGATTCTCATTCTATTTAGGCTGCCACAGAGCAGCTTCACTCTCAGCCTTAAATGTTTCTTCTCTGACTCAGAAAATTGCCTTGATGTGGGGATTGGACCCCTGCTTCAGTTCCCCCACCCGCCTAGGGCAGGTCCACTAAACTAACACTCCTGTTTTTCTCTTTAGTTCCTTTGCCCTACTGAGTTTTGTGTGGGTCTATATATTCTTTTCCTCTGGTCAGGTACTCCTGTCCTCTCTCAGCTGGTGTTCTGCACGACCTTCTGTGTCTGAAGGTGTATTCCTGTTGTATCCTTGGAGAGAGATGCACTCCACATCCACCTACTCCTCTGCCATCTTGTCCTAAACCTCCCATATTTCTTATTCAATAGAAAAAAGAAGAGTTCAGGAAAAAACTTCCACATGCTCTTGATATCTGCCAATATATCTACATATACACCCACACACTCAATGTCCCCTATTATCACTATGGGTAAACTGTTCAGGCCATTTTCTAAGTCCTTTAATCAAATACTGGATCCCATCCCCGCTCACTCAACAACTTCCCTCCTGCAACCATTGTATCATCGATTTTCCTCTCTCTGTTCTACTTAGTCCCATCAGGACACAAATAATCCATATAATTTCATAACCATCAAATATTTTCCCCTGACATCATGTTCCTCTCTATATTTTAGAAGGTAGTAAATTGCAGGGAGTCAGGGGCCTGGCTCTGTCACCATCTCACCTTGGGTGGCTGAACTCTGGCACACCTCCGTTTCCCATCTATACAATGAAAGGGTGATACTAGTTCATCTCTAAGGTCCCTTCCCTCGTTAACATTTGACATCTCTGACATGTCACCTTACAATGTGTATATGTGGCAAGGCACCGAGGAAAGTCAAGTTGTTTAAGAAAGCTGTCAGGTTCAAGAAGCACCACAAGAAGGGAAGGGGTGGGTAAGAAACACACTTTTCCACCTGAGAAAATGTTGGGGGACTGAGATAAGAACACAATGATCCTGATTCCATCACACAAGAGATGGAGAAGGTCCGGGTGAGATTTAGCTCAAACATTTGAAGATAAAGGAAATACTGGTAAGAAGATGAGGCTGCAAAAATAGGCTGGAGTCACATTGTTGGGATCTTGAGGTTTGGATGAAAAGCTTGTATCCTTTCGGAGAAGGCAATGGCAACCCACTCCGGTACTCTTGCCTGGAAAATCCCATGGATGGAGGAGCCTGGTAGGCTGCAGTCCATGGGGTCGCTAAGTCGGACACGACTGAGCGACTTCACTTTCACTCTTCACTTTCATGCATTGGAGAAGGAAATGGCAACCCACTCCAGTGTTCTTGCCTGGAGAATCCCAGGGACAGGAGAGCCTGGTGGGCTGCAGTCTATGGGGTCACACAGAGTCAGACACGACTGAAGTGACTTAGCAACTTGGTCAAAAGACATTTGGAAATTATAAACAGAAAATAAATAAGTAGCCCCCAAATATTATTAAAGAATTTTTCTTTCTGATTACTACTATACATTGAAGTCTGGCATCCAGTCTCTCCAAATCAAAAACATTCAAGTCACCATAGGAGAATACCCATTTCTTGTTTCATACTGGGGCATGCTGTTATTTGTGGGGTGGCTAAGACTAGTCTTGTTATAGGAAGGGCAGTTGTTTAACGATATGACATACTCAGTTCTAAGGTCAAATATACATTCCCATTCAATTGCTAACATATTCTTCTTTGTTTTATATAAAGCTCAACATTAAACACTTCAATGCCTAAGAACCTTTAACACTGATGCCAGTTGCAAGGTTTGTAAAGCTGTCTGAGGAGCCTGAGAGCCTAAATTCCCATCGACCCCACCATCATTCACAGGGTGTCCTTAGGAAAGGACCTGACTCTATTAGTTGGAAAATTGGAAACCTGGGGACTTCAGTACTAGGTTCAAATCCTGGCCCTCCTACTGATGTGACTCAGAGCCCCAACTCTCATTGTGCCTCAATTTCCTCATCTGTAGAGTGGGGATAATAACTAGCTTCACAGGATTCTTGGGAGAATTAAATGTGTTCATAGATAGAATAACCCCTGGCACATAAGGGATTATATATACTGACTGTTATATTACTCACTTCACCATGATATTTCAGCCTCTTTGAGGATATCACTGCTTACTGAAGATTTTAAATACAAAAGGCAAGAACATAGTTTCAGTAAACTCAAATGACTGAGAAACAGAACTCAGGATGCTCAGAAATGTGACTTTATACTTTCACTTCTTCTAGACTCACTGGTGTGTATCCTATGATCAGAGACCTCTGGGAAGAAAGAAGCTCTGTGAGAATTTTTCCTTTGAGCTGGTCACAGTCATCCTCCAAAATAGTCATCCTCCAAAATAGCATGTTCTTCAGGAAAGCTCTTCCACTCACCCACCATGTAACCCATTTCCATCTGCCTTTTTCAACGTCTTGTTAGTTCCTTTCCCTGTTTTCCCTTTGATTGGTTCGTTGATGCCAGTTTCTCTTTCCTTCCTTTCACAGCCCATTTTTTAATGTGTGTTTATGCACATATGGCAGGGAGGTGAGGGGTTGGGGGCTTTCCCAATGGCTCAGTGGTAAAGAATCTGCCTGCAATTGCAGGTGACACAGGAGATGTGGGTTCGATCCCTGGGAACCTGGAGATGGCAACCCACTCCAATATACTTGCCTGAAAAATCCCATGGACAAAGGAGCCTGGCAGGCTACAGTCCAAAGTGTTGCAAAGAATAAGAACAACAGAGCAAATGTGCCAGAGGTCAAAGCCTGATAACTTGGGTCAGAATATCTGTGTCTCTCATAAGAGGTTGATAAGAGAGTGCAGAATTTCTTGGTTGACACAATGAAAGAAAGTGTTTTGGGAACCATGTAGGAGACTTTCAACAGCAAAACTTCCTCTGGGAAATATAGAGAGCGTGCATTTTCTATTCCTGTGTGCTTTCCTCACACTTGGAGGAAAGAGAGTTAACATTTCAACTCATGAGTCCTGTGCGGATGCTCTTAAGACAAGGTAACAGTGCGGCTGAGTTCAACATACTCTCAGATCTGACCCTCTGGAAAATCTCTGCAAGGTCACAGCTCACTAGCACCGTGACAAAACAAGGACATCCTATATAGTGTGGTAACTACGGCGTATTTCCGGAACAGCCTCGAATGCAAATAAAGTTTTAGTCTCCAAAAATGCTCACTTGCAACTGTCATATCCTAGAGTCCCAAATGTTTATAAGAAAGAAAGTACTAAAACTTTTAAGACATGAAAGTACAATATACTATTCTTGTCCCTAGGTCACCCAGAACAAAGGTCAGGACTGACAGTTCTCTGCTGGAATGTGTTTATTTTCAAGTCTTCACAGAGCCAGCCCTGGCTAACACAGCAGCAGGATGTGGTCATCAATCAAAACTTGCAGAACTTTGTGAACTGCTTCCGTTGCACTGTGTTCTTTTCAGGAATTTGCTTTGGCAGACTCCTTGTATTTATGATGTTAGACTTAAGTGGCCAGAGGTCATTGCTGAAAAATATAATTCTAGTAGATCCTTACAGTGTCTAGAGTCAAAGGGTTGGTAGTGAATTTATAAAGGATGTGATGATGATTCTTTACTAGTTTCCAGTTCATAGTTTATCTTCAGCTACATTTTGAGGTGATGAAGTATAATTATAAGAAGACAATAAGCTTAGAGACAAAGGCCAGATAGATTAAAAAAAAAAAAAAGCCAGCCCTGGCTAACACAGCAGCAGGATGTGGTCATCAATCAAAACTTGCAGAACTTTGTGAACTGCTGCTGTTGCACTGTGTTCTTTTCAGGAATTTGCTTTGGCAGACTCCTTGTATTTATGATGTTAGTCTTAAGTGGCCAGAGGTCATTGCTGAAAAATATAATTCTAGTAGATCCTTACAGTATCTAGAGTCAAACGGTTGGTAGTGAATTTATAAAGGATGTGATGATGATTCTTTACTAGTTTCCAGTTCATAGTTTATCTTCAGCTACATTTTGAGGTGATGAAGTATAATTATAAGAAGACAATAAGCTTAGAGACAAAGGCCAGATAGATTAAAAAAAAAAAAAACTGAGATGTTGGGGTTCAAACCCAGGTCTTCTAATTTCAGAGCCCATGTTCTTTTCGCAACATTCTACCAAGTTAAGTGCTATAAACAAGACAAGAAGAAAAGGAATCTTCAGCTCTTAAAACATAGGATACTATTAAACCTTTAAAGATAGGAGCAGGCTCTCTTTCACCAAAGAGTGTACTGTTGGTGAAAATATATCCATCCTTTATGTCTTTACAAATAACTAATGCAAATCAAAAGTCATTTAGATATTTAAGCAGAGCACGACATTGATTTTCCTGCCTCTTCTTCTTCCTACCTTCTCTACCCCCAGTTAATAAAATGCATGGCTTTGTAGATACATGTCTAATTGTTTTTCACAATAATATTGTAGTTTAAAGCAAAAATAGAAAAAACCACCACACATAAAAATGGGTGTGAAACTGTTAAATACTGCCCATATCCCTGGCAAGAAGTAGGATATTTTTTAAATGTGTTGTATGGGGCTTCCTGGGCAGTTCAGTGGTTAAGACTCTATGTTTCCACTTAAGGGGGAATGGCTTCNCAATAATATTATAGTTTAAAGCAAAAATAAAAAAAACCACCACACATAAAAATGGGTGTGAAACTGTTAAATACTGCCCATATCCCTGGCAAGAAGTAGGATATTTTTTAAATGTGTTGTATGGGGCTTCCTGGGCAGTTCAGTGGTTAAGACTCTATGTTTCCACTTAAGGGGGATTGGCTTCAATTCCTGGTTGAGGAACTAAGATCTCATATAAAAGGCAGCCAAATAAATAAATAGGACATGAGTTTGAGTAAACTCTAGGAGACGGTGAAGGACAGGGAAGCCTGGTATGCTACAGTTCATGGGGTCGCAAAGAGTTGGACATGACTTAGTGACTGAACAAAACGGAAGAAACTCTCTGTATTAAAAAAAAAGAAAATGTGGTGTAAATAAAAATGGGTGTGAAACTGTTAAATACTGCCCATATCCCTGGCAAGAAGTAGGATATTTTTAAAATGTGTTATATGGGGCTTCCTGGGCAGTTCAGTGGTTAAGACTCTATGTTTCCACTTAAGGGGGAATGGCTTCAATTCCTGGTTGAGGAACTAAGATCTCATATAAAAGACAGCCAAATAAATAAATAGGACATGAGTTTGAGTAAACTCTGGGAGATGGTGAAGGACAGGGAAGCCTGGTATGCTACAGTTCATGGGGTCGCAAAGAGTCGGACATGACTTAGTGACTGAACAAAACGGAAGAAACTCTCTGTATTAAAAAAAAAGAAAATGTGGTGTAGTCAAGGAGTTCATATTTATATTGTCACAGCCAGAAGTAACTATAAAGGGCAGGGCTTCTGATTAATGTGAGAATCCAAAGTGGCACTTAGCTNGGACATGACTTAGTGACTGAACAAAACGGAAGAAACTCTCTGTATTAAAAAAAAAGAAAATGTGGTGTAGTCAAGGAGTTCATATTTATATTGTCACAGCCAGAAGTAACTATAAAGGGCAGGGCTTCTGATTAATGTGAGAATCCAAAGTGGCACTTAGCTCAGTGTCAGTGAAAAAAATACTTCGTGCAGGTGTTGTGCTCAGTGCTGTAGATACTGGGGTTTTTAAAACAGGTCCAGCATGGTTTCCCCTGCTGGAGGGTATAGTCTGGGTGGGAAGCTGTTGTCTTTTGCCAAAACCTGCATGGAAGGTTAACCCAGTTCCTTTCATTACTGCAGCAATATGAAGAAAATATTTTGTGGCAGGCAGCATCCAGAGGTCTATTTGCAGAATTGATGAAGCTTGGCAAATCTGAATACCACAAAGTTTTCCCAAGTTGCCAATAGGTAGAGAGACGACTGCAGTGACAGAAATACAGCTGCTAAAGATCTTACATGTACAAGCTTGAACCTAGAGAAACCGCTCATAGTGACAAATAACTCTCTGAAATTTGTTGCTCTATGAAAGGAAGGTCATCAGTCTCTAACAGACCCCCTGGATACCACAAGCCTATGCATGATGCAGAACAGCAGAATCTAAATAAAAACAGGACTCTCATGAATCAGGTATTGGCCTCCTAATGGTGACATTCTGCTGGAAGAAGGCGTTATCAGGGACTGAATCGTCATAAATGGAGAGCTGGTGTTCCCCTTCTGAGGATGGGCACGTGGTCCCCAAACACATTCAAAGGATAGATGCTAGTATTTAAAGAAAGACTGGGGAGGGGGGCCTTCCCTTATGGTCCAGTGGTTGAGAATGCCCCTTGTGGTACAGGAGATACCAGTTCATGGAGCAACTAAGCCTGTGCGCCACAACTGCTGAGCCCTCGCTCTAGAGCCTGTAAACTGCAAGTGCTGAGCCCACGAGCCGCAACTACTGAAGCCTGTGCTGTGCAACAAGAGGAGCCACTGCAGCAAGTCAGCGCGCTGCAACTAGAGAGAACCCACGTGCAGCAACGACACAGTGCAGCCAAATGTAAGGACAGATCTCGGAGTGCGACACGGGGAGTTCTAGACAGGGACAGTTCTCAGGACAATGTGGGCGCAGTGAAACGCACAGCAAGGGAGGCTAGAATTACGGTCTGGCCCTGATTAACTGCTGCTGCGGCTGCTGCTAAGTCGCTTCAGTCGTGTCCGACTCTGTGCGACCCCATAGACGGCAGCCCACCAGGCTCCCCCGTCCCTGGGATTCTCCAGGCAAGAACACTGGAGTAAGTTGCCATTTCCTTCTCCAATGCGTGAAAGTGAAAAGTGAAAGTGACGTCGTCGCTCGGTCCTGTCCGACTCTTAGCGACCCCATGGACTGCAGCCCGCCAGGCTCCTCCGTCCATGGATTTTCCAGGCATGAGTACTGGAGTGGGGTGCCATTGCCTTCTCCCCTGATTAACTAGAAAGCCTATATATCATCTTGCAGTAAGTGGGTCAGTGAGTCTATGTGCTTCCGGACATTCATATACCAGATATATGGCAGTCATGGAAAACTGGGCAAATACATGGTACACCAACTGTTACTATTAGATTTCAGCATCTTCTCCTGCTCAGCCCAGGAGGACAGCATGATCCATTCTTACCACAGTGATGCAAGTAACTGTAATCAGTTAGTATCCAAAACATATAAGCTTTTTGCAACACTTGGACTAAGGTTTTTCCAGACCTCTCTTCTGAGTGGGGAGGGACATACTAACTTGTTGCTTATCAAGATTCTCACTGGATGCAGGACTGTGAAGGGGGGCTTTCAGTTAGCTGATCACATTGTAATGTAGAAAGGTGATGGACTCAGAATATACACTTCTTTAGTCCCTCTGGCTAAGGGTTTTGGTCCATCCCCTGTTGTAAGAGGCCTGGTCATTAATACCAGATTCACATTTGTCCTACATGTTTACAAGAAAATCTTAAAATTCAACATCCCTACCAGGCTATGAGATGCATGAAGTTTAGAACTATGACCCTCTTGTACAAGATTATATTCCAGGAGCTCAGGGCATAGTTGCTGCTTGACCATTATTTTTTTGAGTACGTAGTAAACTTGTAACTCCAGTAGGACACAGGAGCGTGGGTTCAGTTGCTCACAACTACAGCTGATTCTATTATTTGTGATCCTTATGTTCTATAAAGTTGCCACAAACACTAAACACTGCTTCTAAGAGAAATCCAGAGATGAAGTTCTTTTGGGCCTCCGGTCATATTTTCATCAACCAATCAGTCCATCACTTTGTTTTATGTGTGTTCTGTTTAAAGATTCTTTGTATGATATAGACTGTTGATTCATTAACATTGGATTCATGGGCAACAGTACCATAACTGATGCCTGAATGAAGCTTATTCAATACTTTATGGAGTTATTTTTTCCATGAGGCACACCATAGCCTTCTTGCATTTAGCAATATGAGACAGCACTTCAGCACTCTCCTGGGAGCCACTTTAAACAGAGAAATCAATAAGGAGCAAAATTGCCAAATAGATGGCACCAGATAAACACAGAAAGGAAATGTGCTTATAGTATGGGACCTGAAATGTGTAGGCAGAAGCAGCACTTTGTTCCACATCAATTATTTTGCTGTCCTGAGGGGGAAAACACTGAACCTCTTTGGTGTGATTAAGAAGAGTCATGGGCCCAGACGGCAGTCTGTGGTTACCACTGGGTGCCCTGCAGTTCCCCAAGAACAGGGGGCCTGATCAAGAGCTATTTCCATCTGAGGATGGTGTCACAAGACAAGAGCCATTAGGAAGATGAGTGTGGCACAATTTGATTTACAATTTAAACCAAACTGTAAAAAGCTTTGTTTAGCTGGTATTTCTCAAACCTTAAAAAAGGCATTTTTAGAAAATAAAATAGAAGATTCTATGTCACAGAGTACAAACAAAAAGTAAGACCACAGTTTGGAAACAGCTTCAGAAGTTCAGGGACACTCAGAAGTGGCTTTTGAGGACAGACAGGAAGCGTCAGAGAGCTCTTAATCAGGTCCCACACTACATTTTGGATTCTGCTAAAAGGATGTGAAATGCACATTTCTTCTCTGATCCCTAGCTTGACAAGACACACACGCTGATGTGGTACCCAGGTATGTGCAGGCAAGCTTTAACTGAGAGTAAGGAGAGGGGAGACAGTGAGCATCCACTCCTTCTGTGTGTGTGTAGATGCCCAGCTGCCGGGAAGGGCAGGAACAGCTCTGACCGCATAGGCTTTACAGCTCAATTCAGTTACTCTGGGTGACTCTGTCTCCACCATTACAGAAGACTGCCCAGAACCCCTCGGCAAGCCTACCTCATCATCTCAGAGCCTTGCCTCAGGCTCCCCATGCCTTGTTGGCTTAGCTTGAGACGATCGGCTGCTGCTACCTTCAGGTCTAGTATTTCATCATGAATGAGGCAAATTTGGACCTGAAACCCAATCCTCACTTACATTCACCTTTCCTGAAAAAAAGCGAATTATTAAGAGCTAATGTGGTGAAGCAAGGCTGCTCACTGAAGGAAAGGCCATTTGGCTGAGACCTGACTTGTGCTTGACTCATGTCTTTTCTGCTCCCATGCCTTTTTAAATCATTCCCAAATCCTGATTGATCAAGTGGCTCTCCTGCTTTAGATCTAACTTCTTTGATAACATAAGCACAAAACACAATCTTTTCTTTGAACAATTATTTAAAAGCCTACTACCCATTGGGGACTGTTCAAGGAGACATTGGGAATATGACAATGCATAAAAAGGAAATGTTTATACCCCTAGTCATTCATATGTATTCATGTATCTATCCATATACACTATATAGTATATATAAATGAGTGAACTCATATACATTATATGTATATACACACATACACACAATACATATATATATATATTTATATACATAGTAATATAGCCCACCTAGTGGCTCAGGTGGCAAAGAATCTGCTTGCAATGTGGGAGACCCATGTTTAATCTCTGGCTCCAGAAGATCCCCTGGAGAAGGAAATGGCAACCCACGCCAGTATTCTTGCCTGGGAAATTCCATGGACAGAGGAGCCTGGTGGGTTACAGTCCATGGGGTCACAGAGTGGGAAACAACCAAGCAACTAACACGTATGGTAACACACTAGTGTGATGTTTAGACGGGTGTGGCATTGGAACTGACCAGTCAGAAGAGACACTAGTCATAGTCTTGGAGTCAGGTTCTAGAAGAGCAAGTGGCACTAACCCTTTAGTTACTATATTATAAAGAGATAGGAAACTAGGGGGGAGGGATGGGGTAACAAAGGATATTTGGAGGGCTCAGGAGAGCAGCTATATACCATTGCATATAGAGTATTCCAGTATTTTTCACAGTTGATGTGGCTGGATATGAATTCTGGTAATAAGCGCAATGTGGAGAAACTAAATGGTATGACACAACCAAAGTATGCATAGAGAGACTTGTCCCCAAAACGCTGAAAGAAAATACTCAAATTTCAGAATGGGACTTCTTTGGGAGAATGCAATGAAAGAAAGTAGGAAGAGAGTAGTACGTGATTGTAGTACCTTAATGTTTTTAAGTCCCCATAATCAACAGATTTTATCTTTATAACATTCTGTGAAAACAATTTATTCTTAATCTGTTTACCTGGAGTGAGTCATGATCATAAGGTCCTGATGTAAATGATAAGGGTATATAAAGAATAGCTGTCTTATAGAAGAAAACAAAATTCAGTTAACATCTGAATTTAATAATGTTGGAGTATCAATAACCCCTTCTCACTGACTTCCCAGAAGGCCGTGGGGTAGAGAGTAAAGCTGTAACTGACAAGAAGCAACTGCAGAAGGCCTCTTCTGAGTGACTTACTGGATTCAGATCTGGTTGGCCTTGGGCAGTGAGAAACAGACACTGCTCTCACTGCTATATTCCTGAAGGCAAAAAATTGCATGTTCATCTTAATAGGGTGTGGTTTTTCCCTTTTCATGTTGAAGCAACTTGGACCCAATAAAAGTCACTTTTAAGTAACGTTTTGAAAATGTGATTTTTTAAGAGAATCCAGAGTTTTAAAAAGTATGCCTGGGAGCTATGAGCAACTGTAGAGAATAAAATGTTTTAGGCCTTGTTTAACACTTTTAATATTATGATTTAAAGTTATTTTGACAAGAAGAAACAAGACACCTCCAAATCCTGTTTCCATACTTAGGGTAAGAACTGTAATTAGTATTATTCAGAGTATGTGAACAGCATCTTCTTTCAGCAGCTAGCCAAATACTTAAGGCAAGATTTCTCAGTCTGAAATTTATCTGAAGAGATGGTTCAGAACTTTAAATTATTTCCCAAATATATCCCTGATCTTAAAAAAGATTAAGGACCACTGGCATAATGGATGAATTCATTCATTCATGAATTCAGTACGTATTTGTGCAATGTTCATTATATGCCAGATACTAGTCTGGCACTGGGGGATTTAGCACAGAGTTACGTCCAGTGAGGTGCCCACTGTCCTAGAGTGTTTTCTATAGAGAAGCTCACAGGGTTGATAGGAGTCAGACACCTGGGTTTAGACACTGGTACTGTAATCTGGAGCAGATTATTTGTCTCCGAGTCTCCATTTCTCCATCTGTAAATGAAGATAAGATTCATCCATCTGTAAAAGTGGACAATAAGATTAGAACTAAAATGATTCAAGTATCAGCACAAAAGCATAAATTCAAAAAATGAATAAATGATAAATATTATTAAACTCCCTTCCCCAGGAAGAAGTAGGTATGGGTCAGAGAATTATTACTTTATTTTTTATAGATAAAAAGGTTAAGCTCAAAGTGGTTGCATGACTGTGTTAGAGCAGGGAGTGATTAACATAGTTATGACCTGGGCTAGCTAGTTGATAGATCCATTAGCTCTTAATTTTCTTCCTTGGCATTGCTTTTCCCTAGTGAGAACTTTGCTGGATTCATTAACTTTAAAGAATTATTGAATTATTTAAAAGGAGGTTGGCAGAAAGAAGGTCCACTGCCTGTCTTTATTTGGCCTTCAAACTAAGTGTGACTTTGGCATTTTTTAAGTGCTGAAAATAAAGAGAATTTTACTATACTTGAAAATTATTTAAATTCCAGCCCCTGTACATAGTCTTACTGGAACACGGGCACACTCATTTGCTTGAGCACTGTCCATGGGTGCTCTCACATTACAGCAGCACAGATGAATAGTTGTGACAAGACACCATATGGCCCGAAAAGCCTAAACTAGTTACTATCCAGTCCTTTCCCCCAAAATGTTTGCCAACCCCTGATTTAAAATGTTGTTTCTTCTGGAAAGAGATACATACCAAATATAGCATATATCTTCTGAACTGGTAATATGACACAACTTAAAATTAAGGGGTCAAATGCCTCAGTCTGCAAAGGTGAGACATTTTGATCATAGCACTTAGAATATTTAAATGAGACAACAGCTATTATATTTGAGAATTTTAGAACTATTAAATCATTGGATACTCACAACTCTAAGAGGTACGTACTTTTTACATATGAAAGAACTGAAATTCAAAGAGATGGGGAAATGAGTCCAAGGTCAGAGAGCTAGTAGTGAATGGCTGAGACACAGATCTGAAAGAAGGCTCTCAAGAGTGGGAGTGAGCACACCTGCACACACGCTGTGCTCCTGTGTTCCACACCGAAGGCACTAACGGGCAGCCCAAGAGTTTAAGAGAGACGCTTTGTATCGGAAGTTACCCAATCTTCTCTGCCCTTCCAAACCTATTCCCTATGGCCAGTTTCTTCACTTTAAGAACCCCACTCCCTGCCCTCCCCTCATAAAAGGGGGGAAATACCTGCTTACAAGCTTTATCCTAAGGATGAGAGATAATATATTTACAATGCCTGGCATCCTGTAGTCGACAGAGGCTAGTATTTCATTACTGTTGTGTAGAAAAGGCTTTTGCAACATGCATGGACAGCGAAATCTGCTGAGGTAACTCCGGGGGCAGAGGGGAGGTGGCCGGTGTAAGAGAGAAAAAGTTAAATATGGGCCATAGCCCCTGAAAAGCCTATCGACCAGCCTGAGGTTGCCAATTGTCCAAATTAGGCAGCCTGTCCTCCCAGACAGGGTTTCTGCACCCCTGGTGATGGAAAGGAGCAGTAAATACTGCTGAAGTTGGGGTGAGGGTGTGGTAACCCACCTTGGAAGGTCAGTCTGTCTTTACAGCTGACGGACAGTGCTTGATTCTGTGCTTAGTACTGGCCTTCTGTGAGACTCAGCATCAGCAGTAGTGGAAACAGCCAGCAATGCAGAAATGGGAAGGGCACAGTTGTGAGTTAAGGAAAGTAATCATAAATTGCACTCTAGAATTCCCTCTTCTTTGAGGAAAGAAACTGGGGGGACTGAGGTCAGGAAAGGGCACTGCCACTACTCTTAAGCCCTAGGGTTTGACTTTCATTAGGCTTCAGAGCAATCTGGTGGCGGGGATTTCCCCTGGTCATTCTCTTTCCTCGATGAACAAATTCAAAACTGCCTTCATGGTGTGGGTGGGGCACTATGTTCAGCACTGTAACTGTATTTTCTCCAGTGATTCTCACAACCATCCTGTGAAGTAGATATTGCCATCTACATGTCATGGATGTGAAAACTGAGGGTGAGAAGGGCTTGTTGCTCACTCAGTCATGTCTGACTCTGTGATCCCGTGGACTGCAGCATGCCAGGTTTCCCTGTCTTTTACTATCTCCCGGAGTTTGCTCAAATTCAAGTCCATTGAGTCGACGATGCCATCCAACCATCTCACCCTGTCACCCCTTCCTCCTCCTGCCCTCAGTCTTTCTCAGGTTCATGGTCTTTTCCAATGAGTTGGTCCTTCACGTCAGGTGGCCAAAGTACTGGAGCTTCAACTTCAGCATCGGTCCTTCCAATGCATAATCACATTTGATTTCCTTTAGGGTTGACTGGTTTGATCTTCTTGCTGTCCAAGGGACTCTCAAGAGTCTTCACCACGCAGAGAAGGGCAAAGTGGCTCTAAACCCAGAACAGCACTGTCGGTGAGTATCGGTCAGGATTTAAATCCAATCTTTTGACATGGATTCCACTGCCCTTTCAATTACTCCTAACTTGCCACCCCCTAGCTGGCGGCTTTGTGGGTCTTATTCAACGAATATTTATTGACACTTTCTACCAATGAGCGCAACACAAAGTGTCTTAGAGGCAGGACGCATGGCAGTAAGATCCAGATGCAGGAGGGAGGTTGAAGAGTGGCAATGGGGAGTGACAGTAAATAGGTACGGGGTTTCCTTTCAGGAAGCTGGTGACACTCTGTGTGTGTGCTAAGTCGCTTCGACTCTTTACGACCTTGTGACTATAGCCCGCCAGGCTCCACGTATACAGTGGTGATGGCTGTGCAACTTTGAATGTCCTATAAGTCACAGAACTGTACACTTTAAATGACTGAGTTTTATGATACGTGAACTATATCTTATTAGTGGCTCAGACGGTAAAGAGTCTGCCTGCAGTGCAGGAGACCCAGGTTCGATCCCTAGGTCTGGAAGATGCCCTGGAGAAGGGAATGGCTGCCCACGCCAGTACTCTTGCCTGGGAACTCCCATGGACAGAGGCCTGGAGGGCTACACTACAGTCCCTGGGGTCACAGTCAGTCATGACTGAGCATCGAACACTTTCACTTTCAAAGCTGCTTAAAAAAGGAGAGAATAAACATACCAAAAAAGGATATGCTCCATAAGATTAGAACAGAAATAAAAGTCTTTATATTCAAAAAGAATATAACATAGAATTATAACTTGATTTTGGTACATGTTACAATAAATTATAAACATAAAGATGAAACAAACAAAGAAACACTAGATGCAGAGTGGCTTTACACTGTGCCATTTCACTACTGTGACTAAAACACGGGATTTCTGCCTTTTTCCCACTTCTTGTGTAAGTCCCTTGGGGGTTATATGAGGTTCAAAACTGAATTGGTTTGTACAACATACCAAGAAGATGGATTCAACAGGAAAGTGTTGGTGCCTCTTAGTTCTGGTCTTGCATTAAGTGTTGTACAAAGGAAATAACTTGCAACATTTTGGACCTCACCTGTCAGATGGGAAGGATGATTCCTCCATGACTTGGGAGGCTAGGTCTAAATACTTACGGGCATATACAAACTTAGACTGAGATGCTCCCATCTGAACTAAAATCCAAGTGGTTCTCGTCTTGTTCCTTTCCTTGAGTGAAAGCCATAATAGTCTTTCAATTTATTTCCTAATTTTAAATAATCTGATGAAGCCACCCATAACATCAATAAACATAATTTAATTAAACTGAAATTTTAAAATTGTAACTTAGGAGCAAGAGGAAAAAATCAAATAAGCTGATATTAGGATCTGACTTTAAAGATGCTTTTAAGTCTCAGATTGTATTCTTAGAGCAGTACCTATTCAGCCTTAACTCTGATAAATTTCTAACCACATAACCACTAACCACATAGGATTAAGAGAAACAGTATTAAAAAGATAAACCCAAGGTGCTGAAAGATCTAGATATGCTTTCTAAATCATTACATAAAGCAAAAATTAACTTTAATATGCATATATTACATTTACTAAATGAGGCACAAATATTATACAAAAAAAATACATTTCCAAAAGGCTGAAAACCAAGTTATTTTCTAGTTGAAACAAATTATTTAATTTATAAATAAATGGTTTTTCCTGTTTCAATTAATCTAAGGTTACTATATATAACTAAAGTTCCTTAAGAATTTACCGTCTCTCAAGGTTTGGCATGTAAGTAGATCATGTCCGTGTATACTTTAAAGTTTACAAAATTCATTGATTGAGATCATGGCTGCTGTCTACATTAGGGCTTACTAGGACAAACACCATTTGTTGACTTTGGAAATGTTTATTTTTTCTGAGCTGACACATTTCTAAGGTACACTAAACCATATGAATAAAAGACCTCTCACCAGTTCAAAGGGCTGAAGTCCTAAGGGTTGAAAGAGGATGCATTCAAAGAGTTAACGGTTCAAAGAGCTGTGTCTCCTACGGTTGTTTCTTAAAGTAAATACTTAGTGTAAGAAAATGTCCAGTGCTTGCTAACAGTCAGGTGTTATTTTGCATTTGCGTACATTATCTCTAGAGAGATACCCCGATATCCAATTACCCCCCACCCTATAGATGGAGGGAAGGGACAGAGTTGGGACAGCATGGCTGAGGTCGCACTAGTGTCAGAGCCAGGATCACAATGTGCCTCTCACCGTCAGTGTGGACGCCAACCACTGGGGGAGCCCGATAAGAGGCACATTTTGATTCCATGAAGAAATATGCAGGTCTAAGAAGTCAATACTCTTGATCCTCAGAATTGCAGTCGTAAGATATTATGAGATGCAGTAACAGGCATCTGGATGCCTCCATATTCTTTCTGCTCTAGAGTACAAGCACATTTGGTGTAGAGGGTCTGAACCAGGAGCTTCAGTTTACAGATATGTCCTAAGCTATGTCATGGAATTTTGTTTCATGGAAAGTTGTGATCATGTGTCAATGCTCTTCTCTGACGTTTGACATCTCTCTAGTGGAGCATTTCTTTCATTGCAGGGTAGTTTATTCCTTCGTGGTTGGAACATATTTTTTCTATTTTTTCTAGCATGTAGTAGACTGCTTGGATTATTGCCACAAGCTGGGCACCAAGTTCTTATGCCTCTCTTCTTGGGCCCACAGTTAGTCTATATTCCCCACCTCCTGACCTTGCTGTTAGGTGGAGCCAATGATTAAGTCCTACATAGTGGGATATGAATGGAAGTGCTATGTGTCACCTCCAGGTCTGGCAAGTCCTCCGTGTTCTTCCCCTTCTGCCAGCTTGAAATGGAAAAGTGTGTATCCTTTGAAAGCCAGGGGGCTTTCCTGATGGCTCAGAAGGTAAAGAGTCTGGCTGCAATGCAGGAGACAGGGGTTCGATCCCTGAATCAAGAAGTTCTCCTGGAGAAGGGAATGGCTACCCACTCCCTATTCTTGCCTGGAAAACTCCATGGGTGGAGAAGCCTGGCTGGATGTATAGTCCATGGAATCACAAAGAGTCAGAGATGACTGAGCAACTAACAATTTGAAAGCCACATGTTGAAGATGATGGAGCCACAAAATTGAAGGAGTTCAGGTCTCTGAATCAGGACTAGGAGTGCTTGCTCACCAGCAATATCTATTCAGGCTTTATGTGCGAAATACATTTTCTAATGTGTTTAAGCCATTAAGCACGTCCACTGTTATTTGTTACAGCAGCCAGCATTATTTTAATGCATAGATCCTTAGGAACCATTTACTGAATGAGTGGAAGAGGTATAGCGTTTCTCTGTACTGTGACCTTGCTCACTGACTCAGGAAGAAGTAGAGAATTTCTATGCTATAAAACCACATGACATCATGTTGATATATGGCAAAACTAATACAATATTGTAAAGTAATCAGCCTCCAATTAAAATAAATTTACATTAAAAAAAAAAACAACTACATGACAGAAAAATGGGCTCATAGATAAGAATTTAGTTTCTCCTGCAAGAGCCTCCACAATGTTAATACAGAGCCTGTTTTGGTGTGCTTTGGCACTTGATAGGGTACACTGCCAAAGTCTGTGCAGTTCTCTAGGTGGTTCAGATTGGCATTTTCTCAGTGTTTCCAAAATCAAACGCTATAAAAGCTGCTTTCTTGTTCAGTTTTGTTGGAAGGAGGATTTTTTACTTAAGAGGTGGACAGTGAATGGGAGTGAATGGATAATTGGGTAAAAAACTAAAATCTCACACCTATAACTTCAAATGAACAATTATCTCCCATGCCCATATATTTTCACAGTCCCTGAATGACTGATAACCTCTGCTGTAAATTCCCGAACTTGGTCCTTCCCTGGAACTTGGCTAAGTCAAGTGCAACATAAATAAAAAATGATAAAAATAAAATCTGCTTTGGAGGACATAAGAAGGAATGTGAAAATCAAGCAGCTGGGCAAACACAGTTAAACCAAAGAGCTCCAGCTATAGATGTCAAGGTCACCTTCAAACAATCTGAAATGCACAGGATCTGGTGAGGAGTCCAGGCTGCTTTAAACTACCTGGGTCTCTACTTCTTCATCAGCAAGATGAGAGAGTTCAGTGGTTCTCTCCTCTTTGAGAACCAATACCCCCTGTCACATAAAATTTTTAAAACCTACTTTTACTACAAGAAATAAAATTCATAGAAAACATAACCCATCTATGTTTAAAAAGTCAGTGATGTTATAATTCATAACTAGTCTTTCAGAGTGAAAATGCCAGACACATCTGAACTAGGAGACATGATGAAATAGTCAAATGGTTCATATACCTACTTACAGAGAACAAATCTGGATTTTAAAGAGGCACAAAACCAGAAGGAATTATACACAAATAATAAGAGAAAAGGTAGAATGAACCAGTCTTAAAATTAATGAAAGAAAGAGGAGAATAACGTAAACTAAGGAAGGCTCATACCCCAAATCAATTAACAGACTGCTAAAATAGAGAAAATCATGTAGAGCTTGGCCATATCTGTAATGTGAAGCCATAGAAAGATTTTTATGCTGTGATATAGGGTGAGGCAGTGAAGTAACACACAGAACACATCTTTTATCTTGAGAACTCACATAGACAGAGAGGCACACATTCATTGAGCTTAAAGATCTTGCTGATGGGGTGGGGGAAAGAGGCTAGATTGGAAAAAGAATCAATAATTTCCACAACAGAGATTATCCTGCTTCTATGTAAGATGGCATAAAGGCAAGTATTTTTACGATACACTTTAATAAAATTCAATGACAGCCTCACATTACACATGTCTCCAACTAATTCTAATCATTTATGCAAATGTTTACTGTCTTTGTTAATAAATGAGTTCCTCTTACAACTCCCTCCTAGTATATTCTCCCAATACTTAATTAGCGAAAAAAAGCAAAACAAAACAAAAAAAGAAATAAACATCTGGCCAACAGATATGTTTGTTTGTTTTGTAAAATTCTAGTTTGTTTTTTTTTTAAACAGAAAACTAGGAAATGACAGACGTACTAGTAGTAACTATTTTAAAGAACAGTTAGGACAGTTTAAAAAAATGTGTCTCACAGGTGAAAATTAAGATGTTTGTGTATTATTTCTCAGACTGTCAAGGAATACCAGGATAGTACCATGGGAAGGGGAAATTATTTTCTGCAAAAAAGCTACGTTGAGAGAGATTCAATAAGAATCTCATGTTCTATAATACCATTAGTTACAGGTCTTAAATATGCAAGAGAACAATAATGCACAAGTGAAGCCTAATGGACCTAGTATCTTCACTGGACCACAACTTAGCAAGAGAGTCTTTAAAAGAAACTTAAATTTATTATGTGTCAATTTGATTAGCACATCATACAATCATTGAAAGGAACCTTAGCCATTCCCCTTTCAGGGAAATATCATTAATTTTATAACAAACATTTTGAGAAAATACAATTTAACATTAAGTAACTTTTAAAATAAGCAACTTAGTGTTGATGTTCTATATTATTTTTTGTAAGAGCATGAGGTTTGCAGTCAGACTTGGATTTGAAGCCCAGTTCTACAACTGAAGCTCCAATACTTTGGCCACCTGATGCAAAGGGCCAGTTCATTTGGAAAAGACCCGATTCATTTGGAAAAGACCCTGATGCTGAGAAAGATTGAAGGCAAAAGGAGAAGAAGGCAGCAGAGGATGAGACAGTCAGACAGCATCAATGACTCAATGGACGTGAATTTGAACAAACTCTGGGAGATAGTGAAGGACAGGGGAGCCTGGCCTGCTGCAGTCTATGTGGACACAAAGAATCGAACATAATTTAGTGACTGAATAACAACCATCTACAACTCAGTATGTAAGATAACATATGCAAAGAGTTTAGCAACATTAGAGGCACAAAGGAAATCGCCAAATTTTACTTATTATTACCTCTAATCAAAGCTATGGTAGCTACCACTTATAAACACTTACTATGCATGTTTTAGGAATATGATTACATAGATTTTTCTTAATTACTGAATCAGTATTATTATCTCTGTTTAATAAATGAAAACAGTGAAATTCAGAAAATGCTGAGAAACATGCCCAGTTCTGAATCCAGGTATGTCAGAAGCCAAAGGACCAGTGTTGTTAACCATCATGAAAAATTCTTGTTGGGAGAGAGAGAGGAGGGGAAAGGGGAGTTAAGACTCTGTGTATGTTTGTGGGGTGAGAGACTGAGGAGTTTACTATGAGAATTAGACAGTTTTCATGTTGATGGAACTTCTAAAAAATAATCAGTATTCATGTTCTGAATTATCTAGATAACTGCCTACAGCCAAATATGTTTCACAGCCCTGGTTTGCATCATTTAACTTGCGTGTTAAAGCCAGGCTCTGCTTCAGTTGTGGAAGCTTATGGAGAACAGAGACTAACTTAATAGGGGAATGATGTACTGAAGCTACATGGAGACCAACCCCCACCACTATGTGCTACACAAAGAAATGTTACAGTCTGAACAAAGAGCGGGAGAGCTGAGTCACCACACATGCGGTAGTTAGTAGGGGCATGCTGACTACATAACCTGTGGCACAGTACTCAGTACCGCAATCATTTCACAGCTTCACCTTGGCAAAACACCGTCATCCACCACACTTAGTCAATGCTATTTTAAATTGCATTAGTTTTATAGTTTGTGTCTGATCTGTAAACTTTTGATTTTATATTTGTGCAAGAGCTATAAGCATAAGGCATTTATATGTAACTATATATACATAGATAACACTATAATAAATAAAGTAAAAGACTGAGGAGCTAAGAGAATTTTTCTGTCTTAAGAGGGGATGTGTGTTATTCAAGTTTGAGAAACACCACTCTATACTGCATTGCTTGTGTGTCTGGGCTTTAGCAGCACTTAAACCTCTATCACCACACACTTCAGAAGATTTGTTAAGAGGGTTAAATGAGATAAGGAATGTGGGAATGCCTGGCCTGCAGAAGGTAGTATTACAAGGATAAGTTCTGTCCCTTTTACCAGAAACAGGGACAATATGAAGCTAAATATAGTCTAGGCTCTTGAAGTGTGGTCTTTCAACCAGGAGCACTGATATCACCTAAGAGCTTGTTAGAAATTGAGAACTGAGTTTCCTCAGTGGTCCAGTGGTTAAGATTCTGAGCTTCCAAGGCAGGAGGCATATGTTCAATCCCTGGTCAGGGAACTAAGATCCCACATGCCCTGTGGCATGGCAAAAAAAAAAAAAAAAAAGAAACTGAAAATCCCAGGCTCTACCCTGACCTACTATATCAGAATCTGCATTTTAATGTATTCCTGGCTGATTTAATACATGCACATTAAAATTTGAGAAGCACCAGCCTAGGTCTCCATAGAAAAGGCTGACGATAAAACTTACTGCATTNAAAAAAAAAAAAAAAAAGAAACTGAAAATCCCAGGCTCTACCCTGACCTACTATATCAGAATCTGCATTTTAATGTATTCCTGGCTGATTTAATACATGCACATTAAAATTTGAGAAGCACCAGCCTAGGTCTCCATAGAAAAGGCTGACGATAAAACTTACTGCATTTTATACTGCTCTGTAGGTGAATTTAAGTGATTAGAAAAATGCCAGGTACAGTGGCTATAAAAAACTGTCCTAACCCTGGGATTCAATATCAACATCACCATTTTACTAACCAGCTCTTAATGGCTGTATTTGTATAGAGGGGGACTCTCTTTATAAGGGATATAACTTCTAATTCAAAAAGAACAAAATATATTTTTAAATGAAAAATATTCAAAACTTTTGAATTTTGAATAAACAAATCGCAAGATCACATCAATCAAAACTTTGTTAGGTCTCCTTTGCCCAAAAGCAATTAAAATCATTTACATATGTTCAGCTCTTGTTTAAATGTTTTGGTCCACAACATCTGGTTTGACAAAGTCTTGGCTCAGTTTATGATGACTGTGTGATTACACTAACAAAACACACCACCAGAAAAAAAAAAAAAAAAGATATGATTGTATATACAAAATGTGTTGGTTTTAACTGTTCAACAAAAATATCAGCTCACATTCAGCAGTTATGATTTTGTCAGTATAACTTACCTAGAGAATATTTACACTTTTAATCTTGAACTCAGACTTTGTTCATGTTAGTTGCTCAGACATGTTTGACTCTTGACATCTCATGGACTGTAGCCTGCTAGGCTCCTTTGTCCATGGAATTCTCAAGAATACTGGAGTGGGTAGCCATTCCTTTTTCCAGGAGATCTTCTCAACCCAGGGACTGAACCTGGGTTTCCTGCACTGCAGGTAGCTTCTCTATCATCTGAGCAATGAGGGAAGACCTGAACTCAGAGGCCCTATATACTTAAATCATGTTGTACTTAAGATTCAGAGATAGTGTTCTTAGAAACACAGAAAACCAAGTTAGTAACTAATATCCAAGGGAGTCACTGATATCTAAAAAGACCTTGATACCATCTTTTCAAGGGCTATTTTGGTAAAATCAAAGCTTAAACTAGGCTATTTATTGCTTTACCTTCTCTACATATGGGCCATTTAAACCATATTCAAAGAATGTAAAACAAACCAGATTACTGTGTGTAAATATAAATATGTATGTAGATATAGATATACATGTATAAATGGTTAGACCTTCTGCTGCTAAGTCACTTCAGTCATGTCCGACTCTGTGTGACCCCATAGACGGCATCCCACCAGGCTCCCCCTTCTCTGGGATTCTCCAGGCAAGAATACTGGAGTGGGTTGCCATTTTCTTCTCCAATGCATGAAAGAGAAAAGTGAAAGTGAAGTCGCTCAGTCTGTCTGACTGTTAGCGACCCCATGGACTGCAGCCCACCAGGCTACTCCGTCCATTGGATTTTCCAGGCAAGAGTACTGGGGTGGGGTGCAGGCAATCCTTATAATCTGTGTTTATGATGCAACCTAGATCACAGGTTAAAACCCTCCTTTATCCTTCACATTCTTTGGCATTGCCAACCAAGAGTCCATCCCATACTATGAGGTACAGTAGCACCTACCTAGGTGAAACACTCTAGTGCTTGTTGATTATGATGACTATAACCTAAGAGAACCACAATCTGAAAGTCACTGGCTAACTCCAATCTTAAGAGGTTTACATGCTATCTTGTAGTACTTTTGGTACTTAATACAATCAAACCGTTACTAGAACCATAAAAATTTTCTCTTTCCAGGGCAAATTCCAATAATTTCTGTTCATATATTAAGCAATTTAAACTATATACATACATACACAGACAATGTACCAGTGGAAACACCAGGAGTGATTTTTTAGCTCCTACTGAACCTATATTTTCTGGCTTTCCTATTAACTGCAGCAAAGGAAAGATTAAACCATTATCTATAGTCTGAATTCATTAAATAATATCTGAGCAAAGACAGGTAGAAACAGGCAAGCCATGCTTTGCTACTACAGTGATTATACCCATCTCTCTCTAGAAATGAGATTAAATAATTTTGAACTTCATATATTTGATAAAAAAATCTATATCCATTTACCCTAAAAAGTAATCTAAAAATCCTCTATTAGTCTCAACTATTATAGAGGGTTTACTTTAGAAAAAAATAAATATAATGGAGCATCAGCCAATGAAATAAGATATATATTCAATAAAGAAAAACAATCTTTAAGATACGAACCACCCGGTCTCTACACCTTGAGTCTAATAAATACTGAGCTTTTCTCAGGTCTTTTTGCCATCAAGAAATAGCAAAATAGAAGAGGTAAGAATGAATACAGATGAGTTAGGAACCCAAATATATACTGAAGCAAGAAACATACGTATTTTAAAAATCATATTACGTCTTCCATGAACTAATTTAAATTAACAGTCTATAAGTAGTTTCTACCTCAATTCAACTAGCATTTGGCATGACAGAAATTTAATTAAGGACTTGAGGATGCTTTGAATTAATATCCAATGCTAGGGGTCATCTCCACCCATTTATTCTCTAATGTGTGTATCCTTGAAAGTGGTATGTGTCACCTAGGCAGCTACCCTGAAAGTTACTTTATCATTTCAACATCAAGGTCACTATGCTCCCCTCTTAGGATTTAGTACATTGAAAGAACTTCATTACATAACATTTCAGACAGCTATATAAAAGCATGAACTTGGTCCAATATCAGATTGAGAAGAACAACCTTATCTTTAGTCATCATTAAATTATTAAATGCAGTTGACATGTATATAGCCCGATACCACCTTTAACTCTAGGACATCATTTGAACATTCTTGCTTGCTATTAATCATTAATATATTGCTGTGAATATTGCAAAGAGACATCGTTTTATAAATTACTGCCTATAAGAAATTATAAAATTTGGTTCTTTCCAAACAGCAAAGTAGCTTGAACCCTCTAAGGAAATGATTCAGGCCAGATGCCAATGTGAGGTAGCCAAGTCCAGCTATAACAGAGAAAAGTTGGTGTATTTTTACAACTGGTTCTAGTGAAACGCCACCTCAAATATGATCTAAGAATTGACTGGAGAAGATTAAGCTAATTTTTCAGATGTTTAAAAGTCAAGGCTCAAAGGACTGAAGTAGTACTGTTTGAGATGAAGGTTAATACCAGACATCTGACTGGCTGTCTAGACCTGATGACCTAGGGAACATAACAGGGAGTCCTTAACAAACAAGCATATGCGAGAAACAAGTGGTTTTGATTACTGGCAGAAAGCAGATGTGTCCATTACATGCAAAAGATAAGACTGGTTTTCTGAGAAATGTAAAGGCCCTTCTTGTTTATGCAGGAAAACATAGGATGGGGTTAACACAACTACAGGGGCATTTCTCTATCATAAATGAAAAACGATGTTTCTTTTATCTCCACTGAAGAACTAATTTGGACCTAAGGGAGTGGGACCCTTGGAAGCATCAATCCTGAGCACATTAGAATTCTAATTTTTCTTCTCTGAACTGCCAGTGTACATGATGGGGTGAGGGAGATGGTGGGGGGGCACGGGGTGGGGAATGCAGGAATTAAAAGGAGTATGAAGAAAGCCAGATGGAAATGATGTCGGTGTGACCTTCATTCAAGAAGTAACATTTAAAATGGTTAACACATGCCTCTCGTAAAGTGTAGCGCTGGAGAAGGGGTAGACCAGAAGACACCTGGGCAAAATAGGAGGGGATCCTCAGGGTTGGGATTCTGCACTAGCAACTCTTGTTCCAAGGAAAGGGAAGTCACTCAAAATGGGCCAAGTGGAGTGTCCTGTAGCACTCCCTCAAGGACATTTATTTATTATTGAGAAACTAACTGAAGACACCCTACCACACAGCACTTTTCATCCAAAGATATCAAAAGCCCTTTCTGAATGCTATCCTCATAACACCTCTGTGAGGCAGCTAGCATTAGTCTAATTTTTAGTCAAGCTAAGGCACAAATCGAGCCTGAGTTGCAAAAGCGGTCTGGCGTTTTGCTCGTGTCAACACACTTCCTTCATATTGACGTAGGCAACTCGCGACGCACTGCCAGGAAACGTCCGCAGAGGAAGCAGATCTAGGAGCCAGACAGGGCCACCCGTGACTCTGGGAGAGCAGCACTCTCTCTAAAGCGCCCGGTGGCGTCCCAGGAGACACCCTCTCCTAAAACTACTAACATGCGCTGTCCTGCTGAGTATGGAGGCCAAACCGCCTCTGGTGGTAGGAAGAGGCTGCAGGGACAGTCTTCTCGTTTTTCCTCCACTGTTGAGACCGTAACAGGGACAATCTTAAATCATACAAGCTCAGGAACTTCAGTCCTTAAGTCTTTGTCTTAACTGGTGTAGTAAAATTCTAAAACCTGTATCTTGCTAACGATTTCTGACATTTTTGATCAGATATTTTTTTTCTACATCCCTGATCCCAGATGATTCTCATTTATCCTCACCAAATTATCTTTAATAAAACGTAATGCCAGGATCTGAAGGAAACAATGCATCCGGTCAGCATTCATTGGTTCTATATATTTTGAGAAACACTTGCATACACACAGAAGGCGTGCAACGTGAGAGGGATGATGTGAATGATATTGCAGCTTGTCTAATGGAAAATCCAGTGCCCTTCCAGGAAACTAAAGATACTCAGAAGTTGCTCCCCAGTTGCTATTAACAATCCTCTAAAAGTGAACATTTTCATTTGATACAAATATACAAATTTAAAATAAGTATACAGTTCAGAATGGCCTACCATTTTCAGATTGCCTATGTGCCAGAAAATATACAGTCAATAAAAAAATACCAGAGAGGTGGGGGACAAAAGGCTCTCTGGAGCTGTACAGCAAAAATGAGCATCGCTTCAACAGGTAGTGGGTCTGCAGAGAAAGTGGAGTCTTTAGAAACCAGGAGCACTGAATGACAGCAGGTCACAAGTCTGGTGATGGAAGATAAGATGTATAGTAAGGTCCATTTTCCTGCAGAAAGGAAAAATGACAAGAATGTTAAACACTAGGACCAATGTAACTGGGAATATAAAGAGAAGGATTTAGAGTCAATGACATAATGTATGTGAAGTGTCCAGCACACGCCTGGCCCTGAGCAGGCTTCAGCCAACACAGCAATGTCACTGGGGTCAGTCGGAATTGCTACAATGTAGGCAGAAGCAATCAGGATAATGATACTTAAAAATATTATCATTTATTAACATTCAATATGCCAGACACTTAATCAGCACTTTTCTTTCATTATCCTTTTATATCCTCACATAATGCCATGAAGCAGGTAACATGCTCATTTTACAGAACAGAAAACTGAGGGTCACACAGATTAAGTCACTGAGATGGCAACCAAAACAGCCTGAATTTAAATACATGTCTATTAAAATCTAAAGCCCAGATTCTTTCATATTAGACTGTGTTTTTCTGCTGTGTGCTGAATCTTTGAAATAAGAAACAAAAATTCTCCTTGAGGAATTTAATAACCATATTGGCAGAAATGAGCTTCTTCATGACATGCCTGAGTGGCAAGGCTTTTAACAAGGACAGTTTTTAGGGCATTCAAGATCAAGATGGAGAATCAAATGCCAGAATTTTATTGTCAAATGCAGAAAGCAACAAATCAGTGTAAGGGGAAAGTTTTTGACTTTATCTTGGCTAACTTTATCTTAAAAATCAAGACAGTTTTAGCTGGACTCTAAATTAGATTTATGAGACTTAAGATTCATTTCCTGTTATTAAAGTATTTCTTTGACAAGTAACTTTTTTAGTAAGCTATAAACAAAAATGCTCAAAGTAAGATAACAATTAGGTATGAAGAATGAGGTAGGGTGAAAACAGCATTGCTTGAAGGTATATTTACATTATAGTTCTGGAGCATTAAATCTATTCAGTCTTAAACACAGTAGGAAGGTAAATGTTACTTGAGTGACTAAGTCAATCAAAAGCTCTGTATTCTTCAGAGCAGACGCTTTGGAGCAGAAATTGATCTGGGACCATAACCAGGAAAACAAAGAGAATATCTAGGAAAACTTTCTTTTTTAAAAAACTCTGATTATAAACCTGACCAGGTAGCAAAAAGATTAAAAAAAAATTTTTTTTGGTAGAACCAAATCCGAAGATTGGCTACATTTTGGGATATTTGGGAAAAAAAAATAATGGAAATTTAAAAAAAAAATTTTTTTTTTTGTATATATTTACTTTTTTACACGAACTCCCAAACATGAACCCCCCTCCCACCTCCCACCCCACATCATCCCTCCAGATCATCCCCATACACCAGCCCCAAGCATCCTGCATCCTGCATTGAACATAGACTGGCAATTCATTTCTTACATGATAGTATACATATTTCAATGCTATTCTCCCAAATCATCCCACCCTCTCCCTCTCCCTCTCCTNTTTATTTTTGTGTGTGGTGTTAGAAAGTGATCTAGTTTCATTCTTTTACAAGTGGTTGACCAGTTTTCCCAGCACCACTTGTTAAAGAGATTGTCTTTACTCCATTGTATATTCTTGCCTCCTTTCTCAAAGATAAGGTGTCCATAGGTGCATGGATTTATCTCTGGGATTTCTATTTTGTTCCATTGATCTATATTTCTTTTTTTGTATTTTAGCATTTCCTACCAAAGATCTGTTATACTAACCCCACCAATATCTTCAATATGGACAGATGCTATGCTTAAGATACATGCCTGAGGAGAGAAATCCTGAAGTTCAACTAAAAAGAAATGGTTTACTATCCATCTTTAAGATTTCTCCATTTTATTCCACTATGGTATTTTTCTAAGCTTCCTATATTAACATTAAATTGTGATAAAGTAAGAAGGGAAAATCTAATTCTAATGCCATGAAATAGATCTTTTATATTAGTCTCACACTGTGGAAGAGCCTGCTGAGCAATCAAATATTTTCTCTCTTTCTGGAAACAACTGTAAAACTTTGAAGAACTGTGACCAGGTAAATCTCTACACTCTCTTTTCTGACTATACGAATGCTGACCAGTTCCCTTTCTGAAATGGTCTCAGTATCATTTTGATCTAGATAGATAAAAATTACCTTCAAAAGTGCCTTTTAATCCTATAAAATTTCTGTTGCTATTCTAAGTCACATAAGATCTGGAAAAATAGAAGCTGACTGCCAATAATGAACACTATATCATATCTTCACCAAATAAATAATCTACTATGGGCAAAGCATTCTTGAACGTGATAATCAAATTGACCAACAGTACACTCATTTCCTTTCCTCTAAGCATATTTTTAATTCTTTCCAGGAAAGGAAAAACATCTTTACGAGGAAACATCTATCCAATTTCTAGACCTTCACTTTGTGTTTCATTTGCTGTTCACTCATTCAGTTTGTAACCCCCCAGACTGCAGCATGCCAGGCTTCCCCATCCTTCACTGTCTTCCGGAGTGTGCTCAAACTCACGTCCATTGAGTGGATGCTGCCACCCAATCACCCCATCCTGTGTTGTCCCCTTCTCCTCCCATGCAGCACCTCAAACCTAACGTGTCGCAAACTTAAGAGACCACCTGTCTCCTCTCTCTGAGCTTCCCAGTGCTATTTCTCCAAACTGCTTCCCTGGTATGGTGGCAGTAACATCCTCCACGTCCTCCAAAGCAGAAATGCTGGCAGTTACCTCAGGCTTCTTTCCTCCTTTATTCCTCCCAGTGGCTGGCTGCTTGGTCACCATAATGCTGGGGATTTTATTCCCTAAAATATCTAATTCTAACTATGCCTTAAGATCTTCAAACCTTACCATTATCACTACTACCGCCTAGCTCTAGTCTCAAGTCTCCCCTGGCTTTCTTGAATAGCCTCTTGTCTCTTTGCCTGGGGTCTTACTCTGTCTAATCCTTCTCTACATGGTTTCTTTAGCCATCTTTCTAAATAGGAACACACGAGTTCTCCATGTACAACGCTCTCCACTGACCCCAAAGGCACCAAAGGACTGCAGCATAATGTGAAGAGTGCCAGGATCTAGGGATGTGCTCTCTGCCTGCTCTGTCCACATCATCTCCTGCCACCTTCAGCTGTTTCTTCTCTCTTCTTATTCCTCTCCTTGGCTTTAGGTATAGAGCACCTAATATTTCAGTTTTAGAAAGCTCTAGTAGGCAGTGGAAACCTGCTCCAGTACTCTTGCCTGGAAAATCCCATGGACGGAGGAGCCTGGAAGGCTGCAGTCCATGGGGTTGCGAAGAGTCGGACATGACTGAGCGACTTCACTTTCACTTTTCACGTTCNGGTATAGAGCACCTAATATTTCAGTTTTAGAAAGCTCTAGTAGGCAGTGGAAACCTGCTCCAGTACTCTTGCCTGGAAAATCCCATGGACGGAGGAGCCTGGAAGGCTGCAGTCCATGGGGTTGCGAAGAGTCGGACATGACTGAGCGACTTCACTTTCACTTTTCACGTTCATGCACTGGAGAAGGAAATGGCAGTCTACTCCAGTGTTCTTGCTGGAGAATCTCAGGGATGGTGGAGGCTGGTGGGCTGCCGTCTATGGGGTCGCACAGAGTCAGACACGACTGAAGTGACTTAGCAGCAGCAGTACAGATACAGAGAGACGATCCAGAGATGATTTTACACTGCAGGTTATTTAATTTTGATTAATAAAATTATTACTTAGGCCTGTATTTGATAGATTAAATCTTAAAAACAAACAAACAAAAAAAACAAACCTAAAAGCACATACACATAAGACAGAAAAAGAAAACCAAGCCTGAGGATGGTGTTGATATCTAATGACAGCCTTCTTTGTAGGCCCTTAAGTATATAGAATGAGCTTCCCTAGTGGTTCAGTGGTAAACTATCTGCCTGCCAGCACAGGAGATGTGGGTTCGAGCCCTGTGTCAGGAAGAACCCATTCCAGTATTCTTGGCTGGAAACTCCGACGGACAGAGAAGCCTGACGGCCTACAGTCCATAAGTCATAACAGTCAGACATGACGGAGCACAACACCTATCACAAAAAGGGAAACAGAAATCACATCTGAAGTTGGAGAAATTTTAGAGAAAAAATGCCTTATAGAATATTTACTTTATATACGTTGTACAATAGTTAAGGAAGAATAATTCACTTAAAGCTTAAGATAACCTACAAATATATGCTCTGCTTCATCCCCCAAAATATGCAATCAGCAATAATTAAGTAAAGCAACTGATAATTGCCTTATTATCACTTGTCTTATTTGGCAAGCATGTTACACTTTTTTGTTTTTAACTACTAAAGTGACAGTGCCAATAACCACAAAGGACTAGGGCGCTGATGAAATTCTAGAGTAGCCATTTCTTAGTGTGTAATAGACTGATGTAAGTAACAATGTTACTATTATTGGTTGACACTCTTACAAACATCATACAGACGGAACTTTTGGTAGGGAAAAGACTAAAATAGGCTACTCAGCTTACAAGGAATGCTGAAAAACGCTGGATACCAACAGATTCTTCTGGTTCTATTTATGTAGATGAAAAGTCATTTAGTCTTAATAAAATTAGGCCGGGATATGTCTCAGAGGTGGTGGAAAACTGACAATACAAGCAAGGATTGGGTTTATACTTACAGCGAAAATGTTTCTCATTGAAAAGAGGGGGAAGGCCCTGGTGGGGAAGGCCTCTCTTAGAATCAAGCATTTTCCTAAAAGTTACCTTAGGAGAAGAATGTCAAATGATACTATCCAGTTTACTAAAACATATTAATTGTATCAACAGCATCTTATAATGAAAAGATTATGTGCTTAGACGCACTGCATTATAAAATAGTTACAATAATACCCTAGGTGAGGAAGAGTTCCTGGTATTTCTTACCCTGGCATCATATTCAAGGACGAAAGGAGGAAAGTCGATCTGTTCTGGAGAGATGGCAGAAAACAGCTGGTGGAGGCTGTCCACATGGTGGATTTTGTCCTTCAGTCCTGAGACAGAAAAGGTGGTAAAAAACCATGTTGATACCTGATTAATAGAAGAAAAAAGAATGACTTAAGCCAGTGGCAAGAATCAGAAATACACACACGATCTTGAAAATTTATGTTAGATAAAAACGATTTCAGAATTGAAACTGATATCAAAAAAATCTTGTAATAAGCAGTGTTTTTTGAAATGCAGGTCATGGTGCATCACTGAATTATGCAATCAGTTTAGTGGACTGTGAACAGTATTAAGAACAACAAAAAGAAACATGCTAGAGCAACAATTACTAAGGAATGTAGTAAAAATGAGATTTGTCCCCTGAAGCGTCAGTTTCTGTTATATGTCTGTGTGCTCCTGAGCCTGTAGTGTCTTGTGATGTGATACAATGTGCTTTTTGTTGTGGGTAGTGGTCAAAACCACTGCACTCTGGTGGAATACTGACTCACTGGTACTGTGAAAATGTTTAATACTTCCAAACCTCAGAAACACTTCACTTTTTAAAAAATGAGACTGAAACTTTTTGCCAATTTTTGAGACATTAATTTTTCAGTTGATGCTTGGCACGCAATCTCTCAAAGTGCATTTTCTGTGGATGAGCCACTCTTGCTCATTTTACTTCACAATATGCAATTTTTCTATAAAAGCTAACCTGCAAAATTTGCTCATTGCAAAAAAAGAAAACACAGTATTCTTGACAGCAAACAATACTGGCATGAACTAGGCAATTGCTAGAACTTACAAATTATTGTTCATCTATCCAACCTGACCATCATAAATAGTCTTGCTTACCACAGGCTTGTACAACAGTTCTGTGAGGTAGGTACAATGTTACTGCTATCCCCATTTATAGAAGAAGGTAACCTATGTATGTGAATTCTCCCTGTACTGGCACAGCACATTGCAAGATATAACTGGGTACATTATAAATACACTACATGACACTTTGGGCAACTGCCAATCATTTTGTTAGTTTCTCCTTGACAGCCTAAAATGTTTTTCAGGGCTTGTTCCAAACCTTTCATATATTCCCAGTCCCTACTGCAAAATACTTTCTTCATGCTTACTTATGAGAAAAAGCATGAACTAACAGAGCCAACACTGAACTTATCTTTATCAGAATCTTGCCCAAACTTCCAGATTTGGCAGAGACCCATCTCCATTTCTCCCTGACAGCTCCAAACAGATTATCCCATCTATTGANCTTATGAGAAAAAGCATGAACTAACAGAGCCAACACTGAACTTATCTTTATCAGAATCTTGCCCAAACTTCCAGATTTGGCAGAGACCCATCTCCATTTCTCCCTGACAGCTCCAAACAGATTATCCCATCTATTGAATTCTCACAACCGTATGTTTAAATCTCATGTACAGCACTTATTTCTATTTCACAGGAATAGAACAGTTTCTTATAATTTCCCTAGCACTTGGCAGGCAATCATAGAATGGTCTAAAGTTTTAAAAGCTACAGACAGAACCATGAATTCATTGAAAAAGAATGAATGAATGACGATAAGGTCTATTTCATAATGAGTTTTTTGACCTGGGTCACTATTCTATTTTGGCTATACTATGAGTGACTGGTACAAGGCCTAAATAATAACATTACCCTCCGTACCCTCTCACCTTAACAAGTTTTATTTGGAGGGTGGTGGAGGGGAAGGGGATGCACTCAGCCTTTCTAGAACACAGTGAGTTAATATAAATCAAATTAGGCAGTCATTTAATTACACACCAATACCCAGTTTTTTTACATTATTATTTTTTAATACAGGCTGTTATATACCTAACTGATATAAATTTCTGCAAACTAGATGAGTGAAAATTCTAGAGTAGGATACAACCAGCCAAGAGTTAGCTGATAAATTAGTAAGAGCTACAGAGAGGCCATGGAGATTTTAGAGATCCTAGGAAGAATTCACGAGAATAAGACTGCAGAGTCAGAACAGAGAAGTATCTCAAGGATGTATTAGGAGGTGCATTTGCACAAGAAGTTACACATTTCCTGGGAATCTACTAAGTTCTAAGCATTGTGCACAGCTATCAGTAATACAGGGTAACAGTGAAGTGGCCATTCGTCTAATGAGGAATTAGATTCTAGTAAAGGAGCCAGCTTGCAAGCAGAATAACAATCTCCTAAGGCCCCCCCCCAACCAAAAAAAAAAAAAAAGCTAAATGCAATGAATGGTTCAAGGACATACACAACTACCTGTCCTAGGCAAGGCACTGTGCTACTTGGATAAAAGTATAAAATTATGGAGCAAGAAGAAACTACACAGGGAATTTGTGTTCCACGGTCTCTTATTGCAGGACATTTTTACATGCTGCTTTGTTTACTCCTAAACCCCTTTTCTTCAGTTCTTTGCCTGGTGAAAAATTGTCCTACAGAGCTCAGGTCAGAATTCACCTCTGTGAGAAAGCATTCACTGACCATCCTCCACCCAAAGTGCGAGACGCAGCTTTCCTCTAAGAATTCCAACAACACTGTGTTACTCATATTAGACATTCTCTGTGGTAGTAGCTGATTCTTTCAACCAATTTCCCCTGTGGGGACTGTCTCCTTCAACACTAGATTTATAGGGTCTAATCAAAGCCCAACATGAAAAGTAAGGAATTCAGTATATGTTGAAAGAATTAACAAATAGTTTCTGGACTTCCTACTTTACTGTGGAGGGATGGTCTAATATTCTTCCATTCTACAATAGAAACAAATGTACTTCAATCTGGGCCCAGTCTCTTCATCCAAAATGAGGAAGTTATACCTGAAAGGTTTTTAAGTCCCTCTTAGTTACACAGTTCTATGAAAGGACTCGACTATGCTGCACATACTGACATGGTGAGAGAAGGCTGGGCTTAGAAGGATGGGCAGTGATCACATACACTCAGGATCTGAGGACAAACACACTTCTCCACTGCATTTTCCCCCCTCACCTCCCTTACATTCTTCAGGCATTAACAACAGAATGTTACTCAAAGCAGACAGAAGTTGAAACTTAGTTAAGAGTTTTCTGTCAGGGAGACCCAAGAGCATTGTCTTCAGTTTTTATTTTTATAAAGCTCAGCTTTTAATTTTTAATTCAGTTCAGTTTAGTAGCTCAGTCATGTCCAACTCTTTGCGACCCCATGGACTGCAGCATGCGAGGCCTCCCTGTCTATCACCAACTCCTGGAGTTTACTCAAACTTATGTCCATCGAGTTGGTGATGCCATCCAACCATCTCATCCTCTGTCATCCCCTTCTCCTCCCACCTTCAATCTTTCCAAGCATCAGCATCTTTTCAAATGAGTCAGTTCTTCGAATCAGGTGGCCAAAGTATTGGAGCTCCAGCTTCAGCATCAGTCCTTCCAGTGAATATTCAGGACTGACTTCCTTTAGGATGGACTGGTTGGATCTCTGTGCTGTCCAGGGGACTCTCAAGGAGCAGTGGCGGCAGAGGCGGGGGTTGGTAGTGGCCTGCTGCAGGGTCAGGGCACTGAGTGCAGCAGTGCTGCATGGGACCTTCTGAAGGAGGTCACCATTATCTCCATTACCTCCAGCATAGTTTGGCCTCAGGTCAATTAACAGGGAGGGAACACAGCCCCGCCCTTCAACAGAAAATTGGATTAAAGATTTACAAGCCCATCAGAACAAGACCCAGTTTCCCCCTCAGTCAGTCTCTCCCATCAGGAAGCTTCCATTAGCCTCTTATCTTTTTCCATCAGAAGTCAGACTGACTGAAAACCACAATCACAGAAAACTAACCAATCTGATCACATGGACCACAGCCTTGTCTAATTCAATGAAACTATAAGCCATGCCGTGTAGGGTCACCCACGACAGATGGGTCATGGTGGAGAGCTCTGACAAAACGTGGTTCACTGGAGAAGGGAATGGCAAACCATTTCAGTATTCTTGCCTTGAGAACCCCATGAACAGTAATTTTCAGTTATTTACAACATAAGTCATACATATACATTTATTTAGGTAAACTTGCATTACTCAGTATGTAGATATTTTAAAAAACTGAAGAAAAGTTTCCAGGTAAAAATACTGGAGCGGGTGGCTATTCCCTTCTTGAAGGGTTCTTCCCGACCGAGGGATTGAACCCAGGTCTTCCAAACATGGAGGCAGATTCTTTACCATCTGAGCCACCTGGGAAGCCCAAAGAAAACGAAACATTTGAAAAAAAGACTGCTGAAATATTCTGTGAATTCCAGAAATTCTTTCACCCAGTTATTCACAAGTGCAGAGCCAAGAACATGGGACCACAAAACAACATAAACTAGGAAAAGATTGTCCACACATGTGTGCACTCTAGTGATCTAACAGAGCCAGAATCAACAGTGGGTTTAAACATCATTAGTTTGTGTTCTTTTAGGAAATATCAAAAAAGAAAGAGAGTAGTCATTTATACGAGCAGTCAATTTATTATCACTTTGGGTGGAGTGCACTGGAAAAGATCTGAGAAGTATGGAAATCAGAAGAGTGTGATTCAATTGTTTTATTATCCCTTGATTTCTTTTCATCTCATTCTTTTATAGTTACAACCACTCCATTTACAGTTTTTGACTTAGTATAAAATAATGGTGGATTTTTTACATACAAGCTTTATTCTCTCAGTCCTCCAATGGTTTCTCCAGGCCAAAGTATTATGGAAAGGTAACATAGTGGTTCTCACTTCATACATTTTCCCTTCAGCCTCTGCCCAACCTGTCATTCACACTGACTCCTACGTGAAGCAGTTCTAGTGACAGCCAAAGAGAGTGGCTCTAACACTGAAACTTCTGGTAATGTTTATCCACTGATGTCACAGTGAGGGATGGATAGCTGTTCACTGACTCTCTTGTGTGGGGGATGAGAGGTTGAATCAGATCTTAGCAAACAGTGGCTATATATTTTCATAAGTCTGGTGAATTCACAAAGGAATACTCTTTAGGTAAGTTTGAATTTTTGATAGAAGTAAAAAACAGTTTTGACCATTAAAAAAATTATGAAACTGTTCCAACATTTATCAAAGTTGAAAGAATTTTACAAGGAACATAGGTACAGAAACCACTTAGACAATCATTAACATTTTCCTTAAGTTTTCTTTTTTAATTTTTTTACTAGTTCTGTCATTCATAATAAATTAACAGGATTCAACTTTTTCTAGCTTTATGACTAGATACTGAGGACCACAAAAACATCTTTTAAATTTTAGTCATTCTACTAGGAATGTAATATCTCATGTTGCTTTCATTTGTACTTACCTAATAACTAATCGTGCTCAACATCTTTTCATCTGCTTACTTGTCATCTGTATATCTTCTGGTTAAGCCAGATATTTGTACAAATCTTTTGTCTATTTCTAAACTGTTTCTTTATTACTTAGAGATTTCTTTATATATTCAAAAGACAAGACCTTTATTAGATAAATGTTTAATTTACAAAGATTTTCTCTTAGGCTGCAGATGATCTTTTCATTCTCTTCAGTTCAATTCAGTCGCTCAGTCGTGTCCAACTCTTTGCGACCCCATGAATTGCAGCACGCCAGGCCTCCCCGTCCATCACCAACTCCCGGAGTCTACCCAAACCCATGTCCATCGAGTCGGTGATGCCATCCAGTCATCTCATTCTCTGTCGTCCCCTTCTCCTCCTGCCCCCAATCCTTCCCAGCATTAGGGTCTTTTCCAATGAGTCAACTCTTCGCATGAGATGGCCAAAGTATTGGAGTTTCAGCTTCAGCATCAGTCCTTCTAATGAACACCCAGGTCTGAACTCCTTTAGAATGGACTGGTTCGAATCTCCTTGCAGTCCAAGGGACTCTCAAGAGTCTTCTCCAACACCACAGTTCAAAAGCATCAATTCTTCGGCTCTCAGCTTTCTTCACAGTCCAACTCTCACATCCATACATGACCACATGGAAAAACCGTGGCCTTGACTAGACGGACCTTGGTTGGCAAAGTCATGTCTCTGCTTTTGAATATGCTATCTAGGTTGGTCATAACTTCCCTTCCAAGGAGTAAGCATCTTTTAATTTCATGGCTGCAATCACCATCTGGAGTGATTTTGGAGCCCCCCCAAAATAAAGTCTGACACTGTTTCCACTGTTTCCCCATCTATTTCTCATGAAGTGATGGGACCAGATGCCATGATCTTAGTTTTCTGAATGTTGAGCTTTAAGCCAACTTTTTCACTCTCCTTTACTTTCATCAACAGGCTTTTTAGTTCCTCTTCACTTTCATTCTCTTAACTATCTTCAAAAGAGCAGAAGTTTTTAATTTTAATAAAGTTCAATCTCTTTTATAGATTATGCTTTTGGTGTTAATTTAAGAAATACCTTGCTTTACTCAAGGTCACAAACCTTTTTCTCCTATACTTACTTCTAGAAGTTTAAAACATTTTATGATTTATTTAGGTCCTTGATTCATTCTCAGTTAACTTTGTACATGATGCAAGTCACAGATCAAAGTTCATTTTTTTTGCATATTGATATTCAATTGTTCCAGTATTATTTGTTGAACAGACTATCCTTTTTCCACTGACCCAACTTTGCACTTTCGAAAAAGATCAGTTATCCATATATATGTGAATCTATTTCTGGATTCTTTAATTCTGCTCTATTGATCAGTTTGTCTACCTTCATGCCCATACCTCACTGTCTTGAGTACTGCAGCTTTAGAATTAGCACTGAAAGCAGATAGTGTTGGTCCTGCAACCGTGTTCTTTTCCTGAGTTGTTTTGGCTATTTTAGATTCTTTGCAAAAAAAAAAAAACCTTGCTGAAATTTTGGTTAGGACGGAGTTGAATCTATAGCTTCAGCAAGAAATGACAATTTAACAATATTAAGCTTTCTAATGCATACATACAGTATATGTCTTCATTTATTTAGGTCTGTTTTAATGTATGTCATCAATGTCTTACAGCAAACAGTGGGCCACTGTCCATGGGGTCACAAAGAGGCAGATACAACCGAGCAACTACTACTACTAACTTGTACACTGTATAAGTCTTTCACATTTTTTGTCATATTTATCATTAAGTACTTAATATTTTTGATGCTAGTGTGAATTATAATGCTTTTTAAATTTCAAATTATTTCTTTCTAACATGGATAATAGGTTTTTGAATATTGATCTTAAACCCTGAATTATTGCTAAAAAGTTACTCATTAATTCTAGTATTAATAGCTTTTCTGAGGATACTACAAGGTTTTCTACATAGATAATCATGTCATCTGTCAATCAAGACAGTTTTATTTACTCCTTTCTAAATTGAGATGCTTTTTGTTCCTTTTTCTTGCCATATTAACACTGGCTAGAACCTCTAGTACAATTCTGAGTACAAGTGGGAAACAGGCATTCCTGCAAAGACATACTAAAAATCAAGCTAATACTTCTGTGTCTCCATTTAAGAAAAAATTTCAGTAGCTACTGGATGAATAAAAAAGGAAATGGATGATGAAATTTTGGGAAATAGTCAAGCATTACTTCCGTAAGTGCTATAGAAAAAAAAAAAATTAGCCACCTGCTGAACATAATGAAATTAACTTTCCCAAGAGTGGGAAAGTTAATAGTATACTATTTGGTAAGGCTATGTAGTCAGAAGTCAATTGAAAGAAGAGCAGGAAAGACAATTAGAAGTGATCTAATTGACTGCTCACACATTTTATGTTTTTAAAAAAGCCTGATCAAGCATAAGCATAGCACTTAATACTGTGCTGTTGTAACACTGAGGGACCAAAAGGAAATTTGCAGCTTTTAAACAGTTCTTGCAAAATTTAAAGATGGTATTTCAATGAGAAACAATTTTGTAAACAGTGACAAATTTCCCAAAGTGGAAAACATTCTCACCGAAGTTTTCCCTCACTAGTTATGAAATATAATGAGGACTTTTCACTACTTAGTTTCTCTGCAGCGCTTTAAAATAACAACTGTTTCTGCCATTTCTGATGCTTTGGCCATCCACTGGCTTCCACAGCATTAGTCAACCTTGGCTCTCCTGCTGCTGTTCTGATTACTTCTTGGTTTCCTTCCCTGATTCCAGTGCTCTGTCTTCAGCTGTTGTCTTTGGTCTAAGTCTGTGGTTTTATTCATTAACACTTTTAAAGAGTTAAAGCTCTATTTACTTGATGATGACTCTCAAAATTTATATCCCAATCCATGACTGCTATATCTGATGACTTGTAGGAGTACCTACTAGTGGCAGGATTGGTCAGAGAGGTTTCTTTTTTCCTTTTTTACATAAAGTAATTATTAAGCTGAGATCTGAAGGATAAAATAGGAATTAGCCAGGAACAGGGGCAGGAAAAAGCCCAGATTAACTAAGAGCTGTGCTTAGTTGCTCAGTCATGTCCAACATCTTTGAGACCCCATGGACTGCAGGCCACCAGGTTCCTCTTTCCATGGGGATTCTGCAGGCAAAAATACTAAAGATCCTTCAGGGGATCTTCCAACCCAGGAATTGAACCTAGGTCTCGTGCGTTGTAGGCGGATTCTTTATCATCTGAGCCATCAGGTAAGCCCAAACAAAGACGATAGAGAGGCAAGGACAGAGGGACTAGTGGCTTGTAAAGGTCACTGACAAAGATATCCGAGTTACATGGGACCAAAACGTTAGGACCACAACTCGAGACCACTTAAAAATGAAGGGTAAACAAGGAAATCAGCAGGCACAACGGTAACAGCAAGAATTAAGATGAAATATATCTTAATATGCAGGTATGTAGTGCACTTAATGTCAAGATTTAGCAGAAAGAAAAATACCTACCTTTGAACGAAATGTTGGATGAACAAAATAAACAGCTTTCAAATTCCTCTTGTACCTGATTCAAAACAAGCAAACAAAAAGGATCAGTATAAGCCATGCCTAAAACCAATCAACATTATGAACAATTAACTCTTTCTCCAGGAGTTTAGAAGCAGGAAAAAGTTTACATATGAATTTACACTGATACAAAATAAACTGGAATTAAGGGGAGACTCCTATTACTAAAATACACAATCTATATATTATAAAAATCTGTTATATGAACTATCCTTTCACAGAATATACCACAATGTTTGCTACTGCTTAATACTAGGAAAGGAAAAAGCTATTGTCCCCCTTCAAAATTTGAGAAACTAACTTGACATCAACGACATCATAGAGTTTCTTCAGGAAGTCTGAGTCCAGGTGATTGTATTCGCTGGTCAGTGTGTGAAAATACACTAACACATATTCCTTCACAGCAATGTGGTCCATTACATGGATAAAATATAAGAGAGCCTAGAAGAAAAAGGAATAAAAGTAACGATCATTTTGTATAGTAGCGTATTTCACAGTGTGTGTGTGTGCGCACGCACACTCAGCTGTGCCTAACTCTCTGCGACCCCATGGACTATAACCTGCCAGGCTCCTCTGTCCATGGGATTTTCTAGGCAAGAATATTGGAGTGGGTTGCCATTTCTTACTCCAGGGGATCTGCCTGACCCAGGGATTGAACCTACATCTCTTGTATCTCCTCCATTGGCAGGTGGATTCTTTACTAATGTGCCACCTGAGGCCAAGAGAGAGAAAAAACCCAGGAGCTTAATCTAATCTACGCTCCAGACACTGCAGACATCAGGAGCAAGTATCTCTTCAAAGAGCTCTTCCCATAATGCGATGGTACGTTCCCTTTTATCCTAAGTGATGGAGGAGAATATCTCCATCCTCTCAAATGAGCTCTTTGTATATATCTACAAAAGAGCTCTTCGGTCAACAACCAGGTCTTTTCTCTCTGGGATAATGATTTCAAAACTGTTCGAGAATTTCTAGACTTTTAATCATTCTTGAAGGTTCTACCTGAGTTCAGTGACAAGTCTCTGCAGTCTCCACTGAGATACGGACTCATGCCTCAGTGGTTCACTTTGAGGGCTAGTCTGTTGGGCATCTTTAACACTGAACTGAGTGAGGAAAATGAGAGCAGGTTTAGTGAGCAGAAGGCAGTGGGCTGAGCGGCGCTTCTGCTCTGACTTAACTTAACGTGCCCTGGGTCAGTTAGAAAAGTATGCCATTACAAGAAGGGTGAAATTTAAGAGAAGCATTAAGTGCAAGGCAGAGACACAACATGGGCAGGGCCAGCATGACCCACTGATGTAGCTATAAGCAACGACACACAGGACGCTGAGAGGCAGCCACTGAGGGATTACTATCAAACAGGTTATTTCCCCATTTTTGCCTCAGGGGAGTCCTTGGCATTCACACGAATGGACTACTAAGGATTAGTTAGCGTGGGTCCAACTGCCACCAGAGCAGACAGAGGAGGGCACTAAGGAAACACATTTCCAGTCGTTAGCTGGTTTGGGCTTCACGATATAAATGAAGTGATATTCACAAACATTCAGAACACCATGCAAACACACAGCAGCATCAAAGGGGTTTACGCTTTTATTGGTATGAATCACATTATTAATGCTGTGAATAAATGTCATACTGATTATTATAAATAGCTGAGTGTTTAAGGGGTATGTGTGTATGTGTGTGTTTATTATTTCTGCCTTACCAGACTGCTTCTGGTCCTCTTTCTGTCCACTTACCACCTCCTGCCCAGGGCAATTATACCCATTTTCAGCTTTAAATTCTCCATCTTTAGGTTAAAATTTTTCATTTATAAAGAAGTATAGTCACATGACAGAAAAATATAGAAAACAAATTCTCCCTAAAACTATGAAATCCAGTTTAAGATACTGACTTCCAGTTTTTACCTTTATACTTAAACTCCCATCCTGCTTCCCTCGCCCCAAAAAAGGTCAATGTATACATACTATGCATCACTTTTTCTTCTATTGATACCATATCATAAACATTTCTTTATAGTACTTAACTCCATAACCATAATTTTTTCAGGGTCACAGAACATTTCATTTATGGATGCAAAATAATTAACAGAATTTGTTATTTTGTGTCATTAATGAGCCTGTGAGTAACATACCAGATCCAAGGCTTTCCCAGTTTTTTCTTTAATCTAAACACCAGGGACCAGGACTCTAGGGGCTTAGCCAGGTATAATCATCTGCTTTTGCACAATGGTGTTTTATCTTAAAATTGTATGCAGCTTTTACACTTTTGAGTCCTTTTTTTTTTACTATAGTTAAAAATTATTTATTAATGTGAGTCTCTTCCTTTGTAGTCAGTTTCTATTACAACTGATGTTTTAGGATGATCTATGTATTTATCCTTTGGATTCGACTGTCCCTTGCCCAAGTATTCCACAATTTGGGCAGTTTCTTGGCCAATAGCTATTTTCATTCCTAGGATTAGTTCCCTAGTAGTTAGTACAAATTCTCAGAAATTACTAGGTCACTTTGATAGTTTTAATTAATCTTTGATGACAATGATTATTATTTAAAAGTAATAGAGAAAAAATAAAAATAAAAAATAAAAGTAATGGCTAATTTTGAAGGTGAAAAAAGATACCTCATTTTAATTCACTTTTTTTTTTCCATTACGAATCAGGTTGAACATTTTCTTATTTACTAGTAATACCGTTTCTTCTGCTATGAATCATCTGTTTCTGTTCTTTAACTTCAAAAGAAGGGATTACGAAATGACGACACCTTGGGTTAACTACATCTCTGGTTTCTTCTCTTCAGATAGATTCTCAAAAGTTTATGTTTCTTTTTTCAAGAAAGGCAGATAATACAGAATGAGTCCAACCAAGAACTTGCCGCTTACGTCATGTCTAAAACACAGTAGCTGTTTTTGGAGACCCCACTGTGGCATTTCAGTATTCTGTTTCTCCTAGAACACAAGGCCAGACCCGGGACGGAAACGGTGTGTGCCACCTTGCAGGGCCACGCTGCTGCTCAGTCACAGACATGCAATTCTGTCTCAGCTCACACTCTAAGCCCTGACTCCAACTCACACCCTACTTATTTTTTAAAATCAATGTTATTTATAAGACAAAGCCTTTTGATGGCTCACCTTGTCCATATCTATTAATGTTACAGGAATATTTCTTCCAACTACCACCATCACCGTGCGACCGCAGTTATCCACACCTGCAAACAGGAAATGTAATCAGCACCCAGAAACTTTATTCCAAGAGTATTATTTGTCCTGGGCTCTGACCTTATAAAAATACTCTAAACAAATGTAAAAGATAAACAACTAGGAACAGAAGCTTTTCAAATTTCATCTTCGGATTTCTTTCACTAGGTGGAAAACCACTTTTTAATTTTTTTCAGCTTCATGCAGTTTTGATGACTGCCCTTGCTTTTAAAGTAAGCCCTCTTATAGGTTTTTAAATCTGGGCAAACCAAAGGTAAGGTCACAGGGTAAAGATCATTTTATAAATAGCTTTCTATTTAAGTTAACTAATAGTGTTAGTGATCCAAGAAAAACTAAATGGAACTCAAATCTGAAAATTAACAAGTACTGTCTGGAAAAGAAATATAAAGGGGGAATCTGATAACTTTCACTATCTCTGTTATATATTTATATAATGTTTGAATTCTGTATAAAGAGATTATGATACTTTAAAACTAGGAAAAAATTTATAAGACACAAAAAAGGAAGAAAAAGGACTTCATTTCTGAGAAGAAATGAAGTTGGCCAATATAGAATAACTAGCTGAAAATCTTATAGGTTGATATGATATTTTTAACATATTGATGATGAGCAAAACCTACCTTCATTGTACCAAAAAAACCCCCCCAAACTATATATAGACAAAATGGGCAAAATCAGAGAAGAATGAAGTCCATAACAGCATACCAAATAATGTCTTTTAATCAGTAAAAGAATAAGTTACCATGTCTTTAAGCTCACCTGTTTGGTATAAGGCTTTTAGAGAAGCAATATCAGATAGATCCTCAGATCTTGCTTGACACAACCAGCGATTATAACTAGAGAAATAAAGGATATGATACTTATAATAAACAGTTGTAAATCTATAAATGAGACCTGTTTTTAGCTTAAAGAATGCTTTATTATAATGAGGAAGGAGTTAAAGAGGCTGTTACACTATGCTGAATCTCTACTGTTATTAAAAAACAAAACAAATGAGTTACTGAGAAAGGAAGATGTTCATACCAGACGACTTTTAAAATTCTTTTTTGAGCAAATGAAGACTATTCATATAACTGGCTAAGATACCAAGTACTCAAACTAACATTGTTTTTAAAATACTATTATTTTCCTCTACTTGAAAGAAAATGCAAACAAAGCTTAAAGCAATAGCAGTTTTCCACAAGAGATGTTCACTCATTCGACGAAGACTGACTGACTGCTTACTTCATGAGCGGTATTGAGAAGACTCTAGTGAACAGACATGGCCAGACACTCAAGGAATTTACTTTTCAGAAGAAAACCAGCTGAGTGTTGTACATGTTTTGCCAGATCACAAAGAAACTAGGTAAATTTTTTCTGGGATGTCCGGGCTTTTTAATGACTGACTAACCACACTAGGTCTACTGATAAGCCATATACCAGGCCATCGAGACTGCATTTTGGCTTTGGCTAAGAGAATGTTAAAATTGGAAAAACATTACAAATCTCAAAGAGCTTTTAGGCTCTCAAGCTTTTAGGTCTCATCTGGCAACATCCTACAACATTAAAAACAACAACAGCAGCAAAAACTAAACCAGGAGAGAGGATACTTGGGTTCTCATCTTATCCCTTTCTGTGCAACCTTAATAAAGACACTTCAGCTCGATGGACCTTAGTTTCCTGATCTGCAAAACAGTGTTTCTGCAGAACACCTTTCAGCTATAAAACCACACAACTAAGGATATTTAATAGGAAGTCTATTACATAGGGACTGTAATCAACAAGTGATGTGCCTGCTAGGTTCATGGAAATTGCTGCTTGTGAAAAATAAACTTAGTACTGGGAATTCCCTGGCAGTCCTGTGTTTAGGACTCTGTGCTAGGTCCCTGGTCTGGGAATGTAGATTCCACAGGCCATGCAGCACGGCCAGACATTCATTAAAAACTGAAGAACAGAAACAAAAGCCCACTCAGCACTGCCCAGCATAGTCTGCCTTCCTAAGTTTAGGAGCATGCCCACCCGTGCTAACTGAGTTCAAAGTTAGCAGCTTTTAGTGTCAGTTTAAGATGCAACGCGCAAGTCAAGAAAGGATCTGTGTTCATTTTAGTTCTCCCTATTCATATGTACAATTCCATCTTTTCACACAGAGCTATCTCCCAGGTTATTTACGCTAATCCCTGCTTTCTAATTGTTTTATGATTAAACCATCTCCATATCAAGACTAAAGAGAATAGTTTAAGTGTCTTATGAGCACCACAGGGTATAACACAAACATGCAACAGGAATTCAGTAAATATCTGTTCATTTCTATACTCTGTGTATTCATTACCTCATTTTTCAAAGACTTACTGCAAAAATGCAATGCCTGCACACAGCAGGGATTCAAATCTTTGTTGAATGAAATAATAAACATAAGTATTATTCAGGGTATTTTGGAGCCCTGAGAAGAGTAAAAGGCCCTTGGATTCAGAGTTTAAGGCTGAACATATGAGATAGACATATTACAAAGACAACTAACACTGTAATAATACAGTTTGAGACAAAAGCAATCTAGCAGACATCGAAATGCTCTATCAATTAAGTATGTCTCTAAGAGGGGGACTGTGGGAGTAGGGGTCCAGGGTAGAGTGAGGAGCGGGTGCAAGCAAGTTCCAGAACAGTGGTAGAACTGCTTCCCGCTTCGTATCACAAAGATCAGCTCAAGGCTTCCTTCGCCACTCACTGCAGTATTTGTGTCCATTCTGCTAGACCTCGAGATAGGACTATGTCTTCATTGTCTCTATATTTCTGGGAAGTCTCTAGGTAGTTCCTGACACTCAGCCACTATGTATTCAATGAACTCTAAAGAAAAAAAAATTTTTTAAACGGGAACTCAGCTGTACAGAACAGAACTAATCACCTTGCTTGAAAACACTCTCATCACTGGTACATGCATGGTTCTCTTTTAAAAAGTAGTTATCTAGTTAGCTATTTTTAATGATGTCATAGGCACTCCAAAATCTACCCCAAACAAAAGTTGGCACCATCACAAACCTCTACCTAATCACTACGGTCACTTTGCTCCAATTCTAGCTTCTGCCTCTCCTCACTTGTCATCTGGAATTTCAGGTTCCTCATTTTCCAGTTTTCCTTTTTGTATCATTTTAATTCATCTATACATATTCCTAAAAAGCTTTTTGGCTGTTTTTAACAATTCAAAAAAGACAAAAGCTTATCACAAAATTTTGGGGGTCTAGTTTTTGGACTTATTGCTAAAATTCATCTCTACTGTTGGGTATGGGTGTTGTTCATTCTCTTTGACTGTTACCCATAATGCACTTGTACTATACGAAAACTGTAGTTTTCATCCACTGTCCTATTGACAGGGACTCGGGCTAGTCCCAGGTTTCTGCCACTGTGAACGTGCGAAAACAATCAACTTATTTTACATATCTCCTGGTATATGTGTGTGTGATTTCTCTTGGGGACACTCCTAGGAATGGAAATGGAACATACAGGGTATGTTTGGTTTCAAGGTCTAAACTGTTTTCCACATTTTTTTTACCAGTTTATACTTCTGCAAGCAATGAACAGGAGGTTCTAAGAATCCATGTCCTCTTCAACACTTGATCTGAGCAAATATTTTAATTGTCAATCAACTGGGTTTGAAATCGTATTTCATTTCCCTGGTTGTTAATGATGCTGAGATCCTGTTCATATTTCCTGGCTTTTTCTTTTTCTGTGAGATGCCTGTTCATACTGTTTGTCCATTTATCTATTGGGTTGTTTGTTCTTTTCTCACTTATTTGTAGGAGTTCTTTATAGATTTTTGATCTAGTCATTTGTATTAGATCAAAAATACAAAGGTTCGTGACACTGTACAGGAGACAGGGATCAAGACCATCCCCATGGAAAAGAAATGCAAAAAAGCAAGATGCCTGTTTGAGGAGGCCTTACAAATAGCTGTGAAAAGACAGGAAGCAAAAAGCAAAGGAGAAAAGGAAAGATATAAGCATCTGAATGCAGAGTTCCAAAGAATAGCAAGAAGAGATAAGAAAGCCTTCCTCAGCGATCAATGCAAAGAAATAGAGGAAAACAACAGAATGGGAAAGACTAGAGATCTCTTCAAGAACATTAGAGATACCAAGGGAACATTTCATGCAAAGATGGGCACAATTAAAGACAGAAATGGTATGGACCTAACAGAAGCAGAAGATATTAAGAAGAGGTGACAAGAATACACAGAAGAATTGTACAAAAAAGACCTTCATGACCCATATAATCACGTTGGTGTGATCACTCACCTAGAGCCAGACATCCTGGAATGTGAAGTCAAGTGGGCCTTAGAAAGCATCACTATGAACAAAGCTGGTGGGGGTGATGGAATTCCATTGACCTGTTTCAAATCCTGAAAAATAATGCTATGAAAGCGCTGCACTCAATATTCCAGCAAATATGGAAAACTGAGCAGTGGCCACAGGACTGGAAAAGGTCAGTTTTCATTTCATTCCAATCCCAAAGAAAGGCAATGCCCAAGAATGCTCAAATTAGCACACAATTGCACTCATCTCGCATGCTAGTAAAATAATGCTCAAAATTCTCCAAGCCAGGCTTCAGCAATACGTGAACCGTGAACTCCCTGATGTTCAAGCTGGTTTTAGAAAAGGCAGAGGAACCAGAGATCAAATTGCCAACATCCGCTGGATCATGGAAAAAGCAAGAGAGTTCCAGAAAAACATCTATTTCTGCTTTATTGACTATGCCAAAGCCTTTGACTGTGTGGATCACAATAAACTGTGGAAAATTCTGAAAGAGATGGGAATACCAGACCACCTAACCTGCCTCTTGAGAAATCTGTATGCAGGTCAGGAAGCAACAGTTAGAACTGGACATGGAACAACAGACTGGTTCCAAATAGGAAAAGGAGTACGTCAAGGCTGTATATTGTCTCCCTGCTTATTTAACTTNGGGAATACCAGACCACCTGACCTGCCTCTTGAGAAACATGTATGCAGGTCAGCAAGCAACAGTTAGAACTGGACATGGAACAAGACTGGTTCCAAATAGGAAAAGGAGTATGTCAAAGCTGTATATTTCACCCTGCTTATTTAACTTATCTGCAGAGTACACCATGAAAAACGCTGGGCTGGAAGAAGTACAAGCTGGAATCAAGATTGCCGGGAGAAATATCAATAACCTCAGATATGCTGATGACACCACCCTTATGGCAGAAAGTGAGGAGGAGCTAAAAAGCCTCTTGATGAAAGTGAAGGAGGAGAGTAGGCCTGGCGTGCTGCGATTCATGGGGTCGCAAGGAGTCGGACATGACTGAGCGACTGAACTGAACTGACTGAGCTGAATCATTTGCCAGTTGTGTGTATTGTGAATACTCATATTCTGCAACTTGCCTTTAACTTACTTTAAGCTTAATTGCCCCACTTTCTGTAGTTTTATCTATAATATAGTCGATTAATTTTTCTTCTGTAGTCAGTGGTTTTTATATTTTGTTTAAGAAATCTGTTTTTTCTTATTGGTATGAGGAATACCAACCTATGACTCCTTCCATGAATTTTAATTTTTTAAAAATTTGTCTTTAACCCATCTAAAATTAATTTTAGTCCATAATATGAAGTGAAATAGTGTAAACTCAAAAATGTTCTCAACCTCATCTGTGATAAACAACTTGAGATCCTAGGATAGGCAAATCTTTATGAACATGATTATGGAAGAAGGTTATAGCTTACATCAGATTCTTAAAGGCTTTACGATTTAAAAAAGGTTCAGAATCACTGCTGAGACACTGGCAACTGTTATAGTTTCTAAGAACCCTAAGATGAATTCCAATGCAACAACTCACAATTGCCATCTTTATCTGGTTTCTTCTTTATTCTAACTGTCCCCTCCATTGTATAGATTGTGTAAATTTGCTTTGATTATCCCTCTTTCCCCCACCTATTCAAAGAATATTTTAAACTTTCCATTATATTTTTGAAAACTGCACCTCACTTTTTGCTAGTTTCCATTTTATTTCAATGAAGACATGGCACCTTTCATCCTAATTCAACAATCAAAGCAAAAGCTAAAAATCAAACATGAAAAAACACCCCAACCTCAAAAGCTTATTATTTTGACAGGTAAAATTCAATCACTGGTTAACAGTCACACAAAATCCATCATAATGGCAGCAAAAGTACCCACAGCTGTGCTCTCCAGGCAGATACACTGAGTAGATGGTTTCTCAATAGACTGCAGTCAGCTAAGGTTGGATGTTGCCCTCACGAAGCAAACACAAGGCTGTTTCTTCTAGTTAATAAATTACCATCCAACTGCACAATCAAGAGTTGAATAATGAAGAAAATTTAAGCTAAATTACTCTTAAAAGTCCACTAACTAACCTACTTATTGGTGCACAACCAACAGCCCAGGGAAAATTTTCACTCTGAAATTAACAGAAGCTTTTGCTGACCTCATGCAGCTGTCCCACACTGGACTTAGTTAAAACTCTTGTTATATATGCTCTTAACACATTTGTAATTTAAATACATTTTCATGGGCTTTCTTGGTAGCTCGGCTGATAAAGAATCCTCCTGCAATGCAGGAGGCCCCAGTTTGACTCCTGGGTTGGGAAGTTCCCCTGTGGAAGGGAATAGGCTACCCACTCCAGTATTCTTGAGTTTCCCTGGTGGCTCAGACAATAAAGAATCCGCCTGCAATGTGGGAGACGTGGGTTCGGTCCTTGGGTTGGGAAGATCCCCTGAATAACAGCTACCCACTCCAGTATTCTTGTCTGGAGAATTCCATGGACAAGGGAGATTGGCAGGCTACAGTCCATGGAGTTGCAAAGAGTCGGACATGATTCATGCAGCTGTCCCACACTGGACTTAAAATCCTTGTTATATATACTCTTATTGAGTCCTACAATTTAAATACATCTTTATACAGTAATTAGTTTAACATTTTTTTTCTCTGCAAGACCTTAAGCTCAATGAGGCCTGGGGCTAGATCTGCCTTGCATGTCACTTTCTAGCTTGGCACAACAGTAAAGGTTCAATAAATATTTAATAATGAATGAGATCAAGTTTTTACTGTGAGAAATGACATAAGAGTTACAGGCAACTGGATCTTAAGCCAATCAAAGAAAAAAGAAAAAAGTACTTGAAAAACAATTTAAGAGTTTTAAAAGCTGGATCGTTGTAAAAGAAAATCTAGATTGCTTGTGAATTTTTATAAGGAAGCCAACTCCTATCTTATGATACACCCAGATTAGTGTCACAATTGGGTGGAAGTCCTGGAAATAAGAATCAAGAATTAGACAACTTATCTGATTATTTTAGATGTTAAAGTGAATTATTACACAGAGACAAGCCAATGCTACAAAAGGAATGAACTAACCCTCTAATCTATCCATGTGACCATTAGTTTTGTTACTGAAGCAAGAACTGAAGGCTTTCAAAAAGATGTTCCTAACTAGACTGCCCTTTGCTTCTTGCTTCAGGCTTTAAAAACCAGAGCTGGTACTCTTCATCAAGCCTGTAGGTTATTATGTGTAAACCAGATGTCCACAACAACCAGAGCACCATACATAACACACCCTGATGTGTTAAGGTAGTGTGGCTCACTCATGAATTTCTAAAGGAATTACCTTCTTTACCTGTCTATTTCAGTTCTAGAATGGTACCCTGAATAGAGTAAATATCCAATGTTTCCTGAACTGAACAGAAACTGTCAACTCTGAGACTAATTTGAATCTCAAGATCATCACTTCCTACCAACAAGGGCAATGCTTTACATGCTGCATTCATAGTCCTTTGTAACCTACCCCTTCGCTGAGAACCCCTTTCCAGAAAGCATCGGCTCAGTGAATACAGATTTATTTTAATACTGGCTTGAACAAGTCATTATTAAGTGAAACAAATCTCCTCACTAAAAAGAGAGACACAAGACAGGTAAGTATCCAGTCTGCTGCTGCTAAGTCACTTCAGTCGTGTCCGACTCTGTGTGACCCCATAGACGGCAGCCCACCAGGCTCCCCCGTCCCTGAGATTCTCCAGGCAAGAACACTGGAGTGGGTTGCCAGTCTAGACACAAACAAATGCCAGTTTATCTGTATTACCCACAGAGAAATGAAAAAGGTGTGTGTGTGTGTGTGTGTGTGAGAGAGAGAGAGAGAGAGAGAGAGAGAGAGAGAGAGAGAGAGAGAGGGAGACAGGAAGAGAAACTAGGGTAATTGATTTGAGAAAGGTGATAACAATGTAATTCTCTGCACATGCATACAGAACATGTTTGGTCCTTTCCCAGCTTCTCTGAATCTGGTCTTTGTAGGTGGCTGGAGATGGTAGTAGAGACGGGAGATAAGCTTCAGTGTAACTCATCCTCAATTAGTTGTAACTATGGTCAATTCACTCTTGGTGGTCAATTTACCTTTCTATAAGTTAAAGGGGCCAGACCAGATCAGGCACAAAATAGTCTAAGAAATAATTTAAGAAACCTTAGAAGGATGGACCCTGAGCTCTCCCCACAGAGATTCTGATTCAAGAAGTTTGGTGTGGGGCCTATGAAATTTTAGAAAGTACCCTTGGTGATTCTAATGCTATACTACATTTCAGAAAACCACACCAGGTAATTACCAAAACTCCTTTCAACTATAAAGTACTGCTAGGAGACCCAGACCAGTGGTTCTCAAAGTGTGGTCAACAGTCTGAAGACATTTTCAGGGGCTCTGCAAGGTCAAACTATCTTCATAATAAAACCATAACATCTTTTTTTTTTTTTTTTACTGTGTTGACATCTGCACTGATGGTACAAAAGAAACTGCTGCATTAGCATGAATCCAGGTGGAAGCACCAGATCATACTAGTAGTCACTGTGTTCTTAACTGTCGAAAGACTCAGGGGGGGAAAAAGCCAGTTTCACTTAAGAATGTCTTTTATGAGGAAGAGAAATTATTAATTTTATTACATCAACCCTTGGGAATACATCTTTTTAATATTAATGTGTCACAAAATGGGCAGAACACACAAAGCATTTCTGCAGACTGAAGCCTAAGGTTGTCCTGAAGTAAAGAACTAAGTGTCTGACCTACTAACTGAACTAGTTGCTTTTTTTCATGAAACAGCATTTTTCTTCAACTAATGACTGGCAACAAAGGTCTGTCTAGTCAAGGCTATGGTTTTTCCAGTGGTCATGTATGGATGTGAGAGTTGGACTGTGAAGAAAGCTGAGCGTCGAAGAATTGATGCTTTTGAACTGTGGTGCTGGAGAAGACTCTTGAGAGTCCCTTGGACTGCAAGGAGATCCAACCAGTCCATTCTGAAGGAGACCAGCCCTGGGATTTCTTTGGAAGGAATGATGCTAAAGCTGAAACTCCGGTACTTTGGCCACTTCATGAAAAGAGTTGACTCACTGGAAAAGACTCTGATGTTGGGAGGGATTGGGGGCAGGAGGAGAAGGGGGGACAACAGAGGATGAGATGGCTGGATGGCATCACGGACTCGATGGACGTGAGTCTGAGTGAACTCCGGGAGTTGGTGATGGACAGGGAGGCCTGGCATGCTGCGATTCACGGGGTTGCAGAGTCGGACACGACTGAGCGACTGAACTGAACTAAATGACTGGCAAACTATGATCACTGACTATGAGGATTTGGCAGATATTTTCTCAAAAATGAATAAAGTGACCCTGTCATATCGAGAAAAACAACCAACAGTATTTGTTACCAGTGATAAAACTTGAGCTTTTATATATATATATATATATATATATATATATGTAAAGTGTTGGCAAATTTGTATCCATCACCAGAAGGTAACCATTCCTAACACTTGAGGACTTTTCTGATGAGAGCAGTGATGATACTTACAAATATAGTATTTTGATATTGTGTAACGTAATGTGTCAATATTTGGAACAACTGATTAATTCAGTGAGTTAATACTTTCCAAAAGGCCAAAGCACCATGTTATAAATTCATGCTATAAACTCCTATCGCAAAATCTACTCGAAGTGCAGGATAAAGCAACACATTCTAATATAACAGTACAAAAATTCATAGATATAGTCTGAGATTCCATATTACAACTAAACATTATTAAAGTACCATTTAATGAGTTATGGTATAATATCAAAGAATATCCCTATTTTAAAAGGCTAGTAAAATACTTTTTCCAATTATGTATCTAGTGAGGTCAGATTTTCTTCATATACTTCACACAAAACAACATATTGCAACAGTATGAATGCTGATATTAGAATCCAGCTGTTTTCTATTAAATCAAACATTAAAATATTTGCAAAAATGTAAAATGATGCATTTCTTACTAGCTTAAAAAAACAGTTATTTTTTTCATAAAAACATAATGGGTTATTTTTTCAATTGAATTAACAAATAATTCTGTTGTTATCGTTTAGCTGCTAAGTTCTGTCTGACTCTTTGAGACCCCATGGACTACAGCCTGCTAGGTTCCTGTCTATGGGATTTCTGAGGCAAGAATACTGGAGTGGGTTGCCATTTCCTTTTCCAAAGGATCTTCTTGACCTAGGGACTGAACCCACATCTCCTGCATTGGCAGGTGGATTCTTTATCACTGAGCAACTAGGGAAGCCTGAACAAGTAATTTATCATGTAATAAATATCAATGGGTACAAGCTGTAAAGATAAAAGCTCTTTGGGGTCCTCAATAATTTGTAAGCATGCAAAGCGGACCTGAGACCAAACAGTTTGAGAACTACAGCTCTAGTCCAAACAAAGGTATCCAAATCTAGCAGTGCATGAATCATAATATGAAAGTTTCAAAATATATATAAAGGCCAAAGTCTCAGACATGTGAGGCAGAGCCCAGTCACTGTATTTAAAGAAAAATGTTTGCCAGATGATTCTTAACGCATGGTCAAGTTCAGAAACCACTGAAGCTATCATTTGATGGTGCGTGCCTTTGGAAAAGCTGTTTATTGATGCCCCCTAGTGGCTAATTTGCTTTTCTTTATGAAAATAATAAAGGGAAGAGCAGGAACTCAGGAAAAACAAAATTCTAATTCTATAAGGGACTGGGAGATTATCTATTACAGCTTCCACTTTATATATGGAGACTGACAACCGCACATCATTACAGTATAGTGTAATAAATGCTAGGCTATGCTTTGGTTGGTTAAGTATAGGGTGTAAAGAAAAACGTATCTGGGGGAGACAGACTTCTGTTCCATCTATTCCAACTTATCTCCAGGGAGCTAAGTTTCTGGAGGCAATCAAGTCTGAGCTGAAACCTGGAGAATGAATTGAAGGACACGAGTAATCCAGTCAAAAGGGGTGGCAAGTACTCAAGCTCAAAGGTATATAATAGGTCAAAATTTGCTCAGTATTAGAGAACAGCAGTGGCCAATTTTAAGAGCTTGTCAGAATTACCAGGTACTGTGCTAAGTCCATTACACTATCTTATTTAACACTCACAACAACCCTAAGAGATGTTACCCTCTCAATCAACCCTAAAAGATAGTGAATATTAATCAATTATGGTTTATGATTTTTCCTTTCCTTTAAAATTTTTTGAAAAGCAGCTAGTTTTCCAAGGATAATCTGTTAGTACTTGGACAAACTTACCCAGAAATAACAAAGCTGCTTTTCTTTATGTTTCAAAATGGGTTTATTCAGAACTGTTTTAGAAAACACCTAAAAAAAAAATGGAATGACTTTACAAAGTCCTTCGGATAAATCGGGGGAAATAAAGCTCTTTAACCATTAATACGACAACCATAGACTATGCTTTAATTACAAATATCGTAATGTTATGTAAAAACTTTGTAATTCGGCTTCCCCTTTTCCCTACTTTCTGCTGTTAGAAAATAATCTAATTTTACAGAGGTACTACAACTGCAATAGAAAGTGTAGAAGCTCTGAAATCAGAGGTGCACCTGAATACTGCCTTCATCACATACTAACTGTGACAAATTAAATTTGAATTTCTGCATCTACTAAGTGGGGACAGTATCTTCCTTACTGGATTGTCAGGAAGAATAAATGAGACCACATTATATGTAGACCATTTAGTAGAGGTAGCCCCTATCTTGTTTCTCTAGTCCTTATGTGTCTGTCTGTCCAGAGGGTTTGTCTTACTTTCTCTGATGCTGCTTCTGTAGAGCTGCCTCTGATAACTGCCCTTGAAGGATCAGTCTTCTTTGCTTGTCAATATCTCCTTCCATTCGGGCAAAAGCATGAGAGCCAATGAAAGAGAGATCAACCCCCAAGCCTTCGTCCTCTTCTTCCTGGTTATCTGTAACAAAACAGCTATCAATAGCTTATGGCTATTTATCCATATGATCATTATATGTTTTGCTAGCAGTCAATCCTTTGGGAGTGGATCACCTCTTAATATGTTCCCCACTGCCTCACCAGATCTTTTTGGTGGTGGTGGGGGGGTCGGGGGGGTGAGAAACCAAGATAAAACAGGTTTTTTTTTTTTTCAAGAAAGAAAAGCAAACAAACAGAATCCTTGGACCATGGCAGGCTTCCCAAGGCAATGCCACCATCTGAGCTGTTCAGGTGGGACTTCTTCACGTTTGTACCACTGTTCCTCAAAGGGTGATAGGCAAGATTTTCAGAGTTTGTTTTTATTAAAAAATACCACTAAATGACTCTTCTTTCAATCCCTCAAGCTGATTTTACATCTCCTTTAACAGATTCAGTGTTCTACCTGAAAATATTTATGAAAACTACAGCCTATGTTACTACAGGTAACAATGTTTTTTGAGATACAGGCGGAAGTCAAGCAGTGTTTGAGGATGGTGGACAGAGGGGAACCTTGCAGCTAATGACCACCCAGAAATGCCACCTCAGCTGGTTTTGCTCTTCACTGCCCGCTGCCACACAAAACGCATTTTGTGCATTTAAGAAAAATGATATTCGACCATGGCAGTCACAATTCTGAGGATTTCCCAATGACGCTGGGCACACTTCAAGCCTGTACTCTACTGGAGTCTCCCTAAAGTACTCCTCCAGCAAAGCTTGGTTACTAGACATTTTTTGATGCTAAACCATTTATTATTCCTTCCATTTGATTTAAATCTGTGTACTAGTAACAAAAAAGAGATGAGTAGCCTTCAACAGATTTTAACTTGACGCACATTTGAAAGTGTTCACAGTAGAAATCTCATAGTAATCCTTACATTGCTTAATTTTGAGATCGGGCCCCAGGAAAGAAGCTTGTGAGGCATGTCTCCGACTATGATCTTGAACATATATCCATGAAGATCAGTGAAAGCTGTCACACAGAACAGCTCAGAGGGGCTCCCATCCTGCCCTGCTCTACTATGACTTCAATCTACACTGGCATGTAACCTAAAGAAGCAAAGCATGGTTACCGCATTCTTGTTTTAGGGATGGCTTTCAGAGGACATAGTTGAATCTGCTGAAAATTTTAATGATAATACACTGTTTCCTCAACAGTGTCCTGTGTGAAACCATAAACTTCACAAGGGTACAAATGTTGTCATACCCACCTCTGAATCTCTACTGCCTAACACAGACTTCACATCATCTATATAATTTAAAGAGTAAATCTTAACAAGAATAAGACTCTAAAAACACTCATGTTGGTCTTGATCTTAATGTCACACTAAAAGCTTCCTACAGTGAGCTTGCTGCGTCTTTGGTGGCTGAAGTTTATGAGCCTCTGCTTCCTGGAGCGGGAAGTTAAGAAAAGGAGAGAACTCACCCTCTGGGGCGCCAGGTTTCTCGCTTATTCTAATCTGCCGTTCAGGTACCACAGGCTCCCCTTCTGCGTTGCCAATATCTGCAGGTAGGTATGGCAACGAACGGCTCTCCTCCTTCAGTGACCTTGGGAAGTACAGAGGTAGCAGCTTTCGGTAAGTAGCCTGTGTAAGAAAACCCAAATGTTCTGTGAAAAACACCAGAGTGACGAAACAGGCATCAGCAGCGCTCACGCCACCCCACAAACTGTGAAGACAGCCTGTCACGAAGGAAGATCGCACCACGCCTAAGCTCAGGCTGGATGCTCCCTGGGCCCCTCAGTCAGTTTCTGTGTCAAAGGCCAGGATTCGTTAGTCACTCAGGAAGACCCATGAGTCCTGACCCTGACAGCTCCAGGTCACTGAGCCTGGAATGGATATGTCCTGACCCCCATCCCCAACCCCTTCTTCACCTCACTCATTTGTCTTTCAAGATTCAGCTCCCACATCGACGCTACTTCCTTAATCCTCAGTGTGCCATCAGGGTCCATGTGACCTAGATTTAATTTTTGACAGTTTTGTTTTTAAACAGTTCTCTCTGAAAAGATTGCTATCTCCTGACTTTTATTTTTTCTTAGAGGTTTCCCAAATAACAAAGAGATATCTTACTTTAAAAAAATTAGAATTCACTGTATCTTATAATTTCCATATAGGTTGGTCCACTGGACTCATTCTAAATCCATGATATATTATGGATACTTAGTGCTCTTTTTTTTTCCTCTTGAAGCATTTTGCTTTTTTTCATCATCCTAGAGTCATTTTATCGTTTCTCATCAATTACTACCAACTATAACAAACTAAAACAGAATACTAAGAAACCAAAAGAATGATGGAACTGCCTAGAAGGACAGTGAAATCACTGAAGAAATCATTATCCGTCAGTCTCCTTACTGTGTCACCCACAACGCTGCATCATCTTTCATGTATACGAATATATATATGAGGCATATAGGCTTAGCTGGTAAAGAATCTGCCTGTAACATAGGAGACCTGGGTTCAATAGCTGGGTTGGGAAGATCCCCTGGAGAAGGGAAAGGTTACCCACTCTAGTACTCTGGCCTGGAGAATTCCACCAACTGTGTAGTGTATGGGTCGCAAAGAGTCGGACATGACTGAGTGCCTTTCACTTTCCTTTCATGAGTCATATAAGAAGACTGGATTGTAAGTCAATTAAAAAAAAATTGTACCTCAATTTAAAAAAATAATTAAAAAAAAAGAAGACTGGAGACACCATCTTTGTAGCCTTTTTAAAAAACTGAAATACAATTCACATATCATAAAATTCACATTTTAAAGTATACAATTCACTGGGCTTTAGTATATTCATGAAGTTGTGGCATCATCACAATTAATTATAGAACATTTCATCATCTCAAAGAGGAAATCTAAATTCATTAGCTAGGTCATTCTCCATCCCTCCCTTCCCCAGGCCCTGGCAACCACTAACCTTTCTGTTGTATGGCTTTGCCTATTTCAGAATACACATTCCATTAAAATGGAATATGGTATGTGCTTTTTGGAGTCGTTTCTTTCATGCGGCATACGTTTCTAAGGTTCACTCATGCTGTAGGATACACCATCACTCCACACATTTTAATAGGCTAGTGACATCCCACTGTTTGTGTATACCACACCCACCTATCCATTAATGACATTTAGGTTATTTCCACTTTTTGGTTACCATGAATATTGCTGATATGAATATTTGTGTGCAAGTTTTTGTGTAGACATATGTTTCCAATGGGCTTCCCTGGTGGCTCAGACAGTAAAGACTGCCTGCAATGCGGGGAGACACAGGTTCAGTCCTTGGGTGGGGAAGATCCTCTGGAGAAGGAAATGGCGAACCACTCCTGTATTCTTGCCTGTGAATTCCCATGGACAGTGGAGCCTGGTGGGTGAAAGTCCATGAGGTTGCAAAGATTTGGACATGACTGAGCAACTAATACTTACTTATGTTTTCAATTTTATTCTGCATATACCTAAGAGAGGAATCTCTGTTTAACTTTCTGAGGAATGGCCAGATTGTCATTTTGCCACTCCTATCCTCACATTTTAGAGAAGGCAATGGCACCCCACTCCAGTACTCTTGCCTGGAAAATCCCATGGATGGAGGAGCCTGGTNGGAATCTCTGTTTAACTTTCTGAGGAATGGCCAGATTGTCATTTTGCCACTCCTATCCTCACATTTTAGAGAAGGCAATGGCACCCCACTCCAGTACTCTTGCCTGGAAAATCCCATGGATGGAGGAGCCTGGTGGGCTACAGTCCATGGGGCTGTGAAGGGTCCGACCTACCCTCACACCCTCACATTTTAGAGAAGGAAATGGCACCCCATTCCAGGACTCTTGCCTGGAAAATCCCATGGATGGAGGAGCCTGGTAGGCTACAGACCATGGGGCTGTGAAGAGTCCGACACGACTGAGCGACTCCACTTTCACTTTTCACTTTCATGCACTGGAGAAGGAAATGGCAACCCACTCGTGGTCTTGCCGGGAGAATCCCAGTGACGGAGGAGCCTGGTGGGCTGCCGTCTCTGGGGCTGCACGAAGTCGGACACGACAGAAGCGACTTAGTGGCAGCAGCCTCACATTTTATGCAATACGCTACACTCTTTCTGCTACTTCTTACATGTGTGCGTGTACTTACGCTTGTATGACTACCACGATTTGCCCTTCCTCTGGAAAATCGTAGTTATCTTTTACAATGATTTCAACTCACATATTACTTCCTACAGGAAGTATTTCCTACCTCCACGCCAGACTGGAGCTGTGTGCCCCTATCCTTCCCACGCTTCCACTAGTGCGCTTATCACAATCATCATAACTTATCTGACTTTTCTGTCCCCACCAACAGGCAGTGGGTTCCTCGGGGATAACGACTGTGACTCATTCTGGTGTAGCCCCAGAACCCAGTGGAGTAAACCTGATACATGCCAGACATTCAATAAAAGGTCACTCAGAGAATGAATGAACAGGTAAACCAGGTAAAACAAGAAGAGACACAGCAAACATGGTAAGTGTGTCTGTCTTCAGCAAATTCAAGACGGGCAGTATCTCATACACGTGCCTATATAGACTCTGAATGGATATTTCACATGTACTAATTCATTAATTACAAAACTCCGGTGACAGAAGTACTGTCAGTATTCATATTTTATCTAAGCACAGAGAGGTTAAATAACTTGCCCAAGGACACAAAATTCAGAAATAATACAAGCTGAATGGGACAGAGAACACTACAGCTGAACAAAGCATAAGAAGATTTTAAAAAGAGCTTATTTCCTAAAATGGCTCTAAGTTAAGCTGAAATGTAATAAACCTCACCACACACAATGAGACAGAAACCTCCCAGCTGACGCAGTACTCGCCACTAGGCTAGGCTGTCACCTGTTTCCAGGCGAGGGAGACACCACGCTTTTTCCAGCAGAGGTTGTTTGCCAGCTCTGCTGCCCAAGGGCCCAGTGCTTAGGTCATAAGGTAATGCCTTGAGATGTCTTGAGAGCTAACATGTGAGTAAATCAGAGCAGCTCCGCCTTGTGAGGTTTCACTGCTGCTGCTGCTGCTGCTGGTGACAAATATGAACAAAATGCTTCTTCTTGACTTGCTTTTAGTCTCTGATATGGCCGTCCATGGCAATGATGGTAAGCCCCACTGCCAAATATATGTACAGATAATAAGGATTTGCCTGCTCTCAATTCACTTAACAGATAATGAAGACACAAAGGCAAACCCAAGTAAAAGTGAGACTTAAAACAATGCAAGATAATTAGCAAAATACCTCTTCTAGTTCAGAGACAGCAAATACTACTTTTTCAAGAGTCTCTCCATGAATTTCGAGGAATCTCCTTACAGTGCCTAAAGAAAATAACAGAAAGATTATTAATAAATAATAATAAATGAGAAATTACTTATGTGTGAAGAAAAATCAGTCCAAGTTTTATTTTCGTAATGGATCACTCCTCCATTCATTCGGGCCTGTACTCAATGACACCTTATCAGTAAGGCCTGCCCAGGCCACCCTATCTAATAACTCCTCCTTGATTTTGCTTTCCTCCACAGCAACTATTTTAGACTTTTTGTGATGCTTCCTGTTTATTGCATATCCTCCCCTTCTGTCCCTGTCCCATCCATTAGAATGAAAGCTCCACAACAGCAAGAGTTTTGTTTTATTTACTGCTTTATTGCCAGTAAACAGTGGCTGGCCATAGAAGATGTTGACTCCAGACAATTCTCCCTTATCCAGTGTATTCTTTCTGTTCTCTGGGGCCTCTCTCTCTGACCAGAATGGTCTAGCAGAAGTGCCTTCCCATTCATCTGTTACAGTATTAGGTGCCCTGCTCAGCCCTTTTATTGTTGCTGTTCAGTTGCTCAAATGTGTCTGACTCTTTTGAGACCCCATGGACTGCAGCACGCCAGGCCTCCCTGCCCATCACCATCTCCTAGAGTTTGCTCAAACTCATGTCTCTCCTCCATTCATTCGGGCCTGTACTCAATGACACCTTATCAGTAAGGCCTGCCCAGGCCACCCTATCTAATAACTCCTCCTTGATTTTGCTTTCCTCCACAGCAACTATTTTAGACTTTTTGTGATGCTTCCTGTTTATTGCATATCCTCCCCTTCTGTCCCTGTCCCATCCATTAGAATGAAAGCTCCACAACAGCAAGAGTTTTGTTTTATTTACTGCTTTATTGCCAGTAAACAGTGGCTGGCCATAGAAGATGTTGACTCCAGACAATTCTCCCTTATCCAGTGTATTCTTTCTGTTCTCTGGGGCCTCTCTCTCTGACCAGAATGGTCTAGCAGAAGTGCCTTCCCATTCATCTGTTACAGTATTAGGTGCCCTGCTCAGCCCTTTTATTGTTGCTGTTCAGTTGCTCAAATGTGTCTGACTCTTTTGAGACCCCATGGACTGCAGCACGCCAGGCCTCCCTGCCCATCACCATCTCCTAGAGTTTGCTCAAACTCATGTCCATTGAGTCAGTGATGCTATCTAACCATCTCATCCTCTGCTGCCCCCTTCTCCTTTGCCTTCAGTCTTTCCCTGCATCTGGGTCTTTTCTAAAGAGTTGGCTCTTCGCATCAGGTGGTCCTCTCAACATTCTATCAAACCAACACTGCATCATTTTTTCTTAATTTATATCTTATTCTCTAAATTTGTTAATAATGAGACTGAGTCGCCTTTTCTGAGTCCTTAACTTACCAGCAATTTCTTTCTAGATGCTCACACCCCAACTTTTAAAAATGTTGTCCTCTCCAGGTTCTGTCCTCCACATTTTTCGTTTTCTTTATATACATATATAAATTTTCTCTTGAGCTCACTAATTTGATGGTTAGACAGTACTCCAAATGCTGATGGCTCCCAAATTTTTACACTGTTTTCTTTTTTAAATTGGAGTATAGTTGCTTTACACTGTTATCTCAGTTTCTGCTGTAAAGTGAATCTGCCATATGTATATACAAATCCCTTCTTTTTTTGCTTTCCTTCTCATTTAGGTCACCACAGAGCACTGAGTACAGGGTTATACAGTAGGTTCTCATTAGTTATCTATTTCATACACCAGTTCAGTTCAGTCGCTCAGTCGTGTCTGACTCTGCGACCCCATGAACCGCAGCACGCCAGGCCTCCCTGTCCATCACCAACTCCTGAAGTCCACCCAAACCCATGTCCATTGAGTCGATGATGCCATCCAGCCATCTCATCCTCTGTCATCCCCTTCTCCTGCCCTCAATCTTTCCCAGCATCAGGGGCTTTCCAAATGAGTCAGCTCTTTGCATCAGGTGGCCAAAGTATTGGAGTTTCAGCCTCAACACCAGTCTTTCCAATGAACACCCGGGACTGATCTCCTTTAGGATGGACTGACTGGATCTCCTTGCAGTCCAAGGGACTCTCAAGAGTCTTCTCCAACATCACAGTTCAAAAGCATCAATTCTTTGGTACTCAGCTTTCTTCACAGTCCAACTCTCACATCCATACATGACCACTGGAAAATCCATCTCATCCTCTGTCATCCCCTTCTCCTCCTGCCCCTAATCCCTCCCAGCATCAAAGCCTTTGCCAATGAGTCAACTCTTCACATTAGGTGGTCAAAGTACTGGAGTTTCAGCTTTAGCATCATTCTTTCCAAAGAAATCCCAGGGCTGATCTTCAGAATGGACTGGTCGGATCTCCTTGAAGTCCAAGGGACTCTCAAGAGTCTTCTCCAACACCACAGTTCAAAAGCATCCATTCTTCAGTGCTCTGCCTTCTTCACAGTCCAACTCTCACATCCATATATGTATCCTCATTACCAACAGCATATTATAGCCTACTGCAAGACACGCACACAGAAAATAAAATTATAAGTTGAAATGTGGCCAATATACATTAAAAGTTAAGTTCTATAGAAGTTACCTCACTTGACAAAGTCTAATGTCAGAATATATACCTTAATATTTCATATCTTTATAAAATATTCAAAAATTACAGTTCTCTCCTCTTAGGGAGAAGAAAAAGTTTCAACAAACTAACATCTACAAAATAAAATGATATATGAAGGTGAAGGTGAAGTTGCTCAGTCATGTCCGACTCTTTGGGACCCCGTGAACTGTAACCTACTAGGCTTCTCCGTCCATGGGATTCTCCAGGCAAGAATACTGGAGTGGACTGCCATTTCCTTCTCCAGGGGATCTTCCCAACCCAGGGATCAAACCTGGGTCTCCCACATTGGAGGCAGACACTTTAACCTCTGAGCCACCAGGGAAGCCCAGTGATATATGAGGGGTACATATCTCTTAGTATAAGTATTAAAGGAAAATATCAAGAAGCAATATATTTATTACCAGACTGGAAGTGCTAGTTACTGTTTTTATCAGCTATTTCTGAAAATTTTTCATAGCTTTAAATGTTTGCTGTTGTGACACTCAGGTAATTCTTTGTTGTTTCTTCCAATCCAATTCATTTTCACTCGGTCTTCCCCTACCAGAACCCTTGTCTTTTCATTCTACTATTCTTGTGACTATGTATAGAACTAATTGCATCAGATAGAAAATAATTTTGAATCAATGAAATATGCCTCAAACTAAAAAAAAATAATAATAATAAAAGTAGATGAGAGTCTATTTAGCAGCATTCCTTGCTAAAAAGAAATTCTTAGTGAAAACTCTAATTTCAAAACTTAATCTAGAAGGAAATAGTAAATTGGACAATAAGTCATATTTAACTGAGAATACAAATGGATAATTAAGCTTATATGTGGGAATTCTCTGGTGGTCCAGTGATAAAGTCAGCATTTTCACTGCTGTGAGCCTAGATTTGATCTCACAAGCTGCTTGGCACAGTAAAAAAAAAAAAAAAAGTCTTTGTGTCTGTAACCACAATCCACAATTAAAGGAAAGCAAATACAAATTACAAGTTGAAATTTCAGTGCATGTAGCTGTCAGTGCTCTTTTTATCTTTTTGTTTCAAATGAAGTGGAAGTGAAACTTGACTGAGGATTGACTAGTAAACAAATTGGCCTCGTGTAGCACTTTGTGGCTTCACAGATGGCTCAGTGGGTAAAGAATCCACTTGTAATGCAGATGTGGGTTCAGTCCCTGGGTTGGGAGATCCCTTGGAGGAGGAAATGGCAATCCACTCTAGTATTTTTGCCTGGTAAATCCCATGGACAGAAGAGCCTGGTGGGCTACAGTCACTGGGGTCACAAAGAGTCAGACATGATTGAGCAACTAAGCATGTTATGTTCCAAGGACATTATCTTTGGATGATTATAGACAAATGGGTGGATTTTCAAAAAGAACAGGATATTTAGAAAGTGGGACAAGTAGAGAAGAGTAGAAAATAAGAACCCAGGTCTTCTGTAAGTCTTAGTCTCTGGTATCTTTTTAATTTTTTAAACAGCTTTTTTGAGGTATATTTGATATAAAAAGCTACAGGTAGTTAATATGTACAGTTTGATGAATTTACATATTTTCGAACACCCATGATATCATCATAATGATCAAGGAATAGATCAAACACCACCCAATGTTTCTTTTTGACACTTTGTTTTCTTTTTTTTTCTGTTTTTGTTTGTTTATTTTTTGTGTTAACAACTCTTAACATGAGATCTATTCTCTTAAGAGATTTGACATGTAAACACAATAGTATTATAGTGTACAGTCATATTTGTTTCTTTTGATAGGAAGTCTTTTGGTGACCTAAATTAACCTGATGAGAGAATAATATTAATGTAAATACCTGTGTTAGCACGTAAGTCTCTGATTGCTTTCGTTGTTCAGTCGCCCAGCTGTGTCTGACTCTCTGAGACCCCATGGACTGCAACACACCTCCTTGTTCCTCATCATCTCCTGTAGTTTGCCCAAGTTCTTGTTCATTCCATTGGTGATGCCATCCAGCCATCACATCCTTAAACACCCTCTTTTCCTTCTGCCCTCGATCTTTCCCAGCATCAGGGACTTTTCCAATGAGTCGTCTGTTCATATCAGATGACCAAAATACTAGAGCTTCAGCTTCAGCATCAGTCCTTTCAGTGAATAATCAGAGTTGATTTCCTTTAAGATTGCTTGGTTTGATCTCCTTGCTGTCCAAGGGAGTTTCAGGAGTCATCCCAGCACTACAGTTCAAAGCCATTGATTCTTTGGTGTTCTGCCTTCTTTATGGTCCAGCTCTCACAACCATACATGACCACTGGGAAGACCATGGCCTTGACTATATGGACCTTTGTCGACAGAGTAACGTCTCTGCTTTTCAATACACTGTCTAGGTTTGTCTTCACATTCCTGCCAAGAAGCAATCATCTGATTTCATTGAGTCACAGTTTACAGTGGCTTCGGAGTCCAAGAAGAGGAAATCTATCACTACTTCCACCTTTTCTGCTTTTATTTGCCATGCAGTAATGGAACTGGATTCATGGGGTCACAAAGAGTCGGACACGACTGAGAGACTGAACTGAACTGAATGGAACTGGATGCCATGATCTTAGTTTTTTTTGTTTTTGTTTTTTGTTTTTTTTTAATAGTCTTAGGCCAGCTCTTTCACTTTCCTCTTCACCTCATCGAGTCTCTTTAGATCCTCTTTGCTTTCTGCCGTTAGGGTGGTATCATCCATGTATCTGAGGTTGTTGATGTTTCTCCAGCCTGTCTTGATTCTGGCTTATAACTCATCCAGCCTGGCATTTCTTATGTACTCAGCATTTAGGTTAAACAAACAGGGTGACAGCAGACAACACTGTCATACTCCTTTCTCAATCTTGAACCAATCAGTTGTTATATATAGGGTTTTAACTGTTGCTTCTTGACCCGCATACAGGTTTCTCGGGAGACAGATAAGATGGTCTGATATTCCTGTCTCTTTAAGAGCTTTCCACAGTTTATCATGATCCCCACAGTTTATCATGATCCACACTATGTTAAAGGTTTTAACATAGTTGATGAAACAGAGATAGAGATGTGTATAAGAGACAAGTGTATGGTTACCTTGACTGTCTGAATATTTTCTTTTAATAAATCTAACCTTAAAGAATTTAGGAATGACTAATTTAGTCATGTTCATTCAACAAATATTTAGTGAATGCCTAGTATGTGATGAGTGCCCCTCTAGCAAGAGAGGATGTGAATAAAAAGTGAATAAAAGACAGCAATATTTGCCTGTAAGGAGCTTATAGTGGATGCAAAAACAGGAAAAATGTTTGCCATATGAAATCAAATAATTAAATATTTACTGAGTAGTTACTATATCCCAGTGTTTGTAAAGTGCCATGATACTTAAAAGTTGGTACACTCTTGGTCTTTTTCCTTAAAACTCAAGGTCTGTCTTAACTAAACTTAAGCTAAAGGTGAAACAATTAGAAACCAATACAGTTGCAATATTTGTAACAAATATAAAAGGAAAAGAATAGCATGATCACCAGAATTTTTAATAATAATAGTTTAACTTATTATACTTTATTATAACTGCACATCACTAGGCAATTTTCATTAATAAATACTCAAAGTTTGGGGGACATATATGATTATCTCCATTTGTTGGAAGAGTATGACACAAGGAGAGGTAAAATGACTTGCCTGTGTTTTATGACTGATACGCAGTACCAGATAGCATCAAGGTATTGGACCCGTATTTAGACAGGGGGAGGGGAGTGGCTGCCACGAGAGCAGTGACTAAGGCAACAGAGCTGAAAAGATGCAGGGTATGAAAGGAGGCTCAAGATCTCACGTTTTTCATGTCTCAGATTTCATGCAGATAAAACCAAGATCATTCTTAAAGCGTCTTCTAACATCAAACTATATCATTGCATTCCCATTATATACTCTTCAAGTTTTATGGAATAGATTTTTCTGCTCAACCAAAGCATAACTATTTTTGGTGAGGAGTTTTCTATTTCTGCAACTCTGATCTCTCTTTGAAGCTTAAATGCTGTCTCTCTTACAGTTTGAAGAACAGCCTCACCTGAAGTTTTTATTTTACTTTCAGCCTATCATGTGTAAAATGAATTTGTTATCTTTCTTTCCAAATAAATTTTCTTTAGAAGTATTTTTATAGACATTATTATTTTCCCAGTTGCTAAAGATGAAAACTAAGCCATCTTTGCTGTTTCACTCTTTTTATTCTCCCCTTTCTCAGAACGGCCAGTCATCAGTATATTCTACAATTGCTAATTTCTTTCCCATGCCACTGTTTTCAGGCTAAGATAGAATTTTGTTGCTTCATTTTTGGATGATTTTAATAACTCTGTAGTTAATGTTTTCCATTCTTTTCAGTTCACTATGCAAATTCAAACAGCAGAGTCAGTGCATGTATATGTATGTATGTGTAATTATTGTCAACCAGACAAGATATAGAATAAAGAAAGACTGCTAATATGTAAGTGGCATTTTTGTTGTCATTTTTAAATTTTTCATAAGAACAGGTATCTTGTGTCTTGTTTACTACTTTATCCCTATCACCTAAAATAGTACTCCCATGGACAGACTCTAAAATAACTCTTCTGCCTTATGGTATTTTGAGCTGTTCAGATTTGATTGTAGATAGGACCTGTGGCCTGCTTCTAACCAATATAACATGGAAAGTTGGTAGAATGTCATTTCTACAATTACCTTATGAAAGATTGTAACTTCTACTAGCAGACTTTGACAATTGACTCTTGCGCTTGCTGGCTTTTGTGAAGAAGGCTACCACATTGATAGATCCTCATGACAAGGACGTAAGGGTGATCTCTGGCTGACAGTCAACAAGTCACCAAGGCCTTTATCTGATAGCTTATAAGTTCTGAATCTTGCTGATAGCCACATAAGCTTGGAAGCAGTAGATCCTTTACCAGTCAAGCGTCAGATGAGAACCCCAGCACTGATCAATGCCTTGTGAGAAACACTTAAGGAGAGGACCCAGCTAAGCCATGCTGGTATTCATGATCTGCAGAAATTGAAATAAATGTGCAGAGTTTAAGGCTGATAAGTTTGTAGTAATCTGTTATGAAGCAATAAATAATGCAATGCTTTGCAGTTATTTGATAGCTAATAACTATTTGTCAATTGAATACATGAATGAAATAACCTCTGTGTATTTAACTCATTTAAGGCCTGTGTTCTTTATTGACTGTCTATCTGGATGATCTGCCCATTGATGAAAGTGAGCTGTTGAAGTCTGCTGTTGTTATTATGTCACTGTCAATTTCTCCTTTAATGGTTGTTAACATTTGCCTTATATATTGAGGTGATTTTATGTTGGGTGTTTATATATTTACAATTGTTACACCTTCTTGGATTGAACCTTTCATCATCATGTAGTGTCTGTCTTTGTCTTTTATCAGAGTCTTGAAAGTCTATTTGTCTGATATGAATTTCACTATACCAGATTTCTTTCAATTTCAGTTTACATGGGCTACATTTTTCCATCCCCGCTCTTTAAGTCTGTACATGTCCCTAGATCTGAAGTGGGTCTCTTCTTCAGTTCAGTTTAGTCACTCAGTCACGTCCAACTCTTTGTGACCCCATGAACCATAGCACGCCAGGCCTCCCTGTCCAACAGCCAGAGTCCACCCAAACCCATGTCCGTTGAGTCGGGGATGCCATCCAACCATCTCATCCTCTGTCATCCCCTTCTCCTCCTGCCCTCAATCTTTCCCAGCATCAGGATCTTTTCAAATGAGTCAGTTCTTCGTATCAGGTGGGCAAAGTATTGGAGTTTCAGCTTTAACATCAGTTCTTCCAATGAACACCCAGGACTAATCTACTTTAGGATGGATTGGTTGGCTCTCCTTGCAGTCCAAGGGACTCTCAAGAGTCTTCTCCAACACCAAAAGCATCAATTCTTCAGCCTCTTGTAGACAGCATATATACAGGCCTTGGTTTTGTATCTGTTCAGCCAGTCTATAACTTTTGGTTGGAGTGTTTAATTTGTTTATATTCCAAGTAATTATCAATATTTAAGTTCCTAATGCTATCTTGTCAATTGTTTTAGACTTGTTTTTGTAAATATTTTTTCTTCCCTTTGTCTTTTAATCTCTTTTCTTGTGATCTGATGAGTAATCTTCATGCTGTGTTTGGATTCCTTTTTCTTTTCTGTGCATGTTATCTATTGTAGATTTTTAGTGTGTGGTTACCACGAAGCTTTGATACAGCAGTCCATGTACATACATACCTACATACATGGATATACATACACATATATATACAAGATTGTTTTAAGTTGCTGGTCTTTTAATTTCAAATTTATTTGTAATATCTTATATTTGTGCTCTCCTCATAATTGCTGGTTTTGATAGCAAAGTTGTGTGTAGATGATATCCTACCTTTACTGTATTTTTGCCCTTACCCATTAACTTTCCCATTCATAATTCTCTTGTTTCTAATTGTCACCTTTCTTTTTTTCCCTAGCAAAGTTCCTTAAGCATTTGTTGTGAAGCTCATTTGGTGGTGTTGAATTATCTTAGCTTTTGCTTGATTATGAATATTTTCTTCATTGAATGTGAATGAGAGTCTTACTGGGTAGAGTATTTTGTCTTAAAGCTTTTTCTTTCATCACTTTAAATATATTGTGCCATTCCCTTCTGGAATGAAGAGTTTCTGCTGAAAAATCAGCTGATAAACTTACAGGAATTTCACTGTATGAAATTTGTTCCTTTTAATAGTTTCTCTATTCTTTAATTTTTATCAGTTTGACATATGTCTTGGTGCGTTCCTCGTTTGACTTTTACAGGATGAGATTCTCTGTGCTTCCTGGACTTGGATGACTCTTTCCCACGTTAGGGAAGTTTTCAGCTATTATCTTTTCAAATATCTTCTCAGGCTCTTTCTCTCTACTTCTTGGACATCAGTAATGAGAACGTTGATGCATTTAATGTTGTCTCAGAGGTCTCTTAAGCTGTCTTCATTTCTTTTCATACTTCTTTTACAACTTTGTTTTATGGCAGTGATTTCAACCATTCTGTCTTCCAGCTCACTTACTCATTCTTCTGCCTCATTTATTCTGCTGTTGATTTGTTCTAGTGTACTTTTCATTGCAGTTTCTGTATTATTCATCTTAAATTTTTGTTCTTTAGTTCTTCTAGGTCTTTCTTAAATAGTTCTTGCATGATTTCAGTCTGTGCCTCCATTCTTTACCTGAGATCTTGGATTACCTTTACTGTCAGTAGTCCAGATTCTTTTTGAGTTTGGCTTCCTATCTCCATCTCATTTAGTTGTTTTTCTGGGGTTTTATCTTGTCCCTCCTTCTGGAACATATTCCTCTGCTCTCACCTTTTATTTTTCTGTGATTATTGTCTCCACTGCACAGGCTGCAGGCTTTTATTTCCACTTGCTTCTGCTATCTGCCGTCTGGTGCATGAAGCTCATCTCAGAGGTTTGTGCAGCCTCTGCTAGTGGGAGAGGCTGCTTCCTGCCCACTGGTGGCTGCAGCTGAATCTTGTTTCTCTGGCAGGCAGGGCTCTGTCAAGGGATGTGTTGAGATGTGGCTATAGGCTAGGATAGAGTTGGGTTCCTAAATTTTTGGATGTTTGACCTGAAATATCCCAGCATGGGAGCCTACAGCTGTTAAGTAGATCAAGGTCTTGGATGAGGTCAGGTCAAAATAAAGGCCTTCTGGGGAGTGCACACCAATGAGTACTTCCCAGTAGGTCTGCCACCAATGTATGACTGCACAGTCAGCCATAGCTGCCCCTGCCTCCCCAGGAGACCCTCTAAACCAGCAGGTAGGTCAGTCCCAATCACGAGCAAAGTCATGCTCAAAATTCTCCAAGCCAACCTTCAATAGAACATGAACCAAGAACTTCCAGATGTTCAAGATGGATTTAGAAAAGGCAAAGGAACGAGAGATCAAACTGCCAACATTTGTTGGGCCATAGAAAGAGCAGGGGAATTCCAGAAAAAACATCTATTTCTGCTTTATTGACTATGCCAAAGGCTTTGACTGTATGGATCACAACAAATGTGGAACATTCTTAAAGAGATGGGAATACCAGACCACCTTACCTGCCTCCTGAGAAATCTGTATACAGGTCAAGAAGCAACAGTTAGAACCAGACATGGAACAATGGACTGGTTCAAAATAGGTAAAGGAGTACATCAAGGCTATATATTGTCACCCTGCTTATTTAACTTATATGCAGAGTATATCATGCTAAATGCCAGGCTGGATAAAACACAGGCTGGAATCAAGATTGCCGGGAGAATTATCAATAACCTCAGATATGCAGAAGATACTACCCTTATGACAGAAAATGAAGAACTAGAGAGCCTCTTGATGAACGTGAAAGAAGATAGTGAAAAATGTTGGCTTAGAACTCAACATTCAGAAAACTAAGATCATGACATCCAGTCACATCCCTTCATGGCAAATAGATGGGAAAACAATGGAAATAGTGAGAGTTTATTTTCTTGGGCTCCAAAATCACTGCAGAAGGTTACTGCAGCCATTAAATTAAAAGATGCTTGCTCCTTGAAAGAAAAACTATGATCAACCTAGACAGCATATTAAAAAGCAGAGGCATTACTTTGCCAACAAAGGTCTGTCTAATCAAAGCTATGGTTTTTCCAGGAGTCATATGTGGATATGAGAGTTGGTCTATAAAGAAAGCTGAGCACTGAAGAATTGATGCTTTTGAACTGTGGTGTTGGAGAAGACTCTTGGACTGCAAGGAGATAAACCAGTCCATCCTAAAGGAAATCAGTCCTGAATATTCATTGGATGGACTGATGCTGAAGCTGAAGCTCTAATACTTCGGCCACCAGATGCAAAGAACTGACTCCTTAAAAAAGACCTAGATGCTTGGAAAAATTGAAAGCAGGAGAAGGGGACAACAGAGAATGAGATGGTTGAACAGCATCACTGACTTGATGGACTTGAATTTGAACAATTTCTTAGAGTTCTCCTGTGGGAGAACATCTGCAATATGATTATTATTTTCCAGTTTTTGGATGCAAAATATAATTTTTGGTAGGTTCCAGTCTTCTTTTCTTGATGGTTGTTCAGCATTCAGTTGTGATGTTGTTGTTTTTTTTCTTTTTGAGAGGAGGTGAGCCAAGGTCCTTCTACTCTGCCATTTTATCCTGTTTCCTCCCTGTTCCTTTACAAATGAATATTCTCTACAAAAATTTCTATATATATACTGAAGAACAAAAAAAAACCCCACCTCTTAACAGTTATGAAATAAACTAGATTAATTTTTAAACTGAGACATTCAATTTCAGGGCATTTTATTAAGTCTTGTGTAATTTTGATGTGATGAGAGGGTAGTTTCAGGTATTACTTTTGAGTTTTGGTTGTTCTTTGATGGCTAACATCTCTGCTGTTACTGAACATGTTTAATTAAATGTGTGATCTATACTTTCACACACTAGTTAATTAAATCCATGTCTGTAGACATAAGGTGAATTCTCCTTTTATTTTCTCTAAAACTTTGCAGTTCCAAAGGTTTTTTATGCTATAATTCTTAGGGATACTTAATTAAATTTGTACTGTTTTAAAATATCCTCATTCAGTTAAGTTCAGTTCAGTCATTCAGTCGTGTCTGACTCTTTGCAACCCCATGAATCGCAGCACGCCAGGCCTCCCTGTCCATCATCAACTCCCAGAGTTCGCTCAGATTCACGTCCATCGAGTCAGTGATGCCATCCAGCCATCTCATCCTCTGTCATCCCCTTCTCCTCCTGCCCCTAATCCCTCCCAGCATCAAAGCCTTTGCCAATGAGTCAACTCTTCACATTAGGTGGTCAAAGTACTGGAGTTTCAGCTTTAGCATCATTCTTTCCAAAGAAATCCCAGGGCTGATCTTCAGAATGGACTGGTCGGATCTCCTTGAAGTCCAAGGGACTCTCAAGAGTCTTCTCCAACACCACAGTTCAAAAGCATCCATTCTTCAGTGCTCTGCCTTCTTCACAGTCCAACTCTCACATCCATATATGTATCCTCATTACCAACAGCATATTATAGCCTACTGCAAGACACGCACACAGAAAATAAAATTATAAGTTGAAATGTGGCCAATATACATTAAAAGTTAAGTTCTATAGAAGTTACCTCACTTGACAAAGTCTAATGTCAGAATATATACCTTAATATTTCATATCTTTATAAAATATTCAAAAATTACAGTTCTCTCCTCTTAGGGAGAAGAAAAAGTTTCAACAAACTAACATCTACAAAATAAAATGATATATGAAGGTGAAGGTGAAGTTGCTCAGTCATGTCCGACTCTTTGGGACCCCGTGAACTGTAACCTACTAGGCTTCTCCGTCCATGGGATTCTCCAGGCAAGAATACTGGAGTGGACTGCCATTTCCTTCTCCAGGGGATCTTCCCAACCCAGGGATCAAACCTGGGTCTCCCACATTGGAGGCAGACACTTTAACCTCTGAGCCACCAGGGAAGCCCAGTGATATATGAGGGGTACATATCTCTTAGTATAAGTATTAAAGGAAAATATCAAGAAGCAATATATTTATTACCAGACTGGAAGTGCTAGTTACTGTTTTTATCAGCTATTTCTGAAAATTTTTCATAGCTTTAAATGTTTGCTGTTGTGACACTCAGGTAATTCTTTGTTGTTTCTTCCAATCCAATTCATTTTCACTCGGTCTTCCCCTACCAGAACCCTTGTCTTTTCATTCTACTATTCTTGTGACTATGTATAGAACTAATTGCATCAGATAGAAAATAATTTTGAATCAATGAAATATGCCTCAAACTAAAAAAAAATAATAATAATAAAAGTAGATGAGAGTCTATTTAGCAGCATTCCTTGCTAAAAAGAAATTCTTAGTGAAAACTCTAATTTCAAAACTTAATCTAGAAGGAAATAGTAAATTGGACAATAAGTCATATTTAACTGAGAATACAAATGGATAATTAAGCTTATATGTGGGAATTCTCTGGTGGTCCAGTGATAAAGTCAGCATTTTCACTGCTGTGAGCCTAGATTTGATCTCACAAGCTGCTTGGCACAGTAAAAAAAAAAAAAAAAGTCTTTGTGTCTGTAACCACAATCCACAATTAAAGGAAAGCAAATACAAATTACAAGTTGAAATTTCAGTGCATGTAGCTGTCAGTGCTCTTTTTATCTTTTTGTTTCAAATGAAGTGGAAGTGAAACTTGACTGAGGATTGACTAGTAAACAAATTGGCCTCGTGTAGCACTTTGTGGCTTCACAGATGGCTCAGTGGGTAAAGAATCCACTTGTAATGCAGATGTGGGTTCAGTCCCTGGGTTGGGAGATCCCTTGGAGGAGGAAATGGCAATCCACTCTAGTATTTTTGCCTGGTAAATCCCATGGACAGAAGAGCCTGGTGGGCTACAGTCACTGGGGTCACAAAGAGTCAGACATGATTGAGCAACTAAGCATGTTATGTTCCAAGGACATTATCTTTGGATGATTATAGACAAATGGGTGGATTTTCAAAAAGAACAGGATATTTAGAAAGTGGGACAAGTAGAGAAGAGTAGAAAATAAGAACCCAGGTCTTCTGTAAGTCTTAGTCTCTGGTATCTTTTTAATTTTTTAAACAGCTTTTTTGAGGTATATTTGATATAAAAAGCTACAGGTAGTTAATATGTACAGTTTGATGAATTTACATATTTTCGAACACCCATGATATCATCATAATGATCAAGGAATAGATCAAACACCACCCAATGTTTCTTTTTGACACTTTGTTTTCTTTTTTTTTCTGTTTTTGTTTGTTTATTTTTTGTGTTAACAACTCTTAACATGAGATCTATTCTCTTAAGAGATTTGACATGTAAACACAATAGTATTATAGTGTACAGTCATATTTGTTTCTTTTGATAGGAAGTCTTTTGGTGACCTAAATTAACCTGATGAGAGAATAATATTAATGTAAATACCTGTGTTAGCACGTAAGTCTCTGATTGCTTTCGTTGTTCAGTCGCCCAGCTGTGTCTGACTCTCTGAGACCCCATGGACTGCAACACACCTCCTTGTTCCTCATCATCTCCTGGAGTTTGCCCAAGTTCTTGTTCATTCCATTGGTGATGCCATCCAGCCATCACATCCTTAAACACCCTCTTTTCCTTCTGCCCTCGATCTTTCCCAGCATCAGGGACTTTTCCAATGAGTCGTCTGTTCATATCAGATGACCAAAATACTAGAGCTTCAGCTTCAGCATCAGTCCTTTCAGTGAATAATCAGAGTTGATTTCCTTTAAGATTGCTTGGTTTGATCTCCTTGCTGTCCAAGGGAGTTTCAGGAGTCATCCCAGCACTACAGTTCAAAGCCATTGATTCTTTGGTGTTCTGCCTTCTTTATGGTCCAGCTCTCACAACCATACATGACCACTGGGAAGACCATGGCCTTGACTATATGGACCTTTGTCGACAGAGTAACGTCTCTGCTTTTCAATACACTGTCTAGGTTTGTCTTCACATTCCTGCCAAGAAGCAATCATCTGATTTCATTGAGTCACAGTTTACAGTGGCTTCGGAGTCCAAGAAGAGGAAATCTATCACTACTTCCACCTTTTCTGCTTTTATTTGCCATGCAGTAATGGAACTGGATTCATGGGGTCACAAAGAGTCGGACACGACTGAGAGACTGAACTGAACTGAATGGAACTGGATGCCATGATCTTAGTTTTTTTTGTTTTTGTTTTTTGTTTTTTTTTAATAGTCTTAGGCCAGCTCTTTCACTTTCCTCTTCACCTCATCGAGTCTCTTTAGATCCTCTTTGCTTTCTGCCGTTAGGGTGGTATCATCCATGTATCTGAGGTTGTTGATGTTTCTCCAGCCTGTCTTGATTCTGGCTTATAACTCATCCAGCCTGGCATTTCTTATGTACTCAGCATTTAGGTTAAACAAACAGGGTGACAGCAGACAACACTGTCATACTCCTTTCTCAATCTTGAACCAATCAGTTGTTATATATAGGGTTTTAACTGTTGCTTCTTGACCCGCATACAGGTTTCTCGGGAGACAGATAAGATGGTCTGATATTCCTGTCTCTTTAAGAGCTTTCCACAGTTTATCATGATCCCCACAGTTTATCATGATCCACACTATGTTAAAGGTTTTAACATAGTTGACGAAACAGAGATAGATGTTTTTTCTGAAATTCTCTTGCTTTCTCTGTAATACAGTAGATCCTGGCAATTTGATTTCTAGTTCCTCTTCCTTTTCTAAATCCAGCATGGATATCTGGAAGTTCTTGGTTCACATAATGCTGAAGCCTAGCATGTAAGATTTTAAGCATGACCTTACCAGCATTTGCATGCAAATGAATGCAATTGTCCAGTGGTTAGCACATTCTTGGTACTACCCTTCTTGGGAATTGGGATGAGGACTGACCTTTTCCAGTCCTGTGCCACTGCTGGTTCTTCCAGGTTTGCTGACATAATGAATGCAAAACCTTGATGGTGTCCTCTTTTAAGGATTTGAATAGTTCCTTTGGAATTTCATTGCATCCACTAATTTTATTAATAGCAGTTCTTCTTAAGGCCCACTTGACTTTGCACTCCAGAATGTCTGGCTGGGAGACTAACCAAACCATCTTAGTAATCAGGTTCATTAAGATATTTTAAAATATAGTTCTGTGTATTATTTCCATGTCTTCATGACTGCTTCAGTATCTACTAGGTCTATATCATTTTTATCCTTTATTGTGCCCATCTTTGGGTGGAATTCTGCCTTGATGTTTCCGGTTTTCCTGAAGAGATCTTTAGTCTTTCCCCTTTTGTTGTTTTCTTCTATTATTAAACACTGTTCANTTCAGGATTTAAAATAGCTCAATAGGAATTCCATCACCTCCACTAGCTTTGTTCGTAGTGCTGCTTCCTAAGACCCACCTGACTTCACATGCCAAGATGTCTGGCTCTAGGTGAATGATCACACCATTGTGATTATCTTGGTCGTGAAGATCTTTTCTGTACAGTTCTTCTGTGTATTCTTGCCATCTCTTCTTAATATCTTCTGCTTCTGGTAGGTCCATACCATTTCTGTCCTTTATTGAGCCCATCTTTGCATGAAATGTTCCCTTGGTATCTCTAATTTTCTTCAAGAGATCTCTAGTGTTTCCCATTCTATTGTTTTCCTCTATTTTTTGCATTGATCGCTGAGGAAGGCTTTCTTATCTCTTCTTGCTATTCTTTGGAACTCTGCATTCAGATGCTTATATCTTTCCTTTTCTCCTTTGCTTTTTGCTTCCTGTCTTTTCACAGCTATTTGTAAGGCCTCCTCAGACAGCCATTTTGCTTTTTTGCATTTCTTTTTCTTGGGGATGGTCTTGATTCCTGTCTTCTGTACAATGTCATGAACCTCCATCCATAGTTCATCAGGTACTCTGTCTATCAGATCTAGGCCCTTAAATCTATTTCTCACTTCCACTGCATAATCATTAAGGATTTGATTTAGGTCATACCTGAATGGTCTAATGGTTTTCCCTACTTTCTTCAATTTCAGCCTGAATTTGGCAATAAGGAGTTCATGATCCAAGCCACAGTCATCTCCTGGTCTTGTTTTTGCTGACTGTATAGAGCTTCTCCATCTTTGGCTGCAAAGAATATAATCAATCTGATTTTGTTGTCGACCATCTGGTGATGTCCATGTGTAGAGTCTTCTCTTGTGTTGTTGGAAGAGGGTGTTTGCTATGACTAGTGCATACTCTTGGCAGAACTCTATTAGCCTTTGCCCTGCTTCATACATAGTGGTGTATATATGTCAATAACAATTTTCCAATTCATTCCTTTATATCCCCTCCTCACCCACCACTATTTCCTCCTTGGTATCCATGTTTGTTCTCTATACTCTGTTTAATGAACAAAACCCCCCTGAAATCCCTACTCCTCACCAAGACCTCAAACTCAACATGTCCAAACCTGGTCATAACAGGTCCAGACCTGAATTCCACTTCTCCCCACACTGCTGTTCCTTTAGTGCACTCCTCATTTCAGTTATACAGCAACATCCAACCCCTCACCTAAGCTAGAATCCTGAATTTTCTTGACTCTTCCTTCACTCCTTCCTTCATCCTGTACTTTCAATGGGTTATCATGTACTTTATATTCTATTGCTAATATTTCTAACAGTCATTCCTGCTCTCTTCCAGCTGCTCTCAGGCTCTCAATGCTTACAAAAACTTTGGCAATAAGCTCTCAACTGCTTTCTTGTTTCTCTTTTCCAAGCCTACATATTCACTGTTGCCCCTAAGTTATCTTATGTTATCCACCTTGCTAAATATTTTTGATGGCTCCACACTGCTTACAGGTTAAGATTCAAAGGCCCCAGCATGGCTCTCCACACTGACCACTAACCACCCTTCCACCTCCACCCCTTAGTTCTATTTCCAACTATGGCATATGCTTCAGCCACTGGCTTTTTTGCTGGCGCCAGAATATGCAAGTGGCACAGCAAGCGGCTGTGATGTTCCCCTGCCTCTGCTTTGACTAGAATACCCTTTATCCACCATGACCCTCACTAGTCACCGCTGCTCATTTCTCACTACCCAGTCAAAGACCATCTCCTTTGTAGATAACGCCATCCTTCCTTAAAGTGAAAGTGAAAGTGAAGTCGCTCAGTTGTGTCCGACTCTTTGTGACCCCATGGACTGTAGCCTACCAGGCTCCTCCGTCCATGGGATTCTCCAGGCAAGAATACTGGAGTGGGTTGCCACTTCCTTCTCCAGGGGATCTTCCCGACCCAGGGATTGAACTCAGGTCTCCAGCATTCCAGGCAGATGCTTTAACCTCTGAGCCACCAGGGAAGCCATCCTTCCTTATGTTACCCCTATAATTGTCTGAATAGCCCTCCTTGTGTGAACGTATCACAGCAGTTTATAGCTAGACTGCAAGCTTTCTGAATGTCAAGTAAACTTAATATTAATAGTACTAAGGCCTACCACGCCTTAGGAATACGGCAAGCAATCATTCAAAAATAACTACTAACTGAATGAACATTTTATGGCTCCAGTTATTGATGTAGTACAGCCTGCCTTGTTCACTAATGTACCTTGAGAACCTAACAGAAAAGACCCATTTGTTGAAGGACTGAACAAAGCTTCCTACTTCTCTCTCCATCAGGTGACAAATTTTTCATCGCTCCCTCTGTTCTACTTTAATAATTAAAAAAAAAAATTAAAAAAAGAATTTCTTCCATCCTATTCACTTTGACACCAAGTTTTAAAGTTTACACACAATAGTTTCCCAGCATAAAACTGTGGGATTTCCTTTGGAAGACAAAATACAACACTCACTAGTAACCAAATTGAATTATTTCAATAGCAGAGTTCATTCAGAAAAGTAATTCTGCAAAAAGGAGGAAAAAAAAAAAAAAAGTGGTATCATGGCTACATGGTTTTAGTACCCTGCACCCAATCAGAATGCCATGTGCCTAACTTCTAGTAAAAACTGTTCAGTGGGAGACCCTGGTTCGATTCCTGGGTTGGGAAGATCCGCTAGAGAAGGGATAGGCTACCTACTCCAGCATTCCTGGGATTCCCTTGTAGCTCAGCAGGTAAAGAATCTGCCTGAAATATGGGTAGACCTGGGTTCGATCCCTGGGTTGGGAAGATCCCCTGGAAAAGGGAAAGGCTACCAACTCAAGTATTCTGGCTGGAGAGTTCCATAGACTGTTTAGTCTATGGGGTTGCAAAGAGCTGGACACGACTGAGCGACTTGCACTTTCACCATTCACAACGGGTGAGAATGACATGCAGGACCTTAAAATTTCCAACCTGGGAACACAGTAAAGACAACATCATTGCCTTTTTTTTCTCACCATTGTATTCTCTACCCCACAGTACAGCTCAGAACACAGTAGTCACTCAGACTTCTGTTGAATGAGTCAATAACCTGATAAATTTATCTAAATGCAGATGTTCTTTAAGGTTTCTTCTGGAGAAAAACTAAATTGCACATGAACTAAGGAAAAATAAAAAGATAAAGAGCCTTGGTACAACTATCAAGAAGATATTATTTAGACTTCAGATGAAATAAATTTCAATGATAGTTTAATAAGTGAGATAGCTTTGGGAACTAAGGACGTAAGAGTCACATCCTTAGATTTGCTTTTGGCCCGTATATGCTATAAAAGCCTAAAGACCATTTATTTCCCAGATACTCAGAAAGCATATGGGCAAAGGCACAATTGGGTTTGTGTGTATGTATATATTTTTTAATGAAATGGTATAGTTTTGCTATTAGATTTAAGGTGTAATAAGTCAAGTAGGTCTTCTAAAATACAAGTTAACCTGCTTATCGTAGAGCTTTACATTTCCTTTGTGCTAATTAAATTTCTGGAAATTGTTTCACCAAAGTCCCTTATGCCTATTTTTGATCTTTATCTGCTATTTCTACAATTACTGTTCAAAGCTGACTCCTTTATGGTATTGTATCAGGTAACTTTCCTGGGGGCCACAGAGCTAGAATTAGATTAGTAGAACTGGGACCAGAAACCAGTAGTCTTAACTCGTTTTTCAGAGCCTTTTCTACAAAATAATGGTGCCTCTCTTTAAATTCTAATCCATATGGTTATTTCACTAAAAAATGGAGACACAAAAGGCCTAACTCAAGCCATGAGATACGGGGCACAGGTTAAGTGAAACCAGAGACAGTTGAAAGCTGCCAAAAGCCTTGCCAGGAAGAATTATATAGAGGCAGGAACTTTGCTTTGGTAAGGGATCACTCAGAATACATGCAGGCTAGCCATAACATAGTAGTTTCCCACCAAAGCAGTCCTAACTCAAGCATAATGAATTATGTAGTATAATAGACAGGTTACTAGACTTGGGAGTCAGAAGGCCTGGATATATGTTCTAAGTCTGCATAACTCCAAGAACATGATAAATTTCTGAGCCTCTTTATTTGTAAAACAGATACTATACTATTTAAAGCTCAGGGTTGATGGAAGAAATAAAATGGGATTTCTTTATCCCTTTTTAAGATATGTATTTCTTTGGCAAGGACCATTTGTAAAGCACTAGAAATACACAGATGATAAGAAAAGATCTCTGCTCCTCAAGAAGGTTAATGTAAGTATAATGTATATAAGCTGTAACTATAAAACATAAATTTACTATAAAATCCTTGCATAAGAAGAATTCTAGTTTTCAAAATAACTAATCATTAAATACATCTAAGATTGAATATGCTCTCACTCTAAATTCTAGACATATAACCTAGTATTAGCAATAATAATTTCATACATTTACATATTTTTGTAATTTTTTGGTGAATATAAGACTTCCAGCTTCCCATCTTTAAATTCCAGAAATAGAAAGGGGTTGTAAAATGATCTCGTATAGTATACTTCCCAAATAAAATGATCATTTAGCCTCGCCGTGAACATTCTAAATGACAAAAAGTTCACGTAAAATACAGTGAATTTCTATTGCAGATAGTCCATCTCAGGTGGGACCAAATTTTCCTTGTCACTTGGTCTTAGACCTATCTTGTCAAGTTGAATGTCTTACCTACAATCTTACAAGGATGTGTGAGCCTCCTGAAAGAGCATGTAAATGTCCTACGTATGTACATTCCTCTGGGAAAGTGTCCACAGCTTTCTTTCATCAGGTGCTCATTGTAGTTTATAAAGACTTCCAAAAAGGTTAAGAACTACTGCTCTAAAAATGTCACATAGAATAAGTCCACATGAGACTCCTTAAAATATCTGGGTACCATGCATGCTAAGAGCATGCTCTTATTTAGGAGAAATACCACTAATGTTTCAAACTGTTTGCCCTCCGATTTGTCAGTCTGAGATATGACATGGAGAACTATATATAAAACTCGAGATGTGGTCTGAACCTGTATAAGACAGTAAGATCAGGGACTCCCTAGAGTATCATATTTTCACATAACATATATGACATTCTGACACATAATGATTGAGTCTAGTCTTTTAAAAACCTAAATGCAGGGTTTTATATTTAAATAGCACACGTGAAAGCTACTGTTTAAACTGCAAAGTGCTATATCAATCTGATATTATAAAATCTGTTTTGACATCATTGTTCCAATCTGCTAAGATTATTCTGAATTATGATTTGAATACCAAATGTGTCTCAGCTTGGTATCATTTTTCAAACTTAATAGGTAACTTTTCTAAGCCTTTATTCAAATGGATTAAAATGTCAAACATAGAAAGTAAACTGAGAGCTCTGCAACCTGTCAATACAAACTTCCCTCCAGGGTGCCATGATCAGTTAATCAACAAACATTCTTTAGCTATAACTATTTAACTAATGATGAACAGCTTTTCTTTTTAAATTCAGTTTATGTGCAGCATCCCCAATCCTACTTAGGAAATGTTATGCTAATTTATATAGTTTCTCCAACATTACTTACGAAGAGCTATGTGTGTTGCATCCTCTAAAGGGTAACCCCGTTTTGCAGAGTTGATGACACAGAATCCAACAGAAGACATGGACTGCTCTCTGCAATCAAACAGAAAATACAAAAATTATACTACAAAACCTTCAGAATAACTAAATAGAAAATGCAGCTTTATTTCTCTTTCCCTGTCCCTTCAACAAATCTGCCATAGTTAACCCAACTGCTGCTGCTGCTGCTGCTGCTAAGTCGCTTCAGTCGTGTCCGACTCTGTGTGACTCCATAGACGGCAGCCCACCAGGCTTCGCCGTCCCTGGGATTCTCCAGGCAAGAACATTGGAGTGAGGTGCCATTGCCTTCTCCGTAACCCAACTGCACTATGTAATAATTATATTAATATATAACTTAACTGCACCATTTGGAGGAAATACATTCTGAGTAAAATGGGAACTAAGTGAAATGGGAACAAGTTAACTTCTCAAGTCGCCTAGATCCATTCCTTTTATTCTGTCGAGTTTGAGAAGATGATGAATTCTGCTTTCAGGGTCCTCCTAAATTGTCTAAATTCCTCAGAATTTGACTTTCAAAGCTAGGTTTCATTTTAAAACAGGGCCTTTAACAATATATGGCATGCTGTATCTAGGAATTGAGTCAGGCGTACTTTGCCAGCTGGAGTACGTTTCTGTAGCAGCTGTACAGGGAGCTCTCAGCGGCAGTGCGATAGCGGCTCTTGTATTTAGGTCCCACCGTATGAATGATGAACCGGGCAGCTAGATTAAATCCTTTGGTCAATTTTGCTTCACCGGTCCGGCAACCTGGGAATAATGGAGAATATGTAAGTCATGGAGTTGTTAGGAAAAACAAGAAGAACAACAACAAACCAACACAACAATGCATGACACAGAGAAAGTATTAAGAACTCTGAGAAATTTCAGTTGAAAACATGGACTGAACACAAACATCTCTAATCACCAAATCAGAGTAAAGCAATACAACAGGTATAAAAACAGAGACGAAGAGGGTGGGAAAGAACTTGAAGCAGAAAAAAACACCATCAAAATTTTGGAAGGAATCAAGTCAGTGGACTAGAAGCAACTGATTAACCAAAGCAGAGAAACCTAACTGCAGAAATGGGATGACCAGTATGAAGCAAACCGGTGTGCTCAGCAAGGCAGTGCTGGAGAGAAGACAGACTGGTCTGATTCAAATCCTGAATCTACCATGTTCCTGCTATGACACTTTGGAAAAGGTTTGGCCTCCAATTTCCTACATAAGAGAGACACTAGTAGTACTTACTTCACAGGATTAAATGAGTTATTAATATACACAAAGTGAATTCAGAGATCAGCTATTAATATTGTTGTTGTTGTTATTACTGAAGAACACTAAAAAGGCTCAGGAATTGGAGGTCCTAAGAGCTTCTAAAGACTATAAGGTGAAGTGGGATTAAGAAGAATCTGAGTTATAAGTCTGTATAGATCACTTAATCTGCAACAGCCTCTCCCCCAGCCAGCACAGAGAGGTGATGATTTCTTTACCACCACAGCAACAGGAAGGTTTATTCTCAGGAGATACTGAAGTAGAGAGTTTCTGGACTCTAGAACCCCAGGCACGGGTGAAAAGATGGGATTTCATTAAAGTGTTATACTCAAGAGTAACAGCTCCAGATCTCTGCTCCTAACTGGCTTCTAACACAGACATTCATGCTTATACCCCTGGAAGATTCTCTTTCAGGAAACTAAGAGGCTCAAACCAAAGGGCCTACAGATGCTGATAAATTAGGGATGGCTCCTCAATGAAACAACAGGGTTCCTGCTCATCATCTGCTTCAAGATCCACCAAGCAATTAGTGACCCCTGCCTATGCACACTGGAGAAGGCAATGGTACCCCACTCCAGTACTCTTGCCTGGAAAATCCCATGGATGGAAGAGCCTGGTGGGTTGCAGTCCATGGGGTGGCACAGAGTCAGACACAACTGAAGTGACTTAGCAGCAACAGCAGGCTATGCACACAAAGCTTCCCAGTAGCTTCTCAATTCTTCCCTGCTGAGTAAGCTGACACTTGAGGATCACCAGAAATGAGGAACTGTTTCTGTTGTTGTTCAGTTATTAAGCCGTGTCCAAATCTTCGCGACCCCATGGACTGCAGCCAGGCTCCTCTGTCTTCCACTATCTCCTGGAGTTTGCTCAAATCCGTGTCTATTGCATTGGTGTTGCTATCTGACTATCTCATCTTCTGCTGTCGCCTTCTCCTTTTGCCTTCAACTTTCCCAGCATCAGGGTCTTTTCCAATGAGTTGGCTCTTCGCCTCAGGTGCCCAAAGCACTGGAGTTTCAACTTCAGCATCAGTCCTTCCAATGAATATTCAGGACTGATTTCCATTAGGATGGACTGGTCTGATCTTCCTGCAGTCCAAGGGACTCTCAAGAGTCTTCTCCAGCACCACAATTCAAAAGCATCAATTCTTTGGTGCTCAGCCTTCTTCAGGGTCCAACTCTCACACCTGTACAATGCTACTGGAAAAACCATAGCTCTGAATATACTGATCGTTGTCGGCAAAGTGATGTCTCTGCTTTTTAACACGCTGACCAGGTCTGCATATCTTTCCTTCCAAGGAGCAAATGTCTTTTTATTTCATGGCTGCAGTCATCGTCCACCGAGATTTTGGAGACCAAGAAAATAAAATCTGTCAGTTTCCACTTTTCCTCTTCTATTTGCCATGAAGTGATGGAACCAGATGCCATGATCTTAGTTTTTTTTAATGCTGAGATTCAAGACAGCTTTTTCACTCTCCTCTTTCACCCTATCAAGAGGCTTTTTGTTTCTCTTCCCTTTCTGTCAGTAGAGTACCATGTGCCTATCTGAGGTTGTTGATGTTTCTCCCAGCAATCTTGATTTCAGCTTGTGATTCATCCAGCCTGGTATTTCGCATGACATACTAAGCCTCTCACAAATGAAGCAGGGAAAAGGCAGAGGACAAATGCTAAACAAACAAACAAACAAACAAAAAACAGACAATGTTGGGACTTCCTTGGTGGTTCAGTAGTTAAGAATCTGCTTTCCAGTGCAGGGGAGAGTGATTTGATCCCTGGTCAGGGAACTAAGATCCCACATGCCATGGAGCAACTATGCCCACATGCCACAACTACGGAGCCGAGGCGCCACAACTACAGAGCCGAGGCGCCACAACTACGGAGCCGAGGCGCCACGAGAAGCCCATGCACCATGACAAAGACGCAGCGCAGCCAGGAAAAAAAGACAATATTGGGAAGGACAATTAAAAAGAGGGCAAAAAATCTCCCAACACCATAATTACTGCTCTCGGAGAGATAAAGAAAACATAGTACAACTGAAACAAAAGCAGAAGGTTAGATTTAAAAAAAGAAATATTCAGAGAAGAGGAAAAGGCATTTATCTAATTGCTATAGTTAAGTGAAAAATATGACAGCAGGCATAAAAAGTTGAATAGACAAGTTAAATCTAAAGTTGAGGAAATCTACCAGAAAATAAACAGATGGAAGACAAGAGGTAACGGACATAAAACTTGGAGGATGAAACGGGAGGTTCAGATTCAATCAGGTGTCTTCAAAGACAGAACAGAGAATACAGAGGGAAGGAAATTATTGAACAAATAGAACAAGAAATTTCCCATAATGGAAAGATGTAAGTTTCTAGACTCAAAGAGCATATGGAATAACCAAACTAGACCACACTACATCACTTAAATTACAGCAAAAGAACGTCAGAAATAAAGATGAGATCATAAAAGTTTCCAGAAAAGAAACCAGGAACATACAAAGAATCTGCAACAATAACATCACATTTTTCAAGAGCAATAATGAAAGCAGAGAACAATGGAGCAATGCCTTCCAAGTCTGGAAAATAATTCCTAACCTAGAATTTTATTTCCACCCAAACTACCAATTGTTTGAAGATAGAAGTTAAGATCTCAATAGTTTTGCCCCCTTTCACCTTTCCCACAAATCTTACGGTGGATTTACTCACAAAAATGAAGGACTACATCAGAGAAAGGCAAGTGGTGTTCCTGGTTTTATTATTACAGCTTTATAGTATAGTGTGAAATCAGGAAGTGCATGGCCTCTTCTACTTCTTTTGGATCTGGATGCCTTTTGTTTCATTTTCTTGTCTAACTGTTCTGGCGATGTTGAGGTATGTTTCCTCTACATCAAATATTTTGAGAAATTTTATCATGAAAGAGGTGTTGAATTTTGTCAATGCTTTTTCTTCGTCTGTTGAAACGATGATATAATTAAATTGCTGCTGTGTTTGGTTTGCTACTATCTTGTTGAAAGCTTTTGTATCTATACTTATCAGGAATATAGCCCTGTATTTTTCTTTTCTTGTAGTATCCTTGTCTGGCTTTGTTTTCATTCTTCTCTCTCTCTCTCTCTCTCTCTCTCTGTGTGTGTGTGTGTGTGTGTCTGGCTTTGTTTTCATTCTTCTCTCTCTGTGTGTGTGTGTGTGTGTGTGTGTGTGTGTTTTCATTCTTCTCTCTCTCCCTCTGTGTGTGTGTGTGTGTGTGTGTGTGCGTGCCACCACCAGGTCATGGGTAATCTTTGTTGGGAGGTTTTGATTGCTGATTTAAATTCCCTACTCTTTTTGTTCATTCAGATTTTCTACTGCATCATGGTTTAGTCTTGGTAGATTGCATGTTCACTAGGAAGTTATGTTTTTTCTAGCTTATCCAATATGTTGGCAAATAACTGTTCATACTAGTCTCTTATAATCCTTTGTCTTTCTATAGTATTAGCTGTAATATCGCCACTTGCATTTAGAATTTTGTTTCAGTCCTTTTTCCCTTTGGTTAGTCTGGATAAACATTTCTCCTTTTTTAATTTTTATTTTTTTAGTTTTAAGTCAACTCTTTTTTGCTTTTTTCAACTGTTTATTTTCTAATTTTTATTTCTGCTCTAATATTTGTTTCCTTCCCCCTTTTATAATTATAGGTTTAGACTGATTTTTCTATTTTTCTAATTCCTTGAGGCTTAAAATTAGGCTGTTTGAGATTGTTCTCTTCTCTTCAGTTCAGTTGCTCAGTCGTGTCCAAATCTTTGCGACCCCATGAACTGCAGCACACCAGGCCTCCCTGTCCATTACCAGCTCCTGGAGTTTACCCAAACTCAAGTCCATTGAGTCGGTGATGCTATCCAGCCATCTCATCCTCTGTTGTCCCCTTCTCCTCCTGCCCTCAATCTTTCCTAGCGTCAGGGTCTTTTCAAATGAGTCAGCTGTTTGCATCAGGTGGCCAAAGTACTAGAGTTTCAGCTTCAACATCAGTCCTTCCAACGAATACCCAGGACTGATTCCCTTTATGATGGACTGGTTGGATCTCTTTGCAGTCCAAGGGACTGAATTTGGCAATAAGGAGTTCACGATCTGAACCACAGTCAGCTCCCAGTCTTGTTTTTGCTGACTGTATAGAGCTTCTCCATCTTTGGCTGCAAAGAATATCTGATTTCGGTGTTGACCATCTGGTGATGTCCATGTGTAGTCTTCTCTTATGTTGCTGGAAGAGGGTGTTTGCTATGACCAGTGCATTTTCTTGGCAAAACTCTATTAGCCTTTGCCCTGCTTCATTCTGTACTCCAAGGCCAAATTTGCCTGTTGACTTCCTACTTTTGCATTCCAGTCCCCTATAATGAAAAGGACATCTTTTTGGGGTGTTAGTTCTAAAAGGTCTTTGTAGGTCTTCATAGAACCATTCAGCTTCTTCTCTTCTCTTAATGTAGGCATTTATTGCTATAAATTTCTCTTATAATTGGGTTTAAAAATTTTTTTTACATCTCATAAGTTTGGCATGTTTTATTTTCCTGGTCTCAAGATAGCTTTCTGATTTCCCTTTGATCCAATTGGTTTTTCAGAAGTATGGTGCTTAATTTCCACATACCTCAGATTTTTTTTTCATTTTCCTTTTGTTATTGATTTCCAGTTTCACACCACTGTTGTCAGGAAAGATTCTTTGCCTGATTTCAGTCTTCTTAAATTTGTTAAGATTTGCTTTGTGGCCCAATATGATTGACCAGAGAGAACATGCCATGTATGCTTGAGAAGAATGTGTGTTCTGGTATTTTCTGTACATGTCTGTTAGGCTCATTTGGACCACAGTGTTATCAGGCCTGCTGTCTCCTTACTAGTTTTCTGTGTGGATGATCTATCCAGTGTTAAAAGCAGGGTAATGACGTCCTCATTTATTACCGTATTGCTGTCTTATTTCTCCTTTCAGTTCTATTAATATTTCTCTTTGATACATAGGTGCTTCAATGCTGGGTGCATACATATTTAAAACTGTTATATCTTCTTGATGAACTGATCCCTTTACCAACCTACAGTGACCTCTGTCTCTTCTGAACAACTCTGACAGAAAGTCTATTTTATCCAATATAAGTATGGCCACTCCTACTCTCTCTTGGTTTCCATTTGCATGGATTATCTCTTTTTAGACTCTTCACTTTCAGCCTGTGTCATTAAAGCTAAAGTGAACCTCTTGTAAACAGCATATTGTTGGATATTTTTTTTAATCCTTCAGCTACTCTGTGTCTTTTAATTGGATAATTTAGTCCTTCTGCATTTAAAATTATTATTAATAGGTAATTACTGTCATTTAACTGTTTCATGGTTTTTTCAGTTCTTTATCCTTTAATCCTCTCTTACTGTATTGCTTTTTTTTTAACTAGTGTGCTTTGATTTTGTTCTCTTTATCTTTTGTGTATCTAGCATGACCTTTTGTGTATCTATCATAGGTTTTTTTCTTTGTAGTTATCGTGAGGATTACATCAAACATCTTATAGATTTAATTGTCTATGTTAAGCTGATAACAAACCTTCACTTGTGATGTTATAAAATGATGTATCTGTTACTGTTAGTGCTTTCAGTAGAAATGATGTATTATCACCTCTGAGTCTCGTAAGTTAAAATCCCAGAGAATGTCTATTCATTTATTTATTAGCTACTGAAAGGATGCCTTTACTGTTCTTGGTACTGGGAACTCAGAGGACAGTAAGACATGCAGTTCCTGTTCTCATGGAGTTCAAAGTTTAGTGGGGACATAACCATTACATAAACAATTCATAAAATTACAATTAAGAGCTCCAAGAGAAGTACTGCAGGCTGGAAGCATATACCATGGGGAGAACGATCAATTCTGAAGTAAAAGAAAATAGTGCTTTCAGGAAGAGATATAAGCAGAGACTTAAGAATAAGAGTTAAGAATTAAGAGAGAACAACAGTACATGCAAAATTGAAAAGGAGCTGGATGACAAGGCAACAGGAGATCAGTTTAGTTCAGGCACACTGAGGAAGGTAAAAGGGGAGGTGGAAGTGAGTGAGCGAGATCTTGCAAGCCCCTGGAGACCAGTATAAGGAGTCAAGATTTTATTTCAAGTGTAATGAGAGGCCACTAAATGGTTTGAAGCAGGGGAGCAATAAGAAGGGATTTACAATTTAAAAAGAAAATACTTCCTATATGTGGAAAACAGATTTACGAAAAGAATGGATGTAGGGAAACCAGTTGGGAGGAAGGCAATGACTATAATCCAGACGGGGATGATTGCAGGCTAGGATGAAGGCAGTGGTAACACAGAGAGATTCAAGATTGATTTAGGGCTTAATGACAGATATGTGGGGAAAAAGAAAGAGCAAAGTGTTAACCCTAAAGCTTTTTGCATGAAAAATGCGGTGGCTGATGATAGTGCCATTTTACTGAGATAGTAAATTCTCATCGAAGAAAACCTGTTAGACTGAACGTTCCCATTCTGAACTTGGGTGATTAATGTTTTAAACTTACTGCAATACTTTTATATTCATCCCTGTCAATTTTTTCCATTTTTTGGCTCATACTTCCAGTCAGTTCAGGTATTTAAGAATCTTCAGTCTAGAACCTAATGGCTCTCCTCTTACTTCTCTCATCATTTTTTATCATCTACAGATTCGGTTAAGTCATACTTTGTAATCATTTACTAAGTTGTTATTTAAAATGTTAAAAAGAGGACAGACTTAAGTATTTAGCCCTTTAGTGCATCACTGATAATCCTTCTCCAAGTTGGCACTGATTCACTAAGCAATACAATTGAGGAGTGCAGCTAGCACCATATACAATACTGAATGCTTAGGATGTGCCTAGCACTTAATACGGAGAAGGCAATGGCACCCCACTCCAGTACTCTTGCCTGGAAAATCCCATGGGCGGAGGAGCCTGGTGGGCTGCAGTCCATGGAGTCGTGAAGAGTCGGACACAACAGAGCGACTTCACTTTCACTTTTCACTTTTATGCATGGGAGAAGGAAATGGCAACCCACTCCAGTGTTCTTGCCTGGAGAATCCCAGGGACGGCAGAGCCTGGTGGGCTGCTATCTATGGGGTCGCACAGAGTTGGACACGACTGAAGCGACTTAGCAGCAGCAGCAGCACTTAATATCCATTACATAATTTATTCTTCATGATAATAATTTTTTTCCATTTTCAAATATTCACTGAGCTCTCGTTATATGTCATGAACTGAGGTAGGGATTATTATCAGGGACTACTATCATCATCCCCCTTTTAGAGATACGGAAACTGAGGCTCAGAGGCAAAGTAACTGGACTTAAGTCACATAGTTCGTCAAGGACAGAGTTATAATATGTACCCCAGCTTGAAGACTCTCCAAAGATATGCTGCTAAAAATTGAGTTTTTCTTTTGTAAACTTAAAATTCGTTATTTTTTTTTTAAGTCGTAAGTCCAGATTTAAGGTGTAAGTGAGAATATGCACACACACACACACAGAGGCCATCAGGACTTTTTCCAGACCAGTTTCTGTTACTTTTCTCAAAGAACTTCTCAAATTTATCCCTAATATGTTTTGTAATTTCTACATGTTTTTCATGGCATCATGCTTTTAGTTAAATTGAGGGCTTTTTTCCCCACGTCTCCCCTCATGGTCAAAGTTTAGTTTCTTGATCAGATAATCTAACTCTTCTCTCTCTATCCCTTCTTTCATGGTCAGCATTACAAATGTTCCTGTTCAAATTCCAGTATCTTTATTAGGTTAGAAACTAACAGTCAGTGTTAAATGGCAGTCATCTAAGAAATGAAGACTTGTATGGCAAAACCAATACAGTATTGTAAAGTAAAAAAAAAAATAAATAAAAAAATAAAAAAGAAGACTTTTATATAGAAGGGATTTGTTGTTTGCATTTTAAGAAAAATTGATTTCATATATATTTTCTATAAAATGGGATGACTAAATTTCACAATATTCTCTTTGCACTCAAATAACAATAACAAAAAGTTGCTGGGTTGGCAAAATAAGAAAATAAATGCAAATAAAGTAAACAAGATTCCTCCTATTTCTAATTCCAAAGAAATATTTCCAGAAGAATAACATTCTGGTTAAAACAAACAAAAACAGCAAGTACAGAATTAACCCAGAATGTATTTGCTCTTAAAATGCACTTTGGTTTTTTTTGCCAGTAATTCAATTTCATTACAGAAGTGCAACATTGTTATGTCCAGGAGGTATATAAAAATTTCTCTATCAATATCAAAACTCAAAAAAAAAAAAAAAGCTTCAGTTTAGACAAAGCATAGTTGTTTTATAAGGCTTATCAGTGCAAGACAATATATAGCCAAGAAAATGTTACCAAAGATCTAACCGGCTATGACTACTGTCATTTTAAAATTCAGGAACACGACAGAGTTTTACTGAGTAAAAGTCTCAGCATTCAGTTTCTAACACATTGTGGAGTTATCAGAGGCTGTAATTTAACAACACCAAAAGAGATACATCTACTTAGAATGAAAACTATACTTCAAACATCAAAATATATGCTTCCTAAGCACTAACTGACCTAAGAAAGTTCACTTACCTCTAAGTTTCTGGAGGTCCTCCTTCAAATCAGGCCCTGCAAGCATGAAGATACTTTCTGACACAGGATTCTTATCCGTAAGACTTTCATTGCTGGTATTCACAATAGCTGTACAGTTCAGTAATGCCACATCTCCTTTCCTGAGGAAACAATAATTAAGAGCAAGTGTAGGGAAGAGGAGGCAGATGAGAATGTTAGTTTCTGATTCTTTCAAAACATTCTGTCTTCACTGCCTTCACAACATTGGTTTTACTAGTTCACAAACTTAAGCAGTAGTAAAAAGTTGTTCCTAATTCAGAAAGGCCAATAAGGCATCTCAAATAGATCCTGAATGAAAAGTGCTACAACTGTGAAACCCATAAAGCTATCATGTCATTCCTTGGCTTCTTCCATATGCCTGTTACATTGTAACAGAAGTTATACAGAGCTGAAAGTAGGTGGTTTTTAAAGAGTTTAAACATAGCAACATTATTCATAATAGCCAGAAAGTGGAAACAACCCAAGTGTCAATCAGCTATTGAACTGATAAACTAAATGTGGTATACCCACGCAATGGAATATTACTTGGCCATAAAAAGGAATAAATTACTGATTCATACTATAACACAGATGAATCTTAAGAACATTATGCTACATCACAATTGATTCCATTTATATTAAATGTCCAGAATAGGCAAATCTAGAGATGAAAAGTAGATTAGTGGTTGACTGGAGCAGAGAGTTGGGGGTGGGTACACTTATTTACTAGCTCACAAAATTGAGCAATAGTAAAAAAGTTATTCCTGACTCAGAAAGGCTAATATACCATATCAGTTCTTGAATACGAGTGCTGCTGCTGCTGCTGCTAAGTCACTTCAGCCGTGTCCAACTCTGTGTGACCCCATAGACAGCAGCCCATCAGGCTCCCCCATCCCTGGGATTCTCCAGGCAAGAATACTGGAGTGGGTTGCCATTTCCTTCTCCAATGCATGAAAGAGAAAAGTGAAAGTGAAGTCGCTCAGTCTGTCCGACTGTTAGCGACCCCATGGACTGCAGCCCACCAGGCTACTCCGTCCATTGGATTTTCCAGGCAAGAGTACTGGGGTGGGGTGCCGTTGCCTTCCCCGGAATACAAGTGCTAAAACCTTGAAACTCACAAAACCATTATGCCATTCTTTTGCTTCTTTCTTAAGAGATGAGTATAAGACAGGGAGTGACAGCTAATGGGTACAGGACTTTGGGTTCATGAAAACTGTCCATGGTGATGTTTGTACAACTTTGTGAATGTACTGAAAACCACTGACTTGTACAATCTAAATTAGTGTATTGTATAATATATGAATTGGGGGTTCTCAGCTGGCTCAGTGAGTAAAGAATGTACCTGCAATGCAGGAGATGTGAGTTCAACCTCGGGGTTGGGAAGATCCCCTGGAGGAAGGTGTGGCAACCCACTCCAGTATTCTTGCCTGGAAAATCCCATGAACAAAAGAGCCTGGTGGACTACAGTCCATAGCACTGCAAAGAGTTGGACATGACTGAAGTGACTGAGCATGCATGCATGATATATGAATTCCATCTCAATGAAGCTTTTTTAAAAACAGCTTTTTAAAACAGTTTTTTTTAATAAGCAGAAGTGTATTATTACTACCAATACATGCAACAATATAGCTCAATTCTCAAATAATTATTCTGAATAAAAGAGGCCATAGTAAAAAAAAAACAGTACATGATTCCATTTCTAGAAAATGCAAACTAATCTATAGTGACAGAAAGATGAATGGTTGCTTGGGGATGTAGAAACAGGGAGGAGCAGGAGAAAGGGATTACCAAGAGATACACAAAAATCTTTAGGTGTGATAAATATATTCACTATCTTGATTCTGATGACCGGTTCACAGGTGTATGCATGTCAAAATTTACCAAGCTGTACACTTTAAGTGAAGTTTATTGTATATCACTTATGTCTCTATAAAGCTGTAAATGTATATGAAAAGTAATATTTCAATAATGAGGTTTTACAAAGAGTTTAGAAAAAATTATGAAAAAAAGAATTTAGAAGAAATTATGAGAGTATTATATCACGATATGATTTAAACAAGGAATTACCAAAGAACCACTTTTCCATTGATATCCTTATTATAAAGAAAAGGTGATCTAATAGTCTCTTCCTGGTATTTTTCAGCTGCAATCTCAGAAGCATTTAACTGATCTTCACAAGAGTTGCCCCAGCTTGGCAGTGTATCCACATCCACAAACTGGGAAGGTGCACCCAAGGGATCCATGGAACGGAAACTTCAGCTTGTCTTTTCCCAAATTTCTCAGTAATTCAATATTCACTGGGGACTTCAGCTTAAGAGAAAAGAAAGAATCATTTTAATAGAGAAGAGCAAAAAACAAAACTCTACTGTGAAATGCTCCAATAGGACATTGTGTGATTACAGTCATTTACATAGTCCAAGAAAAAATCAAATGTACAACAATGAATTATGGTTTTAAAAAAAAAAAACAGAAAGAGAGATTATTTAAACATAAACTATTTTCAAAGAATTGGTCATTCAAATAATCACATGGCCCACAAGTTCTACTTTCCAGAAACACAAGACTATTCACTCAACATTCTTTGAGTGTCTGCTGCTGGCAGGGTGAGGGGAGTGTTAGATGTTGCAAGAGATACCAAGACAAATATTATGTACAACTTAAGAAGTTCAGTCTAACATGGCGAGTGAGAAGCAGGGAGGTTACTGCAATCAGGTAGTAAGAGATAACAAAGGTCTCAACTATGTAGAGAAGGAGGAGGAGAGGAAAGCATAGATTTGTGAGGCAACATACAAAGGAAGCCTTAACAGGATCTGATGATTTAGAGAATATAGGGTATGAGACACTGATGTGGTAGGAGGCTGGTTGTACAGAAATGTGGAAATTAAAAAAGAAGAGGGATAGGAAGACACACAGCATCAAGTACCACCGAGAGCTCATGGGAAATTTAATATGAGAAAAGGATATTTCATTTGCCAATAACTCAAAAAGCTGTTTCAGTGAAACGGTAGATTCACTCGTTCGATAAATCTTTGGAAGCATCTGTTAGGTGTCAAGCATTGCTTTAGTCACTGGGGACACATCGGTGAATAAGATAGAGCAGTCCCTGCTAAGCAGTCCCTTAGAGAGCTCATGCTTCCCTGAAAGGACATGAAAAAGAAACAAGCAAGCAAGCAGGTATCTAACAGAATGGCTGGAGGCATAAGTGTTATGAGGAAAAGGTGATATTTGAGCAGAGGGCTAAATAAAGTGAGAGAGCAAGCCATGTAAAGCTCTAGGCGGGTGTGCCAGACCAAGGCAATAGCAAGTACAAAGGCCAAAAGGGCAGGAGGGACGGTACTCTGTTCCAGGAAGAGTGTGGAGGCTGGCCTCAGTTAGAGCAGAATGAGCTCGATAATGAGTAGCAGGTGATGAACTTGGTGAGCAAGGAAAGGTCGGATGAATCAGTCTGTAAGCCATGATAAGAGGTTCAGATCTTAACACAAATAAGGGCAAGCTACTAGAAGATCCCTATAAAGATAATGATTAATATAGATAATATTTGAGAAGATTCCTCTGGCTACAGTGAAACTGAGTAGGGGCAAGAGTAAATGCAGAGACCGGGAGAAAACAAGTGGAGTAATCCAGGTGGGAGGGTGACGAGGGTGGTGAGGAATGGCTACAACTGGATGAATTCTGAAGACAGAGGCAACAAGACCTTTTAAATGCACCTGACGGGTGAGGGAAAAGAGCAAAGATTACTCTTAGATATCCTGCTTGAGCAGGCAAATAGATGGTAATGCTATTTACAGAGAAAGAGAAGACTGGAGTAGGTTACAGGTGCAGTAATAATCAAGGTCTTTTTTTCCTTATGTTTCTGCCTGTGTTAGGTTTGAAATGCCCATTATACGCTCAAGTATTTGTATCAGACATGCAATTGGTTACCTGAGGCTAGAGCTCAAAGAAGAAATCAGGTTAAATTTGTAAAATTGGAGGTCTCAGCATATAGATGCTATTTAAACCTATGGGAACTGGGCAAGACCACAGAGACAGAATGCAAATAAAGAAGAGACCCAAGGACTCGGTCCTAAGGCAAAATGTGGAGGTTGGAAAAGAATATAAGTGAAAAAGAGAGAGAGAGAGAAAAGGATTGATAAGAATGGAAGGAAGATCTGGAAAAGTGTGGCAACATAAAAGCTAAGTGAAGAAAACAACTTTAGATGGGATGCTCAAGAAGGATCATCCAGGGTTAAATGCTACTGAAAGATGGAGGAATACGACTAAAAATTAGTGCATGTGGTAAGTGAAACATTGCTGATAACGTACATATAGGAGAGCAGACAGATGATTAGGGAATGACAGCTGGTGTGTGAACTTCCTGAGAAGTTTTTCTGTATGAGCCTAATGTTCGTTAAGAGTCAAAGAAAACAAGCATGCCCTTCTATACCTACTTTCTTGGTGTTTCTTGCTGAGAGACATGGGATACTAATTGGAATGACCTACAGATTTGATATAATATGCTAATTCCTGCACCAACACTGTGTGGGAGGAAATGTGCTCATTTATATAACAATCTCAGAAAGGTCTTGCAGATTATGAAAGCAGTGAAAGTGTTTGTCACTCAGCTGTGTGTGACTCTTTGCAACCCATGGACTATAGCCCACCATACGGTTCTCTGTCCATGGGGATTCTCCAGGTATCCCCTGGAGAATACTGGAGTGGGTAGCCACTCCCTTCTCTAGTACATCTTCCTGACTCAGGGACTGACCCCAGGTCTCTGCATTGCAGGCGGATTCTTTACCATCTGAGCCACCAGGGAAGCCCAATTTTGCATCAAAGGATTATTCTCATTTAAGTACTGATTTGATGCTGCTGCTGCTGCTGCTAAGTCACTTCAGTCGTGTCCGACTCTGTGTGACCCCACAGACGGCAGCCCACCAGGCTCCCCCATCCCTGGGATTCTCCAGGCAAGAATACTGGAGTGGGTTGCCATTTCCTTCTCCAATGCATGAAAGAGAAAAATGAAAGTGAAGTCGCTCAGTCTGTCCGACTGTTAGCGACCCCATGGACTGCAGCCCACCAGGCTACTCCGTCCATTGGATTTTCCAGGCAAGAGTACTGGGGTGGGGTGCCATGGATGCTACTTTGAAATAAAGAAACAAATTCTATCTAGAAGTTGATGTTCAGTCCTGTCCAGTCAGCTTTTGAAATTAGAATGTGTGTTTTTGTATGTGTGTTCAGTCATGTCCAACTCTTTGCAGCCCCATGGACTGTAGCCTGCCAGGTTCCTCTGTACATGGAATTTTCCAGGAAGGAATATTGCAGTAGGTTGCCATTTCCTACTCCAGAGGAAACTAGAGGCAACCACAAGTCCTGCTGATCTGTTCACAAGTATTCAGCCTGGAACTGGACAACTGAATAGAGGAAATGTGAAGGCTACATTCACCGTCTATGGCTGAACTGCTTTGAGTTCAACGCAAAGACACTCTGTAGAAATTCATACTTTCCAAAAAGTATCCAGATTTTTGGTGATTGACTCATGCTGAAACTTAATCAAAATATTAAAAAATCCATTAAAAATTTACTTTCATTTTGCAAACTTGAATGTCAAATTACAGAATGCCAAATTACTTTAAAATAACTTTTTTCTCCAATTCTGAGTAACACTCACTCATAGAACACTTGAAAAATACCAAAAAGAGGAGAAAAAACTTTCAAAATCTGATGTAGTTCCTACCTTTTTCTATGATAGGTACATATAATACAATTTTGAATCCAGTTTATTTAGTATTTTAAGGTAAAAATTGGCTCCAAATAGGAAAAGGAGTACATCAAGGCTGTATATCGTCACCCTGCTTATTTAACTTATACGCAGAGTATATCATGAAAAACGCTGGGCTGGAAGAAGCACAAGCTGGAATCAAGATTGAAGTGAAGTGAAGTCACTCAGTCGTATCCAACTCTTTGCAACTCCGTGGACTATAGACTACCAAGCTCTTCTGTCCATGGGATTCTCCAGGCAAGAGTACTGGAGTGGGTTGCCATTTCCTTCTCCAGGGGATCTTCCCAACCCAGGGATCAAACCCGGGTCTCCTGCATTGCAGGCAGACACTTTACCCTGCAGGGAGAAATATCAATAACCTCAGATATGCAGATGACATCACCCTTATGGCAGAAAGTGAAGAGGAACTAAAAAGCCTCTTGATGAAAGTGAAAGAGGAGAGCAAAAAAGTTGGCTTAAAGCTCAACATTCAGAAAACGAAGATCATGGCATCTGGTCCTATCACTTCATAGAAAATAGATTGGGAAACAGTGTAAACAGTGTCAGACTTTATTTTGGGGGGCTCCAAAATGACTGCAGATGGTGATTCCAGACATGAAATTAAAAGACACTTACTCCTTGGAAGAAAAATTATGACCAACCTAGATAGCAAATTCAAAAGCAGAGACACTGCTTTGCCAACAAAGGTCTGTCTAGTCAAGGCCATGGTTTTTCCAGTGGTCATGTATGGATGTGAGAGTTGGACTGTGAAGAAAGCTGAGTGCCAAAAAATTGATGCTTTTGAACTGTGGTGTTGGAGAAGACTCTTGAGAGTCCCTTGGACCTGTCTCTTATACACATCTAGATGTGTATAAGAGACAGGCTCAGTCTGTCCGACTGTTAGCGACCCCATGGACTGCAGCCCACCAGGCTTGAGAAGACTCTTGAGAGTCCCTTGGACTGCAAGGAGATCCAACCAGTCCATTCTGAAGGAGATCAGCCCTGGGATTTCTTTGGAAGGAATGATGCTAAAGCTGAAACTCCAGTATTTTGGCCACCTCATGCAAAGAGTTGACTCATTGGAAAAGACTATGATGCTGGGAGGGATTGGGGGCAGGAGGAGAAGGGGACGACAGAGGATGAGATGGCTGGATGGCATCACAAACTCGATGGACCTGAGTCTGAGTGAACTCCAAGAGATGGTAATGAATAGGGAGGCCTGGCGTGCTGTGATTCATGGGTCGCAAAGAGTCGGACATGACTGAGAAACTGGATTGAACTGAACTGAACCTTTTTTATTATTATTTTTGCTGTTTATTTGTAATATAAATTTATTTATTTTGATTGGAGACTAATTACTTTACAGTGTTGATGTATGGCAAAAGCATGTGCCATTTTTGAAGTAGTTGAATTCAGGCTTTACCTGCTAGTAAAGAATTCAGTCTTTAAAATTCTGGCCTGGTTTTGAGGTCTTTGCTGGCCAATGGACTTATGTTTCTGGTTGGCTTCAATAATGCAGAGGCTTCTGGGTAGATTTTATTGTTGTTCAGTTACTAAGTTGTATGTGACTCTTTGTGACCCTGTGGACTGCAGCACCCCAGGCCTCCCTGTCCTTCACCATCTCTCAGAATTTGCTCAAACCCCTGTGCGTTGCATTGGTGATGCCATCCAACCATCTCATCCTCTGTCACCTCCTCTTTCTCTTGCCCTCAATCTTGCTGGCCAAAGTATTGGAGCTTCAGCATCAGTCCTTCTAATAAATATTCAGGGTTGATTTCCTTTAGGATTGACTGGCTTGATGTCTTTGCAGTCCAGGGGACTCTCCAGAGTCTTCTCCAGCACCACAATTCGAAAGCATCCATTCTTCAGCGTTCCTCCTTCTTTATGGTCCAACTCTCATATCCATATGTGACTACTGGAAAAACCATAGCTTTGACTATATGGACCTTTGTCAGCAGAGTGGTGTCTCTGCTTTTTAATACACTGTCTAGGTTTGCCATAGCTTTTATTCCAAGGTTAAAACAAGGCAAATGAAGCATCATGTTGTGTGAGAACAGTGAAACTTGTAAAGTCACGTCTATCAGGTTGGAGGACCTGCTGTATGTTTTTCTTTGCCGAGAATGGAACTAAGCTTTAGAGAAGTAGGGGATCACTCACTACCAATTTTGGATCAAGTCAGAGCAGACTTAAGGCAGAAAACAAGAAAAGCTTACTATAGAATCTTGCTGATGTTTCTGTATTACCTTCAGAGTTCTATCAAAATCCTTAGGGCAATGATATATTTGTGGAGAATGTGACTGTTTTCCTTTAGAAAGAATTAGAACCTGTGTAATGTTTCCTTTTTAACAGGATTATGTTTTGAATCACTTTCTCAATATCACTATCCAGGAAAGATGGGTAGAATATTTTGGCCTTGTGGGGATGAGGTCAGAAGTCCTAAAGATTTCTTTACGCTTGGTGCCTTTATATTCTTAGGCATTTTGTAAGAGAGTCTACAGAAAGGAGGATGCCTTCTTTTGTATATGCAGGCATCTAATGGCAGCATTAGCCATGGTGGTTGTGATGCTAATATTGGAGCAATAAATTTAGCTACTTTGTATAGAAAAGAGTTGCACTTGGAGCAAGTCTGTAGAGGTTATTTTGGGAATCGGGTGGATTTCTTAATGTTGATGAGAATTGAGTCTGACTTTAGGAACCTCAGGGTATAAATTGTGCTGATAATTGTTCTGAGTTGAACCTGGAGAAAATGCTGATGTATTCACTCTGAAGCAGAGTGATTCATCATGTAAAGTTTATCATGGACAGCTCTGGCAGAGCAAAGAGAAGTGAAGTAGGGAGTAAGAAATTAAAGGAAAATGGAAGTGGAAACTGTGACATGCATTGGGAACTTTTCCGTCTTTTAGGAAGAGCTTGCTGGTGGCCATTTTCTTAACCATCTTAATTAGAGGGTGAGTTCCTCTTTACAGATAGCATCTTGCTTTCCCAAGCCAATTACATGAAGCCCCTCACCCCGTCCCCATTCTTCTGAGTCAGTGAAATTATTTTTAGACCTTTGTGGCTGCTCCATCTGCTTGCTTTCAGAACCACGGCCAGTCCTGTAACATGGTTCAGAAGTGGCTGTTTGAATCCCTAGACAGCAGTAAAGGCAAATGCATGAGGGTTATGCTTGTTTTGCTGAGAAAGATAATTGAGATTCTGCAATTTCAAGTATGGTAGGGAAGTGCCTGGCACTAATTCGGCATGACTGTCCTCAAGTTAGCAATTAAATGTACCTTAATAGGTTTGTTTTCCTTATAATAATGACATTAATGTTAATTTTAGAAAATTTGGAGATTACACATGAGCAAAATGAGGAAGACAAGAATCATCAATAATTCTATCATTTAGGGATAATAATTGCTAACATTTGGTTCTGGTGTTTTTTTCTATACATACTATATAAATCAGTAAGCTTGAAGAAGCCCAATTATAAGTGGAATAAACAAAACAGAATGCGTTGATTCACGGAAGGATCAGGATAAAGCTGGTTCTTTGGGGAAAGGAATTTGATCTGAACAAAAGACTAGAAGGGAGTTAAAAATAAGAACCAAAGTTAATGCTTATCCAAATGTGCAAGGCATTAGGTATCTTGTAACTTTAACAAGGCAGATACACCCTTCTGGTTACATTTGAGTGAATAGGCATGGTTATAGGAATTCTTCCTTGCTTGAGTCGTTTTTCTTCTGGAAATTCTCTGGCATGTAATAGGTGTCAAAAGACATAACTTACGACTCTAGCAGGGGCCAAATAACACTCTGAACAATGTACTGACTCATCAGATCCACATTATTGGTCATGACATTCCATCCAGACTTCTTGGTCACTTGCTGTTTTTTTTTTCACTACTGTGTTGCTTTGGCACCTTGGGTATTGCCTCCTTGGAAACTCTGGATGCTGGCTTCCTTAGCAGGGTATTGACACTGCCACGCTGGGCCCTCGTGACTATGTCTACAGTGTCGTACCCTCTCTAGATGATTTTGCAGACAGGGCATCAACAATGGGGCTGGAGCCAAAAGGATAAGTGTGAATCATCCCTTGGGGACCCAGAAAATACTTGAGAGGTAGATATATCAGTGGGGTGCAGGCTGCAGATTTTTCACTATATGCAGCTGGGACAGTGTCAATGAAATTAGGTTATTACTATTTCTGTGAGCCCATTTCTTCCCCAAGGGCTCATGAATACCATGCAAACTTGGATTCGGTGAAGTAGGGAAAATGATAGGGTGATAAGAGAAGTCTAGAAAAAAAGTAAAAATGTTCAATTTTAACATTGATTAGTTTAGTTACTGTGTTAGTTCAGGCTGCCATAACAAGTTATAGTAGGCTATGTAGCTTGAACAATAGGAATGTATTCTTCACAGTTATGGAGGCCGAGAAGTCAAGGTCAAGGTACCAGGTGATTTTGTTCCCTGGTCAGGGCCCAGTTCCAGGCTTCACATGGGAGCTTTCTCCCTGTGGCTCCTTCATATGGCAGAGAGAAAGAGGAAGTAAACTCGCTGGCGTCTGCTCTTATCAGGGATCCACTCTCATAATCTTATCTAAACTCAACTGTCTCCCTAATAATCTCCAGATATTATCACATTATGGACTAGAGTTTCCAACATATGAAATTTGTCAGGGACACAACCCAGTCTGTAACAGTTACTTAATTTGGATCACTACTGAGCTTGCTAAAACCCAAAATGACTGATTAAAATTTTATGTCTTTCTGATAGAGATTATTGAAATATTGGAAGAATGTTACTAATATAATTAATATAATTGGAATGATTAATTAAAAGCATCAGCAGACCCCAAAGACTTTGAGCCAGTGTTTTTTTCTGAGCCAGTGTTTTTTTCAATATGATGTGCCCTGAAGTTTCATAGATCAAATTTGTTTGACTGCTAGGCCATCACTGGGACTGCTTCTCTGTGAACATCTTAGCAGCATTTATTATTTTTATTGACTGTGCTGTGGTTTTGTGAGATCTCAGCTCCCTGATCAGGGATTAAACCTAGACGATGGCAGTAAAAGCACTGAATCCCAAACACTGGACTACCAGGAAACTCCCAGCAGCATTGTGAATACACATAGTAACCCCACTGAAAAGCCTAGTTCTAACTTTCCAACACACCATGTTAGCAGAAATTATGAAGGAGAAATGCAGAATAAATCGGAGAATGTAAGGAATACCACGTTTTTGTATGAGAGACAGCAAAAGAGACACAGATGTATGGAACAGTCTTTTGGACTCTGTGGGAGAGGGAGAGGGTGGGATGATTTGGGAGAATGGCATTGAAACATGTATAATATCATATACGAAACGAATCGCCAGTCCAGGTTCGATGCAGGATACAGGATTCTTGGGGCCGGTGCACTGGGATGACCCAGAGGGATGGTACGGGGAGGGAGGTGGGAGGGGGTTCAGGATGGGGAACACATGTACACCCGTGGCGGATTCATGTTGATGTATGGCAAAACCAATGCAATATTGTAAAATAGTTAGCCTCCAATTAAAATAAATAAATTTAAATTAAAAAAAGAATTCTGAATAGCTTATAGATATGACTGGCATCCTGTTAACATTTTTGTAATGCTACCCATAGGTAAATTAATTTTTTTCCAATATTTTGAAGATGAAAGGCTAAGACACATGTATTTTCCAAAAATATCTCAACAAACTCCACTTTTTATCACCTCTTGCTGGCTGAAATTGGTAGCATTCTGAAATCCAGGCTTTTACTGCTGTTGACTCTTCATAGCTGAGTAATAATGTCATGGCATATTATGGATAATTGTGATAATTGGCAGCTTTTCATGTGTGGGAGCTTAAAATACATGGATACCTAAGTATTTTAAAAAATTATCCACCTTAATGAATGCTATTTGCCTGTTTCAATTTCTTAGCTAATTTGAAACAGAAAAAGTAACCGTCTAATTTACCTGTCTAGAGCCTGCCAGCACGTAAATCAATAGTCATTTTCTGGATATGTTGAAGGAGAGGTGAGTTCAGGCATGGAGAAAGTCTCATGACTTGAACAGTTCACTCCAATAAAAGTTGGATTTATGAAAACAGATTCTACAGTTAATTTGAAGGAGCTGAAACATGGATGGCTGATATAGGTTCACCCTACCCTAACTCATTCAAATGGAAGCATAGACATCTATATCATAACTCTTTGGTTGCAAGTGACAAAAAATATTGCCTTTGATTACTTTTAGCTTAAAGGGACTCCTTACATATGATTGAAAAGTTACTGACTTCAGGCATGGTTGGATCTAGGTGTTTAAATGGTAGTATCAGGAACCTGTTTCTGTCTTAGTTCTGAGTTCCTTATTCCCAGGCAGGCTTTTCCCTTAGGGTTGCAAGGTGGCCATCTACACTGAAAGATTTTATTACCATCTTAGCACCTTAAGCATAAAGTGAAGATTTATTTCCTGGAAGTTAAAAAAAAAAAAAGAAAAAAGCTAATGCTTATTTATTCTGTTTGTCCTGGATTAGATAAAATATCCAGTCAAAAATTAATTATTGTGGCCAAGAATAATGATGTTCTTATTGTCCAGGCCTGGGGCACAGCGGGTAATTCAATATCAGTGGACTTCTAAGTATAAAGATGTGTCTCCAAGGAAAATGGGATGCTGTTATCAAAAAAAAAAAAAAGGTCAGGGTTGCTAGGTGGGCAGGAGTAACAAATGCCTTTGCAGTGTATGTGTGTATGTTAAAGATTTATCTGAATATGGAGATCTATACATTTAGCTATTTAATTATTTCTTGTAGTTATGAATGTGAAAAGAAGTTTGAGGATTCTATATATACATTTAAGTGTATATGTGTACTACAGTGGCCTAATAGGTAATTGTGAAAGTTTTAACAACCATGATACCGACCTACAAACTTTTATCTCAGCATGAAGAAGAGAAATGAATACTTAAAATGATAACTATATAAACCGGTTGGTGATAGCACATTAATAAGTTGGAGAAGCAAATAGTTATTTCTTTTTATACTTTGGTTTGAGAGCTAAGACTTTACCAGATGGTGGACTTTGACAAGGAGAAAATACAAAATCCAGAAGTCCTCATTTAACCCACAGAAGGGAATTTGCATGTAAACTTGTCATGCTTAGTATGAATGTTCATTATGATCATTATTTCTATTGAAAAAAAGTTTTTTTTGGGTAGCCTGCAGGGTGACCACAGTGGGAGGTTTTACAGACCAAAAATAAAAGAGCACGTTCACAAATTGCCTTTCAGCAGATAATGAACCAAATGTCCAATTAATTTACTTTAGGACTATTTCATATGCCATTATGATTTCTGCCTCTTCTGAAATCCAGTACATTTACTGTCTGTACTGTTCATATGGAAATCTGAGCATTTTTAAAGATGAAATCATCCATTAGAGTGTGGTGGCTAAGAAGTAGGCTTGGAAATAACACAAGTGGATTTGAGGTCATATCACTTATTGTTATGTCAACTTGGAGAAGTCTCTTAGCTTCTTAATACTCAGTTTCCCTAGCTGTAGTGCGAAAGAAATACAAGAGAATACTAGTAGGGGATATTTCATAGGCTTGTGTAAAATAAACTATGTAAATGGAAAGTGCTTCACACAGTGCCTAGTCCAGTGTAACCATTCAAAAGTCTTGCATATTGAGTATTACATTTTTATTGATAGCATGTTTTGCATTATTATGTTATCTTCCAGCATTAATTTCCTTGAAGATAGAGATTAAGAATATTTGTATTATCTCAACAAATACCATGGCATGTTGAATACACTGAAAACTAATCAGTTACATTATCAAATGAAAGTGTAGGAACTACAAATCTCACTAACCCCACTGCTCCCCCACCCCGTTTTCCATTTTTTGCATTTTTCCATCATGTCATTTTCCTAGTTGAGCTTATTAACAAGAGGCAGAGGACAGAAGCATAGAATGATATCCTGTGAGGAACTGGGGCAGAATAGATGTTATTCATTTTTTTCATTCATTCTTTTACTCAATTTTCCATCCAGTCTCTTTTGTATAACTTCACTGTATACGTGATAGGTGCCAAGAACAGTTTAGTTAAGGCGTGAAAACTTGTGAAGACAACGTACAGCAATGAATAACACCCTGAGCCATGGATATTAAATGTCTTAATAGATGTGCACATTAAATGTTGTGATCCCTCAGGGTAGAAGGAGATTGCATCTAGCAGAGGAAAATAGTTGACCTGAAGTATTCATTCTTTGATATGTGACATAACAGGAAATGGCGACTGTATTTTGGTACAGTTCATACAAAGATGGATTAAGGGGAAGGGTAGAATAAGGGCAGTTTTCAAAACTTAGATATTTTCCATTTCAGAGTCCTTAATGTCAGCTGCTTTTTGCAAGCACATATTTGTGTGCTGGAAAATGTGCAAGGTTTGTTTAGCCATATCTAATTCCCTGGTGTCTGCCTGCAATGTGGGAGACCTGGGTTCGATCCTTGGGTCAGGAAGATCCCCTGGAGAAGGAAATGGCCACCCACTCCAGTATTCTTGCCTAGAGAATCCCATGGACAGAGGAGCCTGGTGGGCTACAGTCCATGGGGTCGCAGAGTCAGACATGACTGAGGGAGCAACTTAACTTAATTCATTAATACTCAGAGTGACTCTTACGTGCACAGTATTGTATTGGTCTTTAAGGAGGGTACATAAAACACAGCCCCTGTGTTCTAGGACCTCAGTAACCTAGTTAGAGAGACAAGGCACTTCTAGAAAGGTTAGGTAATAACAAGCAAGCCATGTATTGGTTGGTACCTCAATGAATAATTCAAAGTGTAGTTATGATATCAGTAAATGAGAGATTCACATTTCTGGGGAATGGTTACCATAGGTTATTGGAAAAGATAGCATTTTCAACTGGGCCTTAGAAATGGAATCAGAGAAGAAAGAAAAGGAATAGTGTAGTTGTATTCTGTCCTGGGACACTTCTGGGTTGCTGTGGGAGACAAGGATGGACACACAAATTGAGGCCAGAGTGACGAGAAAAGCAAATGGGGAGTAGGGTGTTGTGTAGCCAAGGCATGGTGGAGAGGTTTCATTGAATCCCATCGCTGATGAGTAATGGTGGCTGCCCAGATGAACGCGGAGGCCAAGTTCAAGCTCCACAGGAGAGAGTGTGAGGATGATGTCTGCTGTGGTGGCTGCTGGTAGCAGTGGGTGGACAGCATTCCTGCCATGCATTTGCCTTCTTCCTGTCGGTAGCAGGGGTTTGATGGCACCACGTGTCCCCAGCCCCTGCAGACCATCACGTTGTCCTCTGACAGGTGGACTTGGGTCAGAGGTAACCACATTCATGTAGGACCCTCCAGGGAATTCTTGAACCACTCAAAAATCCAAAGTACATTTTAACCCAGAGGATGAATGAAAAAAGGAAAAAAAATCAAAGCAGATTAAAGGCATTAACTTCATTTTGATCTGCAGACCTTCTGTTCTGACAAAAGTAATTGGATGAATTTGACAGTTTCTCTTTCTCGTTCCTTTCTTTCTTCTTCTCTTACCCTCTCATTTTTTTCTCTAGGTTTTCTTTTATGATGAAACTAGATTAGTTATTACTTAGAATTATAATCTATTCATGTGTAAAAGCACATGATATTCTGATGTTCTCAAATCCCCTACTCCTCTGGTATTAAATTAAGACCTAAAGGCCTTATTTATTTTCTCGTTCTTTTATTGGCTGTTTCTTGGAATGTATGGACACCTTTGCATTCTCATTACTGAAGCCACTTAATTTACCAAAGTAACATGTGCAGAACTTTTGACTATTTTCTTTCTTATCTAGTATCTTTTCAACATAGAGGGATTGTCAAGGCTAATAGCTGTGAGAGCTTGCTTTCTTAGAAGCCAGGCAGGTTTTGCTGGAAAGGGCTGGCAATTTTTAAATGAATCTATATCTTGTATTTTAGCTACTCTGGTGATCATCATCATCCCAGTTTTTAGGTGAGATAACTTGAGACACAGAGAGGATAACTAACTTGTCTCAGATCACACAACAAGTAAGTAATGGAGTTTGGATTCAAACCCGGTTTGGCTAAGGAGTCTGAAAGCAGTGGTATGGCTTGTATTTAGTTCATTTCTTTATTTGACCAATACTTCCCTGGTGGCTCAGATGGTAAAGCATCTGCCTACAATGTGGAAGACCCGGGTTCAGTCCCTGGGTTGGGAAGAACTCTTGGAGAAGGAAATGGCAACCCTCTCCAGTATTCTTGCCTGGAAAATCCTATGGACAGAGGAGCCTGGTAGGCTACAGTCCATGGGGCCGCAGAGAATTGGAGACGACTGAGCGACTTCACTCACTTCACTTTTATCTGATCAAAAGTTATAAGGGAAAAATGAATTCCTGACATACTTCATTGCACTCTGCATATCTTTGTGTTAATAATGATGTTAAAAATTGGGGACGGTGTTTGTTGGCCATGGAAGATGCCTCTCCCACATGTTGATATTGACAATATAAGACCTCTTATTTCTGATTCTTGGAGAAGCTTTCTTTGATGAGGGGAGCAACTGAGGAAAGAAACTAGAGTGGCAAGCCAGTTTATGACATGTGATTTTGGAATTTTATCCTGGAGATTGTTATACTGGTTGCTCAGAGGCTGTATTTAATAAATAAGACAACTTACGAAAGGTACTCAGTCGCGGTGCCCAGAGAGGAAGACCTGGAGGTAACATGCCATCTTTCTTTCTTTCTGTTTTGCAGAGGTGCAGCAAGTTGCTATCTGATAAGCAGTGAGCTGTACTTTTCTAACTTGAGAACATCAGACTGCAGAGTAGTGCTCTGTGGATTCCAGTTCAGCACAGATGAACTGTGCAGTGTCTGTGCAGGAGAATTTGTTTTTTAAGCAGGAGAGATGTTCATTCTTTGTTAGAGGTGAAGACAAAGCCACACGGCATCTTTTAGAAATGAACAAAAAGTTGATTCTCTAAACATAGACTTTTCTGAAAGCTAACTCTGTCTCAGGGATCTTTGATGTTGAATGTTGATGAAAATCAGTCAAATTTGTCAGTTTCAGAACCACTGTGCTGAATAACTACGTCTTTAGTAATGTGAATGCTTTACTTGTTAGGAGTAGTATTTAGATTCCAATTCTCCCAATCGTTTCTTACTCTCCTATCATTCCTTTTATGTGTTCTCTGATCCTCTAAAATAATCACACATCCCGTTTCTTGATTGGAAAGACATTGCAAATGTTCTTACGCAAAAATCCTAGAACTTTAGTGTTTTTTTTTCTCCCCGAGATTTAGGAAATTTCAAAGCCACTTGTTTTCTACCTACAAAAGTAAAACATGTTGTATCTTATGTTAATATGTATTACCTTGTTTTAATGTTCTGGAAGCACAGAACAATTTGCAGATGTTTTTCTTGTTTGCTGGTTTGTATACTAACTTTCTTATTCACTTAACTAATTAATTAGTTAATGTTTGTTTTCCCTCCAGCATATAAATTAGAATCTTTTTGTTAGGTTCTTGGCTTTATCTTCAAAGCCTGAAGCAAAACCTATTTAGAGCATAGACATTACTCAATAAATATTGCTGAATGAATACATGAATGAATTATGCATGTATTAGAATTGATATGAAAGCTAAAAGGAGAAAATAGAAGCTCTAGAAATAAACTGAATAGCATTTAAACGATATATGTACAGGCAGTCCTCTCTTTGCATTGCATTGCAGGACCGTAAAAATGACTATGCAAGCTGAAATTATATAAAACAATCCTAATGATCAATGAGGAAAGTCATTATTGTTCTTTGACATTAAATATTGTTCCCAATCATTAAAATTTCTCTTAGTGTTGACTGTAAAGGTAGAGGGAAATGCAAGAAATAATGAAACCAGTATTTATTTAGTACAAATTAATTTAAAACATTAGAAGCATTGAGATTAAAGCAGTTGATTTCTTTGTAAAATCTTGTCAGAAGTAGTTTGCTTGTTTCCTGTAGTACAGTTTATGAAATGGAGTGAACATCTTTTCTGTGCCCAGAGGAGTTGTCATATTCTTAAGTCTGGATCAGCTTCCAACATTTTATCCTTTGTGCTTTCCATGTCAGGAAATGTGTATGAGAGTTCCTTAAACCTGAAGGTTTTTTTTTTTTTTTTTGCCAGTATCACTTCCTCTGGGACATCATTATCATTTTCTTACAACCACTTGCCTTACTATTTATGTTAATGAGTTTGCTTTCACTAAGTTCCCCTGACTGTACATCTGGAGTCTCTCAAATGGGGAATGGCAGCATTATCTACATTCCCATAATCAGTTAGGTCTTAACTCCATTTGTATTTGACGTAGGTTGCACTTCCAAGCCGGGGAAGGCAATGGCACCCCACCCCAGTACTCTTGCCTGGAAAATCCAATGGACGGAGTAGCCTGGTGGGCTGCAGTCCATGGGGTCGCTAACAGTCGGACAGACTGAGCGACTTCACTTTCACTTTTCTCTTTCATGCATTGGAGAAGGAAATGGCAACCCACTCCAGTATTCTTGCCTGGAGAATCCCAGGGATGGGGGAGCCTGGTGGGCTGCNTCCATGGGGTCGCTAACAGTCGGACAGACTGAGCGACTTCACTTTCACTTTTCTCTTTCATGCATTGGAGAAGGAAATGGCAACCCACTCCAGTATTCTTGCCTGGAGAATCCCAGGGATGGGGGAGCCTGGTGGGCTGCCGTCTATGGGGTCACACAGAGTCGGACACGACTGAAGTGACTTAGCAGCAGCAGCAGCAGCAGCAGCACTTCCAAGCATTAGTACTTTTTGTTTCTGGGCTGTACTTCCATCTTTGTTGGCCACCTCCCTCTTTTTGATTATTCATGTCATATGCATTTATCATTGCAAGAAAAGGAGGCCGCACCACTATGCACTTTGCTGTCTGTGCATGAACTGGATAACAAATGTGTAGTGACCAGTCACTGGCAGACTTTGAAAGGGGCGTTATGATTGGTCATGATCATGATGCACGTATATTATTTACATGGTAGCTGATGGACTGAAGAGCTGGCAGTGAACTTTGTATTTTATGCAATTACTCATAGTTAATATACCACACAACTGAAACAAGCTGTGGTGCTGGGCTACTGGTATTATTTAACTCAACTGTAGTAGCTGAAATTCACACTCATTAGAACCATGCAAAATGAGGGCTCCCTCATTTCCAGACTATCTAATGGATACATGTGTATTTCTTCTTTGGCAAAGTGGATTGCTTTATGCATGTGATTTTGTAGTTTTTTTTTTTAATTAATATTATATGATATGCATGTCAAAAAACAATAATCTCATTTTATGTTTTATGATGATTGAATGCCCTTAACCAATGGTTTGTTTAACCAATCCTCCTTTTTGGACATTTAGGCTTTTTCTATTTTTCTCAGTTACAAAATATGCTACAGTGGTCAGCTCTGTAGATAAGATGTTGCGATAGCAACTGTTATTTATTTGAAATGAACATCTTTCTAATGGTAGAATTGCTGGTTTACAGGATAGATATACTTTGAAAACATTTCCATATTTTTTTTCAAATTTCCCTTCAGAAAGATGTTTCTCTCTGGACTCCTACCAGTGATGTAAATTGAAAGATGCTGGTGCATATGTCCTAAACCCTTGCCCACATTGAGAGTGTCATTTTTTGAAGTTTTTGCCATTTTTATAGGCAAAACATGTATTTTGTTTTAATAATTAGTTTTGATTACTAGGTAGGTTGAATATTTTTCATGAGTTTGTAGTAAATGTATTTTGACCTCTGGAATTTTATTCTGCCTAGTATTATAGCAGTTTTCAGATAGTAGGAATTTTTTTTTGTTTTATTAGGTTGAGAGCGTATATTACTACAAAGCTCTACAGATGAATAAATCTGTATGCTTGGACCACAGTCACATGTATATACCATTCTTTGGGGATTATAAGGAGTATCCATGGGCTTTATCTTATAACCATCAGTTTCCAAAAGCTTTCCTTTTTATCCCTTTTATTTTAAAGAAAGAGAAAACAGCCCACATCTAGGAGGAGATTCTAGTTAATTTTTCATTACATGACTTTTAGGAGATGGGGTCAGAAGGAGCTAGTAGGGCATTCAATTATGTGCTCAAGCAAGTTGGAAGGTTTTTTCCCCTTCTGGTGTAGAATATTTTACTTGGGCTTGTTTTTCAAGTGCACCGAAGTGTGACTAAACATTTTTGGGTACTGCCATTATGTAAAGAAGAGGCTCCGTCTTGTTAAATATTCCTTCATCAACTTTGCAGTTAGGCAGTTATGGGCGGTAAGGAGCCTGCAAGGGCATGGGCCTTGGGCATTGGGCACAGGGAGGGTGGCTGGGAGGTGGGGTCCTGGGGGAAACTTAGGATTGGGGTGCTCTCTTGCCCCCTCCCACTGCTGTAGAGAAAATGATTGGCTCCAGCTGGTTTCTGTCTCAGACTTTTGGATGGGTCATCAGTAGAGAAAGAGAGAAGCTCACGTGGTTGGACCTCAGCTCATCTGAGGGCTAAAGGTTCTCCGTCAGTCGGGACGTGGAATTGGAGCTCTGTCCTTCTGGAGCGTGGTGGAGAACTGAGACACGGTTCAGAACCAAAGGAGTAGAGAAAGCCTTGGATTCCTCTTGTCTTTAGGCTGGGGACGAGGGAGGCGTGGCGAGGAAGATGTCCACTGAAAATGTGGACGGGAAGCCCACCAGCTCCGGGGACAGAGGAAGACCTCGGAGCTACACTTTGCTCAGGGTTGTCCAGCCGATGTTTAACCGCAGTATTTTCACTTCTGCAGTCTCTCCTGCAGCAGAACGCATCCGATTCATCCTGGGCGAGGAGGATGACAGCCCAGCACCCCCTCAGCTCTTCACGGAACTGGATGAGCTGCTGGCCGTGGAGGGGCAAGAGATGGAGTGGAAGGAGACAGCGAGGTGAGGCGTGGCTGAGTGTGCAGTTCTGAGCCAGGGAAACAAGGACGGGGCAAGACCCTTGTCTGTGAGCCCCTTTCTCTAACCTGAGCGCTTTGAATGACCGATGAGCCTGAGGTTGGCTGGTTAAAGATTAAAAGCATTCTTTTTCTTCTCTTTGACATTGACATGGATGCAGGACACCCTTTGTTTCACTGCTGGGGTCATTGGTCTGCATTTTAAACTTTATAAGACATTAGAAGTAAATCGCCATTTATAGGTATTTAACAATAAAATATTTTAAAGAGGGAAAGTCAGGCACCTAAAATGATGGCCTGGAGATATATACCCATGGTCTCCACATGCCAAGATACCTTGTGGTACCATGTCTTACTTGCTACCCATTCCCTGTTAGGGGGAGGTGGCAAAGACAATGACCATTATCCACAAACTTACCATTATTCCAAGTGAAAACTTGTCATCTTTTAAAAATAGAGTGAAAACAAGTAGAAGGTTCACTTGAATTGGGAGTAGTAGGGATCCGAGTTTAATTTCAGACCCTTGGCACCTGCCAGCTCATAACATTCATCATCATATATAAATATACATACTATATATATATATATGCAACTTAAGAGATACAATATATAAATATATATGCTAAAATATGTTCTATTTATATTATATAGCTTATTTATAAATATATATCATGTTATATTAGATATATCATTGTGTCATGGATGTTTACATACATACATGTATATATGTGGAAATGCTATATAAATTGTTAAGCACTGCACAAATATCTAAAGTTTCATTAATCTCACAACAGAGCTTTTCTTTCTTTCTTTCTACATGTAGATTTAGTTATATACACCACATTAAATCGTCTATGACATATAAAAATCATTTAATACAAAGATGTTGATATAGTGGCAGTTATTGGTCTGTTGTCATCACTATATGGAGGTTCAGTGTATTTGACTTTCACCAACAAAATAATATTGACATATCCCTTTTATAGGCTGTAATTTAGTTCACATCAGTTAAATTCAGCCAATATGTTTAATGACTCTAACCTGGGTCTCCTACATTGCAGGCAGATTCTTTACCATCTGAGCCACCAGGGAAGCCCAAACAACATGCCTTTTATAGGCTGTAATTTATTTCAAATCACTTGAATTCCGCCATTACGTTTTGAATATACGGTACATGTTGGGCACTGTTGTAGGTACTGGGAACACAGAAGTGAGCAATAACTTATCTCTGCCCCTGCATCTCAAGTGCTCCCGCTCGAAGCTCTTCATTCTTTGCTCTCCTGGGGGCCTCTTTCCTCTTTCCGATCGTTGTCTCTTTTTCCCCTCTCTCAGCACCAATCACCTGGATATTAAGAGTTTTTCATAAAGTATGCTTTTAGTTGATAACACATTCTCCCGAAGAAGTCTGTCAAACTGAAAACTTGTACCAGTATCTCTATTTCATTATTTCTTTTTCTTCTTCCTAACAGAAAAGGTCAGAGTGAGAGTTATACAGGTGCAGCATTACTTAAGTGTTGGGGAGATTTTGGTTTAGTTTTGACTTTACTGCTAACTAGCAGATCATATAATCATGTAGTTTTCCTGAGCTTGTGTTTTTTATGTTGTCAAATGAGAGTCATATTGGGTTGCATTGTTGCTAGTATCATTGCATTTTATAGCAAAAAATTCCATCCCTCTTTGTATATTGGTGTCAGCTGCAACTAGAAGAGTTCCATTGATTCTTAACTTTCATCTTAAAATTCTCTGCGAGTACCTATGTAGAGTAGAATTCAGGTACCGCATTCTGTTTTTAATTTCAGCCAAATGCAGACTGTACTTTATTTCATGTGACCTCTGGTCCCAGAAATGTGAAGGGATCACAGCTCATTGTACCAGTAGTTCAAAATTGAAAGAGATGGACACAGTATTTTCATTTAAGATTTCTTAAAGGTTAAGATGGTCATGAATACTTTGCCATCTTTAAAAGCTGGCTATTTCCTTGGGAACAACACATGTGTCCTTTGGTGATGTCATGGGTTCCTGAGAGACTGTACTGCTGGAAAAAGTGTGGTAGGTGTACACCATGTCACGGAGGAAACTGTCCAGAAAGAAACATACTGACAGTAGTCTACCTTCTATAGCTTCTCCTATAGAGGACTTGCCACAATTACTATTAATTAATTAATCATATATGTGATATTCTTTTTTTCATTTTGTCTACCTCATTATACTCATTCCCCTGAAGGGAGAGATTATGATTATGATTAGTTGAGAACTGATTGCCTTAGAATCTACTGTTCTAAATATAATAATTTCTTAGAATTATTATGTGATCAAAGTTAGAGGTCTGTGATAATCCATTTCTTTGTGACTGAGGTACAGCTCAATGTACCCAGGTACCCAGCCCAAGGTAGCCGGCACACCACTGACAAAGCCTGAAAGAGGACCTTTGTTTGATGTTTCAAACTAATTCATCAATACACTGATGCCATCTGCATATAGTTCTCTAGCCCAGACTTCTTGCCTTGTTTGATTGGAAACAAATATTTGGGTGGGTAGTTGGCATCTCAAAGGACTTCCCAGGAGGCGCTAGTGGGAACCATGTTCTTATATCGATCCCAGGATTGGGACGATCCCCTGGAGGGGGGCATGGCAACCTACTCCAGTATTCTTGCCTGGAGAATCCCCAGAGACAGAGGAGCCTGGTGGGCTATAGTCCATAGGGTCACATAGAGTCAGACACAACCGAAGTGACTTAGCATGCATGCAGGCATCTCAAAGTAAAATGTCAGAAACTGAGCTTCTGATCTTCCCACATCAGACCTGCTCTTCCTGCAAGGTTCCCCACCACAGCGAACAACTCCATTTTTCTAGTTGCTCAAGCCAGAAAGATTGGAGTCTTTTTGACACCTGTCTTTTCTCTATATCCCTTACTTGATCCACTGGCAAAGCCTATCTAATTTACCCTCAGCGTTATGCAGATATTCAGAATCTCACCATTATCTTGGATTCATTGCTGCCACAACCCTGGTCTAATCCACCATTCTTTTTCATCTAGATGACTGCAGATGCTTTGTGATTAGTCCATCTCCCTGAACCTGCCCTTACTTCCCTCATGAACGCTACACTGTGGTCTCTTGACCTCACCTCCTCCTTCTCTCCTCCTGGTTAGCTCTGCTCTAGCCTCACTGGCTTGGTCATGCTCCTCTGTCAGGGCCTTTGCACTTGAGCTTCCCTTTGTCTGAAATGCTCTCCCTGTGTACCCACTGTCATCCTGTGGCCCATTTCCTCACCTCCTTCAGGTCTCTGTTCAACCATGACCTCCTCATTGGAAACAAGCAACTTTCCCCAAACTTTCCTGTCCCTCATCCTTTATTCTGTTTGTCTTTAGTACTTATCAACGCTTGGCATGCTAACACATCTTGTTATTGTCTCTCTCCAATAAAAGTAAAGCTCCATGAGGGCAGGAATTTGGGGTTGTTTTGGTCACCACTGTATTCCTAGTGTTTTCAACTACCTGTGACACAGCCCACAGCTGAAAATTGCTTGTTTATAGAATGAATGAATAGAAAAATAGAGCCTTGATTCTTAGCTTACTGCTCCACCTAAATTCTGGTGGGAAGTGTGGAGATGGTTGTGTCTCCAGAAGTGATTCAGATTGTCAGTGGGTTTTACTTCCTGCAACATGATTCTGCTTCTGAATATTTTGATAGTAATTTATGACTGCCATTTATGATGTCCAGTTTCCAGGCACGATGGGGATTTTCTTGCCTATGGAAAGCTCTAAAACCTACCAGACTAATAAAAGTTTAAGACTTAAAAGGGACTCATTTTACATATGAAAATGCAGCATGAATTTTTTCTTGCCTAACATTAAACAGACTTCTTTGCTTTTTGTGAAAACTCTAATTAAAAGGATATTTTATTCCATAGAGAGCTAACCTGCCCGATCTCTCCAGCGCTGTGTAGTTTCTGCTGTGAGTCCACACCCCATAGAACACAATAACACCTTCTTTAGTATTTACCCTTTTAATGACTTATACTTTTTCCAGTTGACTAATGATTTCATTTGACCAAGAATATCCTACATGGAGTCTCAACATCACTTCAGTTTTAGTCCTACTTCAGGAAGTTCAGGTTAGCTCTGTGTCTTAAAAAATAAGGAAAATGCTTTCACTGGTAGGAAAAATATCCCCATTTAAGTCTCACAAAGCACAGTAGTCATGTAAAACTATAAACAAGGGAAGTCTTTATTTATATGACGTTTGAAGTAGAGCCAGCCTTACCACCCTCTTTTTTCCCACATTTTTTCCCTGATTTTTTTTCTTTCCTGAAAGTAAGAACTTTGAATTTTCACTGGCTTTCTCAAAGCTAGAATGAGCAGACCTGAGAAATATATATAATCAGTGGAATACAGAGAATATTATTTTTCAAAAGAGTGTCCTTAGTGTTAGGTCATTAGAGTACTGACATTCAGAGACTTCCCTGGTGGTCCAGTAGTTTAGACTCCATGCTTCAGCTGCAGGAGGGGCAGGTTTAGAGAACCCTGGTCAGAGAACTAAAATTCCCTGAGTGTGCATGGTGTGGGGCTTCCCTTGTAGCTGGTATGGCATGGTATGGCAAAAAGTCAAAAACCCAAAACCTTAATATTGACTTTCAGTGATGTAGCAGTAGTTCTAAGGGAACATTTGGTACTAGTGAATGGTCCTGTGCTGCTCATTAAGAATTTCTAGGTGACTGTTGTTGTTGTTAGTTCCTAAGTTACATCCAACTCTTTGCGACCCGGTGGACTGCAGCACACCAGACTCCTCCGTCCTTCACCATCTCCTGAAGCTCACTCAAATTCATGTCCATTGAGTGGGGCATGCTGTCTAACCATCTCATCCTCTACTGCCCCCTTCTCCTTTTGCTTTCTGTCTTTCCCAGCATCAGGGTCTTTTCCAATGAGTTGGCTCTTCATATCAGGTGGCCAACGTACTGATGCTTGAGCAACAGTCCTTCCAATGAATATTCAGGACTGATTTCCTTTAGAATTGACTGGTTTGATCTCCTTGCAGTCCAAGGGACTCTCCAGAGTCTTCTTCAGCACCACAATTTGAAACCATCAATTCTTCGGCTCTCAGTCTTCTTTATGATCCAACTCTTACATCCGTACATTACTACTGGAAAAACTATAGCTTATATGAACTTTTGTCAGCAAAGTGATGTCTCCACTTTTTAATATGCTGCCTAGGTTTGTCATAGCTTTCCTTCTAGGTGACTAGGCATCAGCTAATTGATTCATGAAGCAAACTGATAAAAGAATAAGTCATGATCCAGTTTTGGTGATGGCCTTAAGCCAGCTAGAAAGGCTGTCACAACCCCCTGTGACTCCAAACTCGATTTCTGTGAGTCAGTGATGTTTGCCAACATGGTTTTTGGCTTTCAGTTTTCCCTCCGTGAATATTCATATGGACCATGTTGGAATTCATCTCTGTTATAAAAATCTGTGTTAAAGATCACTTCCCCAGTGAGACTCAAATTCTACTGCCAAACCTGCATAAAAAAGAAGAAAGACATCACAAGTTTCAGTAAACCCAACAAGCCAACAAAGGAAAAGGGTACTGATGTTTCAGTTCTAGTGGGCCACATGGAGGAACAGTTTCTGCTTGGCCGAATGACCCTGCCTCCCTTTGGAGAACCTGACTTCAGGGCCTGGCCATCAAACATAGCCACATGCCCGTACCCTGGGGTTTTGCAGAGGGACCCTAATCTACACTGAATCCACTATCTCTTCTCCACTGTGTTACTCTGAAAAATTCCATTTGAGACCAGGTTTATTTTTTCTGTAAGAAAAAGGAATTTAATCATCTATGTAATTATATATGGTTACTACACTGTTTTGCAATAACTTTCACAGTTGATCTAGAAATTGAAAAATTCTCCTTAAAAACATCATTTATCCCAAATACTCACTAACATTGGCATCTTTTATGTCCAATGAGGCATTTATTAGTTAACAAGAAATTTATTATTGTTTTAATAGCTTTATATAGTTGGATTATATTCTAGGGCAAAGGTCATGTCTATTTTCCACTGTAAAAGTGGCATGTTTTTAAGTTAGAGGTCTTCTCTTTTCTTAATTATATTTAATCACACGATTGGAAAGTTGCAAAATGTTCAGTGTTTCCCATGGGCCTTTATTTCTTCAACAAACTAGTGAAATACTGTTTGGTTGGCAGTCACTCAAAGTGTGTTAAACTGCAATGTACTTTATCATTATTCTTCTAAGACCTTGGAAAAAATAAACTTCACCTAATAAACTCTTTCTTCAAGGTTATAACAGTTTTGTGATTGCCAGCATTTAAAAAGCCAACTTCTAAAATTAATTTTTCTATAACATGTCCAGTAACTAAGACAAAAGGATAAGTAGGGAACTTATTGCAAATATATGGTTATTCATAGTTATTATGAAGGGTAGATAGTAGCTTTTAGTACATTTTACAGTAAAAAGTGTCTGGTCTTTAGAACTGTAATTACAGGGTTCTAAAGCACCTTTACAAATTCACTGACACATGAATAGGCTGAACTTTGGTACCTTTGCCTTAGCCTTTTCTTTAATGGGTTCTGATGTGAACCGAGTCATTTTCAGTTTTTTCTCAAATTTGTCCTTGATATGTGAGGAAGATAGACATAGCATATATAGTTTCTGGCATGCAACTACCTGCAGTCTGTTTAAATGGGCAAACCATTACTTTATGCCTGCATGTTTGAAGGACAGTTCCTTGAACAATTCAAGCAGTGTATTTTAAAACATTCATCCATTCATTAGTTGGCTGCATCGGGTGCTAGTTGCGGTGCACGGGATCCTGCACTGTGGCACACAGACTCTCTAGTTGTGTTCAGTAGTTGTGGTGTGTGGGTTTAGTTGCCCCTCAACATATGGGATCTTAGTTCCCAGACCAGGGATTAAACCTGTGTTCCCTGCATGGCAAGGCAGATTCTTAACCACTGGACCACCAGGGAAGTCCCTCAAACAATGTATTTTAAAGGAATTTAATAGTCATTATCCCAGAGTTACCTTGTGCTATTTACTATACTATGATATGACATCATCACAACATAATATTTACTGAACTCAAAGTGAAATAGATACTTAAACTGAACTTTGAGACAATACTTGTCTTTCATAGATTTTAAGGACCTGGCTAGTTTTGAGACTTTACATTCCCATTTCATTATGGTTAAATCTTGACCAAATCTTAACTGGTATAATTCAGGAGGTTGAATAATACTATTTTCTAAATCCAAGCTAGTTGAGATTATTTCTAAATATGCTTTTGAAACTCGTTCAAAGTCATATTTAAGATGAACTATGGAGAGTAATTGGTCACAAAAGAATGCAATGGTTTTACTCCTTTTTTAAAAAAGAAGGTTTTGTCAAACTTATATTGTTTGGACAATTGAAGATCATGGCAGAAAGAGCTGTGTCATATACTGTACGTAAGTGAGGCTTAGTTTTCTTTTACAAAATGCATTTGGCTATAAGGACTTTTGGCAACTGATAGAAGAGCAAGTGGTCATCATTCAGGAGAGATAAGAGGGAAGTAAAGGCTGAATATACAGAACACTCCCATTTCCTGACTTTCTAGCTGGCCCTTGTTATTCATCTTGGACTTAAATTCTGTGACCAAAGATTCTATCCCTCAGATAATAAGAATACTCTTAGAAATAAAAGCAAGACCACTACTACCATCTTTATGGATAACATAATTATATGCAGTTCTGACTAGGTTTCATATACAATGGAATCTTCTAGAGTCTCATCTTGCGTGATAAATTATAACATCAAAGGTAAATATGATTCACATACTGGTCACCAGTCAACATGTTAGAAATTCTGTAGGTCTGAAAAGGTAATATGCCTGAAGTTAGCTAATGTAATATACTCTGTAAAATGATTACTTTCAAAATAACGCAATTACCTTTTATCCTCTGGGCAAATCCATAGAATTCTATAAGAACGTGATGTGAAGTTGTCATTTTTCTTTCATTTCCATCTATTTCTGTGGTTCTAATACCAACAAAGGTGAAGAATTGCTAATTAACACACACACGCACATGTGCACGCATGTGTGCGTGCACACACACACACAAGAATATTAAAGGTCTTTCTTTCAGAATGTTTCAAAGCTACTTTTGTAGAATAAACAAAGTTCACTTCTGAAGTTTTTAGAACTTTTTGGTGTTGGTTTTTTAATGCGAGGGAAAACATGTGAAAACCTCCACTCCTACACTTTTGGGGATATAGGGGGAAGGAGGAGGGTCTTAGGGTGGAAGGTGAGGTTCTGGATAAGGTTGGCATTGAAGTGTGAGAATTTCCTGAGTGGGAGAGGAAAGAGGGTATTTAGAATATAGCTAATATACTCATGAATCACATGAGTGTTAGGCTTGATTAGAAATCTGAATTTTCCTTGACATTGTGGCTGATGTGTTGATCTATTTTCACTCATGATTCTAACAATATGTTCTTTTATTCCCCTTGGGATTGGTGAGCAGTCTATAAATAATACCTTATGTAGAGTTTCCTCTGATCTCTGCCCTTTGTTCTCATCTTCAGTGAGTTGGATGAGTGTTTAGCTTTTCCTAGGAAAACATTTTTCAATCATTAAACTTTTGGGTGAAGAGTGTAGGAAAAGAATTTTTAATCCCCTCTTTATCTTGTCCAATATCTTTCAGAGTTTTGAAGTGATAGACAGCAACATTTTCTCTGGTCATGATAAATAGTAAAATCATGATGTTTTCCTGTTTTCCTTTACCAGTGTAGGAAGAGTCAATATATATAATATGTGGGATATAAAAGTGTCAAATGTGTTTTGCTCTCATTTCCGTTAAGCTTTTTGCATTCCTATATATTGCTAAGTTATCAAAATGTCTATAAATCTTGGAAAGAAGAAACTATAAAATAGGGTTATTTGTTCCATTACTAGGGTTAATAAGAGATCTGTTATTATCAGATTAGATGCATTGTTTACTGAGCTTGTATATTTTTAAACACACGTGGAGCCAAGCTCAAGGGGGTAAAAGCTTCCATTAGCATCTTGATGAGAAGGGAACTTGTGTCAACCTAGAGAGAGTTATGAATGTAAGATACAGAAACACATGCTGGCCCTCTTTAAGCATGAAAGGGGAATTTTCTATTTGTCTAACCATTTTGTACACCTTTTAAAAAAATATTTACAATATATATTGGTTCATTACTGATTATTTTACCTTGTATAAACTTACCTTGTGAAGTTACAACAGAATTCTCACAATAGTGATTATTTTTACACATTGTAAGCTCCACCCACATGCAGAATTTAAAATGCATATTTTTCCTACATTATTTTTTAAAAAATTGGTTCAGTAATCATTCTTAAAGATTTCATGGTTACATGTAGATAGATATAAAACCAAGGATACATTGGTTTGTTTTCTTTCTCTCTAACATCAGGGAGAGGAGCAGTCTGGTGAATCTGTTTGGTGTATTTATAAAGATAATTCAGTTAATGATAGAATAAGCTTTTAAGACTCCACAAAAGGAGATATTTTGAAAGTGCTGGTGGGGGTGGAACTGGAGAGGTTGGTGTTGCTATTTCCAGAGGTGATGAGAACACTTTTAATTGCTCTTCACTTGAATCTCATGTTTCTAGGTGGATTAAGTTTGAAGAAAAAGTGGAACAGGGTGGAGAGAGATGGAGCAAACCCCACGTGGCCACCTTGTCCCTTCACAGTTTATTTGAGCTGAGGACATGTATGGAGAAAGGATCCATCATGCTAGACAGGGAAGCTTCTTCTCTCCCGCAGTTGGTGGGTAAGTATGTTGTCTTAAGTTCTTAGCATTTTTTCTGCTCTATCTGCCTCTCCATGAATCTTTCTCAATGCAGATGACTTCTAGTATAAGCAGAGCTGAATGTTCTATAGCATTTAGTCTTTCTCTCCTTTTAATTTTTATTATTATTTTAAAAATATTTGCCTATTTATTTTTGGCTGCATCAGGTCTTAGTTGTAGTACTTGTGATCTTCATTGAAGCACATGGGATCTTTCATCAGGGTACGCAGGCTTCTCTCTGCGTACAGTTGCAGAATGTGGGTTTTTAGTTGAAGTGTCTGGGTTTAGTAGTTGTAGCAAGTGGGCTTAGTTGCCCTGTGACATGTAGGATCTTAGTTCCCCAAACAAGAATCCAACCTGCATCCCCTGCCCTGGAAGGCAGATTCTTAACCACTGGACCATCAGGGAAGTTTGTCTTTCTCTTAAGGTTTATTGCAGAAAATTTGGAAAGTACAGACAAATACTGAGAACAAAATTTTAAAAAATAATCTATTGTACTTCCATCTGAACATAGCTGTTGTTAATATTTTGGCATATTTCCATCCAGTTTTATTTCTAAGTCCTTTCTCGTATGCTTTTCACTTTTATGTTATTTTTAAAATTATAATTGGTACCATATTTGCTTGGACAGATTTGCATTCCTTCAGATAATAGCATAGATTGAGGTTTTTAAATAGAACTCTCCCTCCATAGCCTTTGCTATAGTGGACTGGAAGTCTGCACACTAGATTTCTAGAACTTTTTGACCTTAGATATTGTGTTGAGCTTCTCTGGGCCTAAGTTTTGTCATCTGTAAAACAGGGTTTAAATCCTCTGTAAAAAGGAAGCTGGTCTATGTCTAGTCCCTCAGTTGGGTTGATTTTGTAGGTGACAGTCAAGCTTCTTAGCTGTATGTAGGGAAAATTGGGTGGGGCAAGAAGCCCATGGAGCCTTATTGATTAGTGAATGAGTTGGGTTTCATTGCTGCTGAGGATCATTTGTAGAACCCCCGGCAAGGCACTGACCTCATGGTGCAGGGCAGCTTTGGCATCTTGGTGATTAGTGTTGTGTGGTGTTGAGTAATGAATATTAACTTATCCTGTAGAACACCTGGTACACACATTGCCGCATTCCAGAGAGTAACAACTGTTTTCATTTTCTAGCAAGAACCTGGCCTGAGCTGCCTTATCATTCAGATTGATGTGCTCTAGACCATGTTTTCCTTAAGGAGAGGTGTAGGGGCTCTGCTTGTTACTCCAAAAAATTTCCATAGCTCGGTGACCTCTGCTCCTGTAGACTGCACTTTTTTAAGAGGCCTGCAGTGTGCTTACTCTGGGACTGTGGGAAGAGGATGTGGATTGTGTCCCCACTGACCAGTGTAAAATTCTTGTGTAATCTCAAAATTTCTTTTAATATCAGAAGGCAAAGGCTTGCCGTGGCATCTGTGTCTTTATAGACAGTGAGAAGTCTATAGCATGTGTATTACACAAGAAGATTGGTTCTCAAATTGTGTGTGTATCTTGCTGATCTATACATATCTATGTCCTCTTCAAAGGGCTTGTTAGATTTACAAGGAAGCTCTACACTTGCCTTGTAGCTGAAGTGCTTATGGTGCAAGTATAGAAGGGAGGAAGTCTAATGTGATGATGCATAGAATGCATTGAATAGGTGAATAGAATGAATTCAGTTTAGTTCAGTTCAGTCGCTCAGTAGTGTCCGACTCTTTGCGACCCCATGAATTGCAGCACACCAGGCCTCCCTGTCCATCACCATCTCCCGGAGTTCACTCAAACTCATATCCATCGAGTCGGTGATGCCATCCAGCTATCTCATTCTCTGTTGTCCCCTTTTCCTCCTGCCCCCAATCCCTCCCAGCATCAGAGTCTTCCAGTGAGTCAACTCTTTGCATGAGGTGGCCAAAGTACTGGAGTTTCAGCTTTAGCATCATTCCTTCCAAAGGACACCCAAGGCTGATCTCCTTCAGAATGGACTGGTTGGATCTCTTTGCAGTCCAAGGGACTCTCAAGAGTCTTCTCCAACACCACAGTTCAAAAGCATCAATTCTTCAGCGCTCAGCTTTCTTCACAGTCTAACTCTCACATCCATACATGACCACTGAAAAAACCATAGCCTTGACTAAATGGACCTCCATTGGCAAAGTAATGTCTCTGCTTTTGAATATGCTATCTAGGTTGGTCATAACTTTTCTTCCAAGGAGTAAGCGTCTTTTAATTTCATGGCTGCAGTCAGTCACCATCTGCAGTGATTTTGGAGCCTCTTTTCCAATGAGTCAACTCTTTGCATGAGGTGGCCAAAGTACTGGAGTTTCAGCTTTAGCATCATTCCTTCCAAAGGACACCCAAGGCTGATCTCCTTCAGAATGGACTGGTTGGATCTCTTTGCAGTCCAAGGGACTCTCAAGAGTCTTCTCCAACACCACAGTTCAAAAGCATCAATTCTTCAGCGCTCAGCTTTCTTCACAGTCTAACTCTCACATCCATACATGACCACTGAAAAAACCATAGCCTTGACTAAATGGACCTCCATTGGCAAAGTAATGTCTCTGCTTTTGAATATGCTATCTAGGTTGGTCATAACTTTTCTTCCAAGGAGTAAGCGTCTTTTAATTTCATGGCTGCAGTCAGTCACCATCTGCAGTGATTTTGGAGCCCCCCAAAATAAAGTCTGACACTGTTTCCCCATCTGTTTCCCATGAGGTGATGGGACCAGATGCCATGATCTTCGTTTTCTGAACGTTGAGCTTTAAGCCAACTTTTTCACTCTCCTCTTTCACTTTCATCAAGAGGCTTTTTAGTTCCTCTTCACTTTCTGCCATAAGGGTGGTGTCATCTGCATATCTGAGGTTAGTTTATGCATTTATTCAGCAGTGGTACATGGCCTTCTACCATGTACCAGACACTCTTCTGGGCCCTGGAATTAGGTTTGCAAATCTACCACTTTGTAAATGAAATATGTTACAAATCCATGTCCACATAAATAAGTAGTGAGAAGGTAATGTAGGAAATACTGCTTTCTACAGAATTTTTCATAGTTGACAAAGCAGGTGAGACTGAAAATGGGCCTTTGATATGTGAGAAGAGATGTTGGTTTATTGTATCCAGGGAAGATCTGCAAAGACAGAGAGAAGCAAAGGAAAGGAATGGTTTTCCAGGCTATTTGTTTCACTGACATATTTCCATTTGTTAAAAGCTGCAAGTGAGATTGTTATCTAAAAACGTGTCATGGTTAATGAAAATCAATCCAGCTTTTCAGGGAGAATCACAATTTCTGTATTTTCAGGCTTTAAGAACTAATCTGGAGCAAAGGTGTCTGCGTTTAGAAATGCCTAAAGGCAGAGCCAAATGGGATTAAATTTGTGACTGGACAATGGATCGGCAAGATCCATAAGGGGAGAATATATGTTGTGGTTTAGGGGTCATTGAGGTTTCCTGTGTTGAATAAAAAAGTCCTACCTTAGACCATGGTTACTTCCTGTAATTCCACTATTTAGAGATTCATTTCACTGAACCCAGGGTTTGTTCTCTATTAAAGTATACCTACCCTCTGGCAGAGGTATGTATTCATTCCATGACAGGCAGAATGATGTCATAGAGAGAATAGTGGATTTAAAGTTGGGGAGTAGTTAATCAGGGTCTACCTCTTGTAGCATGTATGACCATGGACAAGGCTCATTACTTAACTCTGCATCAGTCTCTGTATATCATCCATGGAAGGTGGATAAAGGTAGACCTCTCAGGGTTTTTGATAGAATTGAATGAGGATCTCAGATGTAATTGTTCTTACTTCCATGACTATTCCAGGATAAAGTTTACCTAGCAAAACCTGAGTATAGACTGAGTCAGGTCAAGAGATGCTCAGAGACTTCACGAACAGGAGGAAAGATTCTGAAAGGTATAGTGGATAGAGCTAGAAACAACCTCATAGCTTCTTTGCTCTGCCTGAAGATGATGAACAATGGTGATGAATGTTAAAATTGAATCATATACTTGCGCTTTTTTTATTAAACTGTCTTTGAGATCTTCAGAACCTGAAAAAAGCCGTCGGACAGAGTTTCTGGTCTTCAGTAATTTGTTGACCCTTTCCTGTAATAGAAGACCAAGTCCCACGTGATATTGGAGCCTCATTAACGAATAACCAAAGAGAAAGTTTCTGGTATTTACTACATTTAGGTAGCATAGTCGGTAAAGAATTTGCCTGCAGTGCAGGAGACCCCGGGTTTGATCCTTGAATTGGGAAGATACCCTGAAGAAGGAAATGGCAAACCACGCCAGTATTCTTGCCTAGGAAACACCACGGACAGAGGAGCCTGGCAGGCTATAGTCCATGGGTCTAACAGTTGGACATGACTTAGACACTAGATCACCACCAAGAAAGGTTCATCAGGCAGTTTACATTCTCATTTTAATTTTCCATTACTTTTTGTTTATCAATTGTGGCTTTTTTTCTCTAACCTCCACATGTTTTTGCTTTAATACAGTCATTCAGTTTTAAAATTGGACACCACTAGATCACTTTGAAGTGTCATCACTTAGTATTATGCTTGCTGTACCACTCCTGAGGCAAGTGGGAGAGAGACAGCGCTGTCCTTCTGGAGCTGATAACACAGGAAAACAATTCAGAGGCAAATAACATACTTTACAAGGAAAAGACAGAAAGAAAAAAAATGGACCAGATTTGGAGGAGTAGAAAAAAAAAGACTATTTGAGAGAGTGTCAGTGACTGAAAGAAATACTTAAAAATCTTATGACAGAATCAAAGCTTTGCAGCAGATTAAACAACATGAAAGAAAAAAACTGCCATGATATCGAGTGATAAAAATTGGTGAGGTACCTTGAGTTACTGCCATTATTTGATTTTTAAAAAATCTTTTTCTAACAGAGGATGCAGTGGATTTATTGTCTCCTGAATGGTGCTGTTATTCAGAGTTGAGAATTATGTGCAGCTATTTCTTAAGATTCATCTCCTTTTCACCCCACTTTTATTTCCACAAAAGAGAAGAGAAAGAAATCATGGCAAGTGTGATTATATGAAACAAACAATCAGTTCAGTTCAGTTCAGTCGCTCAGTCATGTCCGACTTTTTGCGACCCCATGAATCGCAACATGCCAGGCCTCCCTGTCCATCACCATCTCCCGGAGTTCACTCAGACTCACGTCCATCGAGTCCGTGATGCCATCCAGCCATCTCATCCTCGGTCATCCCCTTCTCCTCCTGCCCCCAATCGCTCCCAGCATCACAGTCTTTTCTAATGAGTCAACTCTTCTCATGAGGTGGCCAAAGTACTGGAGTTTCAGCTTTAGCATCATTCCTTCCAAAGAAATCCCAGGGCTGATCTCCTTCAGAATGGCCTGGTTGGATCTCCTTGCAGTCCAAGGGACTCTCAAGAGTCTTCTCCCACAGTTCAAAAGCATCAATTCTTTGGCGCTCAGCCTTCTTCATAGTCCAACTTTCACATCCATACATGACCACAGGAAAAACCATAGCCTTGACTAGATGGACCTTAGTCGGCAAAGTAATGTCTCTGCTTTTGAATATGCTATCTAGGTTGGTCATAACTTTTCTTTCAAGGAGTAAGTGTCTTTTAATTTCATGGCTGCAGTCACCATCTGCAGTGATTTTGGAGCCCCCAAAAATAAAGTCTGACACTGTTTCCACTATTTCCCCATCTATTTCCCATGAAATGATGGGACTGGATGCCATGATCTTCGTTTTCTGAATGTTGAGCTTTAAGCCAACTTTTTCGCTCTCCACTTTCACTTTCATCAAGAGGCTTTTTAGCTCCTCTTTACTTTCTACCATAAGGGTGGTGTCATCAGCATATCTGAGGTTATTGTAAAAATAAAGTCTGACACTGTTTCCACTGTTTCCCCATGTATTTCCCATGAAGTGATTTATGTTAGATATAAATTTATGTTTTTGCAGGATTATGCTTGATACCAGAAGTGAAAATTCTGGTTACTTTTTCTTTTTCTTTTTTTTTTTTTAATATGGATCATTTTGTTTGTCTCTGGGACGGTACCAATCGAGATTAGTAATACCATAAGAATTATTTTCATTTATAATCTACTTGCCATTATTTCCCTCAGCAGCTACAAATGGGCTGTAATTACCAACATTTCTTTAGTTGGAAACCACCAATAGAGGGGATTTTTAAATAATCTTTTCGTGTAGTTCTGAATATATTTAAATGATTTCACAAGTCAGTACACCCTCTGATTTTTATCAACAATAGTAGAATACAGAGGGCTAATACTCAACCTGATGTTAAAGGAACTATTTTCATTTATTGCTGAAGACAGAGGGATCTTCTAACAGGTCATTTCTTCCCTTACATTATCATACAAAAGCAATATACAGATGTCAGTAAAATTAGATGAAGTGCAAAACCCTATTTGCTGTTTAGGTTTTTAATTAAATGCACTGATTATAGAAAAATACATTCACTTTGTTGCCAGAAGTGCTCCAGGTCTTTGCTCAAAACTTGCCTACTCCTGCCTTTAGCAGAGGTTAACAAATCTTTGAATGGAACAAATCTTTAAGTTAAAAAGTTCAGAGATAAGAAGGGAAGCTACAACCCCCCAACACTCCCCTAGAAAACCCAAAAACCAGACGGAGCAAGCTGGGACCAAGATAGTCATGAATCTGGCCTCCAACAGACCCTGAGTCTTGTTATACACTGATCTTTACTACCCTGGCATGTTGAACGACACACCTCCTGGTGTCCAGGGCAGGGCAGTAGGGACCACAGAAAGACTGAAAGGGAGTGACCCCCCACCCCGTTTCCTCAAGCCCCGAATCTTCCCTGGTAGATTAATGTTTACGCCTCCCCATCTCAGCCTTACTCGCCCTGCCTTTGTCTTCAGTTTTTAAAATTAAATCCTGATCTGTCAGCTTAGTTCCCATTTCCCCATGCTTTGGCCAGTGGCTGAAGCTTGTGTTATATGCATCTTAGCTTTGGTTTCCTTATTTAGCTGCTCGGACTCCAAAGGAGAAAGAATCTTCCCCTGTTGACATAACTCCCATGGGCTGGGGGGAGCAGTTCCTGCCAGCTTCTAGTTTTCAGGTTGGAATCCGTGTCTTATTTATTATTCCTTTTTTGTGGCCGCAGCTTCCTCATCACCTGTCTTAAAAATTGACAGTGCCTCCTCACAGAACTGATTTGTGTGCACATGGAGTTGATGTCTGTGGTGCTAAGAAAGCTACTGGATCCTTTCCTTCTGCAGATTAATTTTGTGACCTGGCTCTCCTTTGAATTCACTCCTTTGTGATGAGATGTGCTGCAGTCATTTAAAATGCAAATTATCATAGCTGGGTAGCAGAAAAATGCATTTCCAAGGGTCCAGGTAGATGTGGGAAGATTCTCAAGGGCTGGGAGTTGGGAGGGGAAAATGACTAAGGCCGAGGAAAGAAACAGGCTGTGCCTGAGAAACTGAGCCTCTTGGGGGATGATCCGCTGGTGAACTCTGCTGCCTAGGGGTGGCTGCAACAGCTGGGCAAGGACAGGCCAGGGCCCCCATCTTGCAGGTGGGCTCGGTCAAAACCAGACCCCCATCAGCAGCACTAAGAAGAGGGCACCCAGGGAGCGCCTGCCTGAAATAGAACAAGCTCCTGGGGTGAAACGGTGAGGCAAAGAACAGGCAAATACAAGGGCTCTAGAGAAAGCCATGTATAAAGATCAAGTGACAGCTTTCACACTTGGATCTGATTTATCAGATATATTTGGCTTGTTGCAAGCCCTCCGGCTCTCCCCTGGGTTCTGAAGCTCCTTTGCTGGATATCGAGTTGTAAGCAGATTTGCCCGGCTTTGCTGACAGCTCGCTCACTGGGACCACCCGAGACAGGCTTCTCTGGAGCGCCAGCTCTCTGACGGCAAGGTGGAAGGACCCAGGGCTGGAGCCAGAAGAGGGGTCTACCCGGCAGGTGTTACTGAGGCCTCAGTTTCCCCAAAATGGATGCACTGAGCAAGAGACTAATTACAGTTCTGATGCTGTTATTGAGGAATGATTCAATCATCTGAAATATTCTGATTTTTGTTGCATGAAGAGTTATTTGGAAAATACCAGTGTCTCACTCTGCACAACAAGGGAAAATGGTTCTCCTGCTCTTTCTTTCTTTCTTTTTATCCTCTGCAAGGTCCTTTCAGGATTTTGATGTAGTAGGCGTCAGTACTGGTGAAATATCAGTCAACATGTTTTACAGCAATTTTGCTAAGCCATACTTGTCTGAGGGATGTTAGTTTTCAAGTGGAATGATCATTATTTGTTTTTAACCTGCATGTTCTAATTGGGCATACTGAATATGGCTCCTCTTTGAGAACTCTGACTCTCAAAGGATTTTAAATGACTCAGCAATCTTCCTATAAATTGCTGAAGCAAAGGATCTTTTTGTTCTGAATATCGTCATCATTGATAAATATAAAATGCTTCACTATTAAATAGTTGTTCTGTTGTATAAAACTTTGAGGAGATATAGTATTGCCTCCCACTTTTGAAGTAAATCAAATTATTCTTTGGGGATAATAGAGCAAGGGATGAAACAATTCCTTTGTTACAAAAACACATTATAAAATATTGTTTTTATGACAATACTTCTATATTTTCTTGGTAGGTGAATTTCAAAAATGAATTTTCAAAGGTGAGTTTGTTCTCCTCAGCATGGACTTTTCCATAATATCCCAGGCTTTGCTAAGGAAAATGGTATGATTAAATAACAGTTGAACATGAATCTTAAGTGTTTGAGAATTGGGGGTTGCTGGAGGGAGAAGACAGTACCTATTGTAAGGGAGAAAAAATTCTTTTTCCTCTATCCAACTTAGAGTCATTGTTTGGAGCTCTGCAAATTAGCCTTGCAAAAGACAGATTAGCAAAGGGAAAACAAGCAAAGGTGCTTTAAATCTCAGTGATGAGTAACTCAAAAGGGTGGCTGGAATCGGGGCTATAGTATCTTAACAAAAGAACAATCTGCAGAGAATTTTTTTGCATTTGATTAGATTTTATTCCTCAGAAAGGCAGCATCCATTCTGATTTGTCTAACAGCTTACATAATCATGGAGTTTTTAAAAATGTTAATCGAGAAGTTTCATCTTCATCTACAAAAGTTAGGCTGTATTGTTGAATACAGTCAAGACTGTAAGCGTACACATTAAGCCCATCAGATGAGGTAAGGGAAGGGGGTTCTAGGATGGCAAGTNATAGAGCAAGGGATGAAACAATTCCTTTGTTACAAAAACACATTATAAAATATTGTTTTTATGACAATACTTCTATATTTTCTTGGTAGGTGAATTTCAAAAATGAATTTTCAAAGGTGAGTTTGTTCCCCTCAGCATGGACTTTTCCATAATATCCCAGGCTTTGCTAAGGAAAATGGTATGATTAAATAACAGTTGAACACGAATCTTAAGTGTTTGAGAATTGGGGGTTGCTGGAGGGAGAAGACAGTACCTATTGTAAGGGAGAAAAAATTCTTTTTCCTCTATCCAACTTAGAGTCATTGTTTGGAGCTCTGCAAATTAGCCTTGCAAAAGACAGATTAGCAAAGGGAAAACAAGCAAAGGTGCTTTAAATCTCAGTGATGAGTAACTCAAAAGGGTGGCTGGAATCGGGGCTATAGTATCTTAACAAAAGAACAATCTGCAGAGAATTTTTTTGCATTTGATTAGATTTTATTCCTCAGAAAGGCAGCATTCATTCTGATTTGTCTAACAGCTTACATAATCATGGAGTTTTTAAAAATGTTAATCGTGAAGTTTCATCTTCATCTACAAAAGTTAGGCTGTATTGTTGAATACAGTCAAGACTGTAAGCGTACACATTAAGCCCATCAGATGAGGTAAGGGAAGGGGGTTCTAGGATGGCAAGTTGTAGGCACACTTGAGGGAAACTCATGGCAGATAAGGGCTAGCTAGCTGGTTTCTTGGCACCATCTTGCCTCCACGATAAGACTGACTCTGGTTCTGAGTGTGGCGGGGGTGGATGCCTTCACAAGGGAGCTGTGTGTTCTGTTGTCAGGTGAGTAGGGGAGGGGGTCTTCCTGGGTCTGCTTTTCTTAGTGGCGTTCAGCTCACGATAACCCTTGTCCCAGAGGGCCATGCTGTGGAGTGGCCCGCTCGGAACTCCTCCTCGGGCCCAGTGTGAGTCAGCACAGGGGCAGGACTACCCGGGCGCAGGAAGGGCGGCGAGGCAGGTCAGGGGACGCAGGCATGGGTGGGTGTGCCCTGGGCCTAAGACTGGCATTTCGAGCTCAGTCTTCATCTCCCTTACTGCCTTGGTTTCCTCCAGGAAGGAGGCAATTCCTGAATACTAGGACAGTCTGCAGATGGAGAGGGCCTTCCCCATGTCCAGAGTTGTAGGAGAACATCTGTGAACAGAAGTGTTCAAGTCCCAGGATGCTGACAGCTCCTGGAGCGCTGAGGGCACAGCTTCCCGCGGGTTTTATGTCCCCGGGAATTCCCTCTCCTTCTGCTTTTTCTTCAGTTTCTGCTAAGCTATTTTCCTTCACCACCTGGAAATCCTCCTCCCCACCTTCACCTTCAAATCCGGACCCGTGAGCCGCTTCTCTTAGCCCTCCCTGCCCTCCAGCCTCCTGCCAGCCCTTTCCTCTGGTCTTGGGGGTGGCCAGCTCATTCAGAGTAAGCAGCCCCGGCTTTGCCGTGGCTTCCCAGGCTCACACAATTGGCCTGACCGCTTGAGTCGGCACCGTCCTGCCCTCTCTGCAGATGCACTGACTGCTGTCTTCTCGGCCGATCCAGGGCACGCAGCTCTGTGCCTGCTGGGGCCCCTTGCCTGGCCTCAACACTCTGCCTGGACCTTCCCCCCAGCCCCTCCTGAGGGCCCGTCGTCTCATCGCTGATCTTTCCTTCACTGTCTCCTTTTCAGAGGCCTTCTCTGTCCACTCCGTCGCAGTGGCATGTGCACCATTGCTCTCTGCTCCTTCAATCCACTTGGTTTTCCTTGAAGCTCTTGCCATGTCTCATCGTTCTTAATCTGTCTCCAGTCATCCGTGTGCCCCCGGTGAGCTCTGCTCGGCCCGTGTGTGCCACTCTGCGAGCAGCAGCTGATCAACGGCAAGTGTGTCTTCTGCGTTACGTGTCATCACTTTTCTTTAAAGGTTGCGTTTGTACCTTCTTAACTCATTTCGGTCTGGCTCTCCTGGATGTAAGTAACCACGTTTTTCCATTTTATCGCCCCTTCTCTGACACTCAGGCTGACCAGATGTCTTGCAGACATTCATGGGTTCAGTGTCCTCTGTTGTCTTGTAGTTTACACTGTCCAGCTGGACCATGTCCCCTTCTTTGTTTCCGCTACCACTGAGCTCCAGGGCACCTTTTTCGGATTTCTCCACTGATGGCGGGCCAATCCTCTGTTGTCAAATTCCCTCCCTTCCTCAGGAGTTTCTCAGTGTGCCTGAAAGTGCTGAGATGCACCATGATGCCTCGCCAGGGGAGAGCCCTGACTTCATGTTTGAGTGGAGGGATCTGAGGATGTTTGCAGCTCGAGGGAAGCAGTCAGCAGGAGGGAGGCGTGGAGGCTACCAGAGGAGGGATCAGGAGCAGAGGGCATGATATTCCTGCCTCCGGGTCTTCTTCAGCAGTGCCTGCAGCTCACTCTCACCCTACTTCCATGCTCCTTGTGGAGGGGGACAGCTTGTGGGTGAGCCAGTGTCCTCTGTTTGTTCAGCCCCCATGCTTTGCTTCCGCTTCTCCTTCAGTCCTCACTCAGTCCTCCTTCACTCTGCCAAACCACTCTGCTGTTCTTCACGCTTAGTCTGAGGCTCTGGGTGCCTGTCCACAGATGCATGCTCCCCTCAGCCCCCATCTCACCTGGCCTGCGTCACCCTTTCTCAGAGCACTTTTTCTTTCCTGCCTCGTCCTGTATTTACGTGTTTCCTCTCACAAACGCACCTTGATGATGGAGCCACTAGACTGTTTACTTCAAAATCCAGCTTGATTTCTGCCTCCTCTCTGGAGCATTTGAAACTACCCGTGCCCACACTGTTGTGTTTTGCTGATCTTTCAAAACTTATTAAAAATTTTCTTTTCATCTTCAGGACATATTTATTTTGTAATTGGGAGTTTTCACCCTTTGATCACCATCGTGCATTTCATCTCCCACCCCCATAATTTGGCATTCACCATTCTGTTCTCTGTATCTATGAGCTTTTTTTGATTTTGTTTTGTACATTCTACATATATGTGAGATCATATAGTATCTGCCTTTCTGTGTCTGATTTATTTCACTTAGTATAATGCTTTCGAAGTTCATCCATGTGGTCACAAATGGCAAAGTTTCGTTCTTTTAAATGGCTGATACACACACACACACACACATACACACACATCTTTATATGTTCCATCTATCAGTGAACACTTAGATTGTTTCCATGTGTTGACTGCTGTAAATACTTTTACAGTACCCATGGAGAAGGAATGGCAACCCACTCCAGTATTCTTGCCTGGAGAATCCCATGGATAGAGGAGGTTGGAGGGCTACAGTCCATGGGGTCGCAAAGAGTTAGACATACCTGAGCAACCAACACGAATGGATGCACGGGGCTGCAGGTTTCTTTTCCAGTTCGTGGTTTCATTTTCTTTGGATAGTTACCCACAAGCTGATGCAGCTTAATTTCTGCCTCTTCTCTGGAACATTTAGAACCACCCATTCCCACACAGTTTTTGACTTTGTTGACCTTTGAAAATTCATTTTAAACAAAATCATGAATGGCTCCCTTCTTTAACACTGCTCCTAGTCTTCTTAAATATTTCAGATATTTAAGACTGTCACCCCATGAACTTGTGAGCTCAAGAATGGATGGTCAGTAAATGGCAGCCCTCACTACCTGGTAATGCAAAGACTGTCTTACAGGATTAATTTATTCATGAGTATAAATAGTTACAGAAAGGGTAGTAAGCAACCTCCAGAATTGGGTATTTTAGTTCTTAAATGTCTTTTCAAGAATCCACTATAAAACCAGAATAGATGGTTAAAATGCAGTTGACGATGCTAGAAATCTAGGAAATGTTGAATCTGTGTCTATGTTTATGTATATTTTTGGTGACAATTTTGTTGAAAAGGGAAATGGTATGTAAATTGATTTTATATAAAGTGGTTCTCTGGTACATAAAGGGAGGTGGGGACACATGAGGAAGTAAAGGTCTGTATGGTTCTGTTCAAATAAGTAATTGAACTGTGATATTTGGTAAGGGAGCTAAGGAGACAAACAGAGCCATCCTTCACGAATTACACAGCCTGACAAATGCTGAATTGCTCCTGAATATTATGTGGTTGTGGATCAGAGCAATAAGGATTCTATTTGGGAACATGCTTTGGAACAACCATGGCTTGATTGAGGAGATGTGACCCTTTCTCCTGATTCTATTTTGAAGTGTTTAGATAGGTTGGGTGTATGTTGTAGATGTTTGATTTGTTCATTCAGTCCTGTGTTTTAAGTGACAGAACACTTGACTTTAAATTCATTGTTTTGTATATATTAGCAGACTCTTTAATCTCCTCTGAGTTCCCTCTTAGTTAACATCTCAATATCTGTTTTAGACTGAAAACAGTGATCTTGAGTCTTCTGAAACACTGCCTTATGGAGGCTATCCACAGAAATATTTTAGTTTATAATGAATAGATGAGCAATATTACATGAAAGTCTTTTAAAATACTATGTGCGTTGTGACTTAGATATCTTATTTTGTTGAATATAGAAAAGGGGGAACCTGTCCTTAAGTACTAACTTAAAAGAGAAATGATGTGTTTTCATTTGTATGGAATCAGAAAAAATGTACATGTATTTCTTACTTTATTCATTCTCTTCTCCTCCCAGGGCTGGGGTTTTGCATGGCAGATAGGGTGTTTCAGGCCCTGATAGAGGCTGCCTGTGTCCTAGAAAGCTTGCTATGTGGATCTGACAACTACAAGCTCAATGGAATGAGTCTGAAGGTTACAGTGAAAAGACATTGCTGCTGTTACACAGATGAACAGTTTTACAGTTGGCAAAAGCTGTGGAAGGAAGTCACATGCAAGGAGCTTTAGTGAGCCCAGGGAACCCTTCACGTGGCAGGTGCCTCATGCAGATCCTGCAGGCCTATTTACACCAGCCTTGGTTGACATCTGCCTAGGTGTATCATCCTTGTGAAGGACACTGTGTCTAACTTTTAAATTCATATTTCGTAAAAACTTCTCCTAATTCCACCCATGGCAGTGGTTGGCGTTCCACCACTGAGGCAGAGGAAGGTGTGGGTTCTGCAGGGGGACTGAGTGCCCAGTGTGTGCACCGCTGAGTGGGATGCCAGCTGAGAGGTGCAGAACAGGGGCAGGAGGCCCAAGGGGGCATGAGGTGCCTGAGGAAGATCCAGGAGCACTTGGGAGGTGATGACCTGAGCTGGGGCCGCTTTGCTTCTAGGTGACATCAGTTTCCCTGTGGGACAGGGACCCAGCAGTGGGAGAAGGTCTTTGGCACCCAGTGGCCCATGCCCATGAGGCTCCTGAGGGCCCTGCAGAGCCTGAGCCACTGGGACCCGGAGGAGTGAGGCCAGGTGCCCGTGTAGGTGTCGGATACACATGCCTGCTAATTCACAAGGAATGCTGGGATGCGGTACGGGTGCTCTGCTGATTGAGTTTCTGGCTGGCCTCGTGAGCAGGCTGAGCACAAGTCCTTCCATGATGAGCTGTCACTTCTCTCTGGTTCTCAGTGTTTGACTGTGTGACACAAAACGGGCCAATTGTAGGATGACTGATAGCAGAATCCCAGAATTCCAAGAGGAATGCATCCCCATCGATGCACTGCCTTCCTGACATGTCCTCCCCTCCTTTTTTGATCAAAAAGATTTATTTTGAATGTTGAATTAAAAAAATCATACCTATGAGGTGCGTTGCAGAAATTTAGATACAACAGCTGATGACTCCAGGGGTCTGCACTCTGCTGTCTCCTTCTCTCCAATGCAGTGAGTGGGAAAAAATTGCCCAATTGCATTCTGGCAATTTTAAGTTGGGAAAATGAAGCAAATGAACTTCAGCTCATCCTTGGAATGGGAAAACTCTAAAGAATTCCTTCATAAGTTTGTATGAAAAGAAACTGAAAGTTAAAGTTGCTAGGTCACGTCCAGCTCCTTGCGACCACATAAACTATAGTCTGCCCAGCTTCTCTGTCCATGGGATTCTCCAGACCAGAATACTGGAGTGGGTAGCCATTCCCTTCTCCAGGGGATCTCCCCAACCCAGGGATCGAACCCACGTCAGGGATTGAACCCAGGTCTCCCTCATTGCAGGTAGATTCATTACCATGTGAGCCACACGGAAGTCCTAAGTTTGTATAGGAAAGTTAAAGAACTAAAAATATATTCCTTAATCCCTGTTTGTTGAGAACAGTTGCAAATATATCCAGGTCTATGGATTGGTTTTATTCATTTCTTTAGGAAGATGTAAGAAAGAATTGCATTGTAAATATTTTTGCATTATTAATTTTTTATATCAGAGCATATAAAAGATTGAAAACAATTATTTCAGGAAGAAAAAAGCAAGTCAGAATGGTTGTATTTACTCAACATCCAAATAAACTGAGTAGTGATTTTCAATGATTATCATATAATTTCAAATTCAAGGGGTAGTGTATATATTTGCTCAAATATAAACTGGCCAGTAATAAATAACTTAAATATGTAAGCCAGGTGATTTCAGATCATTAATACTAACAGAACATTAAATAGTGTGTTTGACTGAAGTAAGATAGATTAATATGGATATTAACTTAGGCAAAGCAGCTTGTCTGTTTATGTGGCGTATGTGAGAGAATCGAGCAGACCAGACAGTACTCTCCGGACTCTTTCCTAGTGATGCTTAGTTTCCTCTAAAGAGGGTAACTTCCATACTTAGAAATATAAAACTTACCATAGAGAGTGCCTTTTTGTTGTTCATCTATAATATACACTTGAAAGATAAAACAAGTGCAGTGAGTGCTCACATGTGCCTAGCAGGATAAATTAATAAGTCACTTACTGGAAAATTTGGAAACTTAAGAGCCAGTCAGAGGATCGAGGAGAAATACAAACATGTGCCCCTAGTTACTTACATTTCATCCAGAGTAATCGAACCAGAGACAGCACTGATGGTGACTGTAGTCTGGGTAGGAACGTGAAGCCTGCTCCCTTAGACTGTGAGACTGGAGGCAAGACATGGCATAGCATGGTCCATTTGTGAAACACTTGCCTAACCAACCTCATAAGCAATAATAAGAATCAGATCAAATGGAAAATAGAGAAGTGTTTGGAGAAAATGTAGAATCTGCTAAAAATAGGAAGAACATAATAAATGATAATGATTCTGGTTATAGAAAAGATGGGATAACAAGGATAGGTGTTACCATTTCTTCTGAAACAAGAAAATATTTTTGTGTCCTTTGTTACCACAAAAACCAAAAAATTAAGTATGCAAGATGATATTGTAATGTCAAGACACTGGATCTCAGAGAATAAAAGACTGTAATTCCATGGTTGCTCCTGATTGCTGCCTTGAGGACCTGAAGGATGTGGTACAGGGATGAGAACCTAGGCAGAGCCTGGATGCAGAACACGGAGAAGATCACGGTGGCTACAGTTCTGCACTGCACAGTTCCAGTGAGGAGAGAGCTGTGCAGAGAGAAGCCCAGAAATCTACAGAGAGTCTCTCTCAAACATTCAACAGAGTGTTTAAAATAGTGTGTGCATGTGAGGAAACTACCTGAGCCTGGAGGAGGAACAACCTAAAAAGAGCCTTCCAGCTCACTTAGGGCTGGGAACTGCCTGTTCACAAGCCAGACTGGAAATCTCGTGGCTTATGGTGTGTCATACTGTTCATGGGGTTCTTGCAGCAAGAATACTGGAATGGTTTGCCCTTCCCTCCTCCAGTGGACCACATTTTGTCAGAATTCTCCACTATGACTCATCTATCTTGGGTGGCCCTGCATGGCATGGTTCATAGCTTCATTGAGTTGTGCAAACCCCTTCACCATGACAAGACTGTGATCCATGAAGAAATCATGGATCCCTTACTCCTTGGTAGGAAAGTTATGAGGAACCTAGACAGCATATTAAAAAACAGAGATATCACTTTGGTGACAAAGGTCCCAAGAGTCAAAGCTGTGGTTTTTCCAGTAGTCATGTATGGATGTGTGATCTGAACTACAAAGAAGGCTGAGTGTCAAAGAATTGATGCTTTTTTTTTTTTTTTTCGGCCGCCGTGGGTGGGGCGGGTCGCGGGCGCGCGCGGAGGCGGGGAGGCGGGCGCGCGCGGAGGCGGGCCGGAGCTGCGGTCCCGGGGCCGGGGGCCTCAGGGCGCGCGCCGCCTCTCGCGCTGCCCGGCCCGCCGCTGGCGGAGAGGGCCCGCGGGCTCTGCGGACGTCCTGCCCGCCGTCCGGCTCCAAATCCCGCCCGATTCCCGCGGCCGGGGGTGGGCGGGAGGAGGCGGGGGCTCGCCCGGGCTTCTAGACGGACGCCTCTCCGTCGGGGTGTCGCCTCGCGCGCGGCTGGACAGACCTGTCCCAACTCCGCCACCAGCAGGCATCCCTTCCTGCGCTTCCGGTGGGCCAGGCGCCGGCCCTGCCCCCCATGCTTGGGATTGTGTTTCAGTGTAGCCTACGAAGTCTCAAGAAGCCCCCTTTTGCCCATGAGGAGACTAACGCCCAGCGGTCCACTGAGTTCCCCAAGATGGCACACCCTGCAGGGATTTGGGCCCTCCTCNCCCTGGATTTTCTTTGGAAGGAATGATGCTAAAGCCGAAACTCCAATACTTTGGTCACCTCATGTGAAGAGATGACTCATTGGAAAAGACTCAAAGGCTGGGAGGGATTGGGGGCAGGAGGAAAAGGGGATGACAGAGGATGAGATGGCTGGATGGCATAACCGACTCGATGGACGTGAGTTTGAGTGAACTCCGGGAGATGGTGATAGACAGGGAGATCTGGCGTGCTGCTATTCATGGGGTCGCAAAGAGTCGGACACGACTGAGCAACTGAACTGAACCTAACCAAAACATAATTGTTAAGAACAATTAAACTAAATAGATTTAAGTAAAATAACAAGTTTTAGGTAAACTATTTCAGTAGTTTCTCCCAAACTTTGTGGTAACCTGAACCTTAAAACTTTGCTAAGATAAATTAAATGATGGATAGCCAATAAGTATATAGATCATTTCTAAATAAGAGGAAACACTGACCAGGGTTTATTCACTCTGGGCTTCCTTTCACAGAGAAACTAAAATATACTTGGATCTATTATTAACTATGCTTTGTGTCACACTAAAAATCTTACTATGATAAAGCATATTTTTCTGGAAATTATAAAATGTATTCATATACTTGTCAAGCCACAGAATGACAGTGTAGACACTTCACAGTTGTTTACTTCTTTTTTCTTCACTAAAGATTAAAACGTCTAGTATATGTGATAAAAACTACTAGAAATAATAAGAGAAATATTTCTATATGTCATTTTCTCTCAAGCCCTGGGTCAGCCCTTGGAGCCTAGGTACCCCTCCCACCCGGGAGTCTGCTGTGGGGGACACAGCCCGGTTTTTAACCTTGGGCTCCTGAGGTGTGGCCGGTGTTGGATATATATTCCCGGGGTTCTTGTGGGATCCCATTCTGTGGAGAATACACAGGCCAAGACTTGCCCTGTGTGACCCCCGACAAACCCAGGGAAATTTTCTTTTCCTTTCTATTTTTTTCTTTTTCATTTAGTTTCCTATATTGCTGTTTGTCTCCTAGCATTCCTTCACTCACTCAACAGCTGTTAATGGTATTTGGGGCCTTAAGCTCTGCAAAGACACCAGTAAGCAAGGCCAACTTGGTTCCTGCCCTTGGAGCATACCAACAGCATACCTGTAGGAACAAAATTTGTTTTGGCTGGAAGATCAGGGTTCACACTCTCAGAAGGTGACATTTTTGGCCGAAGTCTGGTTGAGAAGCAGGAGTCGGCCGGGAAAGGAAAGGGGAAGAGCATTCCAGGCAGAGAAGGCGACAGGTGCAAAGGCCCTGAGGTGCAGCGTGCTTGGTGTGTTTGAGAATCAGGAAGGCCAGCATGCTGGGGAGGAGTGCGCTGGGGGAGAGGAGAGATGAGGTGGAGAGGTGGACCGGGGCTGCACTGAGCGGGCCTTGTGGGCGTGGCATGACTTTGAATTTTATTCTGAGCATGACTTCCCTGGTGGCTCAGATGGTAAAGCGTCTGTCTACAATGTGGGAGACCTGGGTTCAATCCCTGGGTCGGGAAGATCCCCTGGAGAAGGAAATGGCAATCCACTCCAGTACTATTGCCTGGAAAATCCCATGGACAGAGGAGCTTGGTAGGTTACAGTCCATGGGGTCCCAAAGAGTCGGACACGACTGAGCGACCTCACTCACTCATGATGGTAGCCAGAGTGGGGGCTGAATAGAAGAGGGATATGTGAGAACAAACGGGTGGGGGACAAGACAGGAAGTAGCGACACCCATGAGGAGCCATCTCAGCAGGCTGGGCAAGAGGTGGCAGTGGCTTATTTAATACGCATCAGAAACCTAGGGTGGTGACTGGCATACAGTAAGTGCTACATAATGGTAGCCATCGTGTGACTGTTTGAAACTGTGGAACCGGGCCCACGCGGGCCTCACCTGTGGCTTCAGCTCTTCATGGCTGGATTTGTTGCTGTTCTTTACTCAGTCGTGTCCAGCTCTTTGCAACCCCATGGGCTGCAGCACGCCAGGCCTCCCTGTCCCTCACCATCTCCTGGAGTTTGCTGAAACCCACGTCCATTGAATTGGTGATGTCATCCAATCATCTCATCCTCTGTCACCTTCTCCTTCTGCCCTCAGTCTTTCCCAGCATCAGGGTCTTTTCCCAGTGAGCTGACTTGTTATCAGGTGGCCAAAGTATTGGAGCTTCAGCATTAGTCTTTCCAATGAATATTCAGCGTTGATTTTCTTTAGGATGGACTGGTTTGATCTCCTTGCCATCCAAAGGACTCTCAAGCGTCTTCTCCAGCACCACAGTTCGGAAGCATCAATTCTTCGGTGCTCAGCCTTCTTAATGGTTCAGCTCTCACATCTGTGCATGACTGCTGGAAAGACCTGACTCGACGGACCTTGGTCAGCAAAGTAATGTCTCTGCTTCTTAATATGCTGTCTAGGTTGGTCATAGCTTTCCTTCCAAGGAGCAGTTGTCTCCAACTTCATGGCTGCAGTCACCATCTGCAGTGATTTTAGAGCCAAGAAGAGGAAATATGCCACTGCTTCCACCTTTTCCCCATCTATTTGCCATGAAGTGATAGGACTGGATGCCATGATCTTAGTTTTTTTAATAGTGAGTTTTAAGCTTGTTTTCTTCACTCTCTTTCACCCTCATCTAGAGGCTCTTTAGTTCCTCTTCGCTTCTGCCATTAGAATGGTATTATCTGCATATCTGAGGTTGTTGATATTTCTGTCAACAGTCTTGATTCCAGCTTGTAACTCATCCATGACTGGATGACTTTGAGCAAATAATTTTTTTGGGTGGGGGGAGAGGAAAGGAAAGTGTTATTACTTGCAATAAGTAAGGAGAACACCTGGGATTGTTCCTAAAATAGTGTTTCTGAGCAAATCATTAAACTCCACCCAGGCTTATTGTTGTCATCTGTAAAACGGGTAGAACAGTAGCAGCATCCGGGGCTGTCAAAAAGATTTAAACAGAGAAGGTAGAGGTGCAGAATTTGGGGCACAGGGTCTGGCTCATGGTAGGTTCAGTATTTTTATTATAATTTCTAGTCAGCAACTGGAGAACAAAGAAGGCGTAATGGGTAAGAGCAGCTGGTACATTTGAGATTCATGAGCAGCCTTTGAGGGACGTTATGGCTAGTGCCTGCAGCTGGACCTGGCTGGCAGCTTTTTCATCCTCCTCTTTTGCCCTCAGCAAGAGACTCTTTAGTTCCTCTTAGCTTTCTGTCCTTAGGATGGTATCATCTGCATATCTGAGGTTGTTGATATTTCTCCTGGCAATCTTGATTCCAGCTTGGGAGTCATCCAGCTCAGCATTTCCCATGATATAATCTGCATGTAAGTTAAATAATGATGTGATAATATACAGCCTTGATGTATACTTCTTTCTCAACTTTGAACCAGTTCATTGTACCATGTCTAACTGTTGCTTCTTGATTTGCTCACAGGTTTCTCAGGAGACAGGTAAGGTGGTCTGGTATTCCCATCTCTTTAAGAATTTTCCACAGTTCGTTTTGACCCACGTAGTCAAAACTTTAGCATAGACAATGAAGCACAAGTAGGTGTTTTTATATATTGATACATTAATAATTATTTCCATAATTTACTCAAATGTTCTTATTTCTTACCTAATATATATTTTGTTTCCATATCCCATCTAAGATACCACATTTTATATTATATATAATTTTACATTATACTATTTATTCCTAGAATACTCTTGTTTGTGACAGTTGGTGCTTCTTTTTTGTCTGTCTAGTTGTACAAAATCTCATCTCCTTTATTTGGTTTAGCATTTAATTATCTTCTCTCTGTTAAGTTTTTGAGGAAGTTCTTTATAAGAATGGATAAATGCATAGATCTGATAAGTCTCATATCTAAGTCAGCAAAAACCCTAATATTTTAATTGCATTTGTTAATTCACACAAAGACAATTGCTTAAACTTCGCCTTGGATTTCTCAACAGAAATTCCAGAGTATTCTCTCACTTGAGAAATCACATCTGGGTCATTTTGCTTACTGTAAATTCTGAGATCAACGATAGTTGAGAAATTAATTCTAATATTGGTTCTTGCTTCTGCTTAGCTGGGAAATGGAAACCACTTTTATAAGTATACATGTTAGAACTGTAGTGGCTTTCATCCTTTGTGTCATGGTTTCATCTGTAAGAACGCTGAAATCTACTATACATAGAAGCAAAATTGTTTTCCTAAATATACTCTCAATAAAAGCTTAGCTTCTTTACTTACCTTAATTTTACTGATAAAGTATTAATAAAAATTAAATAGGATGACAATATGGGAATTTTGTTGCCATGTTAAAAATATAATTTAACAACTTTAGAAAGGAGAGAAATTAAAAATAAATAAACGATCTGATCAACTTCCTCTGATCTATGTCCTGAGGTCTCAAAATATCCTCTCTTCATTACTCTGTATGATGTCCAAATAAAATAATTCACACTAAAACCAATTTAAACTTACACATTTTAAATTCTGCCTCCCTCAGTCTTTTTTTTTTCNGGGCACTCTGCATTTCCACTGCAGGGGGCAGGCGTTCCATCCCCGGTGGGTGGGCTGAGATCCCTCATGCTGGCAACCACAAAACAAACAAACAAAACAAAGACCAGTGGTACTACCTACGTAACAGTGGGGAGGCATTAAGGTAATTCTAGCTGAGTGATGGGCTTCCCTGGTAGCTCAGCTGGTAGAGAATCCACCTGCAATGCAGGAGACCCTGGTTCAGTTCCTGGGTCGGGAAGATCCTGTGGAGAAAAAATAGGCTACCCACTCCAGTATTCCTGGGCTTCCCTGGTGGATCAGACAGTAAAGAATCCACCTGCAACGTGGGAGACCCCGGTTGGATCCCTGGGAAGGAATCCCTGGAGGAGGGCATGGCAGCCCACTCCAGTGCTCTTGCCTAGAGAATCCCATGGACAGAGGAGCCTGGCGGGCCGCAGTCCCTGGGGTCGCAGAGTCGGACACGACTGAGCAACTAAGCACAGCGCAGCGGATGTGATAGTGAAATCCTGAAATCTCAGTGCCTTAGCACAAAAGAAGCTCACTTCTCATTCATGAAAAGTCCTGTTAGGTGGCTTTCTACATGGTGACCCACAGACCCAGACCCCTTCCAGCTTGTGGCTCTAGCATTCTCTAGGAACTCCGCATTATTTCCTTCCAGCTGGGGGACAGGGAAGGAGAGACGTCCTCGTGGGAGGTTTTTATGGGGCAGGTCTGAAGTGGCGTAGTTTAGTTCTGTCTTAATTCTGCTGTTGTTGGGCAGTCGCTCAGTCATATCCGACTCTTCGCGACCCCATGGGCTGCAGCACGCCAAGCTTCCCTGCCTTCACTATCTCCCGGAACTTGCTCAGACTCATGTCCGAGTCGGTGATGCCATCCAGCCATCTCATCCTCTGTCGTCCCCTTCTCCTGCCTTCAATCTTTTCCACCATCAGGGTCTTTTCCAATGAGTCAGTTCTTCACATCAGGTGGCCAAAGGATTGGAGTTTCAGCTTCAGCATCAGTCCTTCCAATGACTATTCAAGACTGATTTTCTTTAGGATGGACTGGTTCGATCTCCTTGCAGTCCAAGGGACTCTCAAGAGTCTTCTCCAACACCACAGCTCAAAAGCCTCAATAATTCTGCTAGTGAGAACTAGATCACATGGCCATATCTGACTGCAAAGGAGTCTGGGAAATAACTTCTAGCCATTTCCTATAGAAGAACTGGACATAGCAGTTCCTGTCACACCATATCCCGGTACACAGCTAAGCATGGGTCATCTTATTTAAACCTCACAGTAAAAGCAGGCACTGTTATTATGCCATTTTACAGATAAAGAAACGGAGGCAAAGTCATTGGCCTGGGGTCACACAGCTGATGGGGAGGCACAGCCAAATCCTGGCAGCCAGATGCTAAAGCTATAAGATCCAGAGCTTTCCATAAGGGATTCAGTTGTTATTTCGAGAGCTGGATGGAAGCTATGAACGTTAGCAAGTGCACATACACACAGGGTTTAGGTATGGTTTCTTGGGCCCTATGATAGAAGCCAGAAGGGCTGCCGGGGAGAACCCTGTGGGCAGAGCCGAGGGTTCTGGCATCTGACTCCCTTCCGCCATCCCCGGTTGGGGAATAATTTAGTTCAGTTCGCCAAGCGCATCTGGGCCCCCTCTCTGCCCATCTGGGCAAGCAGGGCTGCAGAGCTCGGCCGGGGGTGTTTGTGGCCCCCCTCTGCTCTGGCTGTGGGTGTGTAGCCTGTCGGGGGGTGGTTTCTGGAGGCTGTGTCTGGAAGTGGGAAGATGGAGCCCCAGGTTTTTGTGGTGAGAGCTCCCTGCCTGAGTTTAGTTTTGCGTGAATCTGGCCTTGGTTGTCATGGCAACATCCAGGCGCTTATTGTTTTGGCCTCCTGTGCTGGCTCCTGGTTTTCCATTCCTGATTTTCCATTTCCAGAGCAGATTCCCTAGTTGGGGGCAAGGGTTTCAGGCTCAGCTTGGACTGTTGTGCGTTTAGACGGCACCTGCTGCATTCCTGGGTCTGACCTAGACAAGGCTGGTAGAGCTTTGGAGTGCAAATGCCCCTGCCTTGCCCTCAGGCCCTCTGGGAGGCTGCCTAGCTTAAGTGGAAAGAGTTTAGGGCTGGTTCCCCTTCCCTGCAGCAGCTGCAGTTTGGAATAGGTGAGAGCCCCCAGCTCTCTGTGCCTGGTTTTCTCATCAGGAAATGAGTTGAGGTGAGGATTCAAAGTGGTCGCACAAATGTGTTAGAGCAGAGAGCACCTGGAGGTCGGGGGTCAAGAGGTAGCAGGAGCCCAGACAGGCGATGCCAGCGACCGCGGGAACAGCAGCCGCCTTGCTCTGACTGCTTTCAACGTGCCAGCCGTGGTCAGACCCCATACTCGGTTCAACCCATTTAATCCTCACGGTGACTCTGTCCGTTTCACGGGAATACTGAGCCGCGGTAACTCGTGGGTCACACTGCCGCCAAGTGGCAGAGCGGGACTCCGCTGTGGCCCCGACTCCGGAGCTGACGGCCTACCCACTGCGCCACACAGCCTTCTTGCCCCAGGGCGGGACCAGTGGAGGCTGGGGGTGGAACTCGGAGCCCCAGAGCCCGGGTACAGATTTTCAGAGGAACGAAACCAGTATGGCTCACACGTTCACTCCAAGCCCGGCGCTCAGTCACACGCCCTTTGCCCTCAGATGACGCCCTGAGACGTGTGCCAATGTTTGCACTTTGTGCAGGGACATTGAGGCTCAGAGGGGCAGAGCTGCTTCCCCTGGGACGCGGCCCGGGAGGGAGGCGTGGCAGGAGTTGGGGAAGGGGGATTCGGTTCCATGCCTGCACTGGGCAGTTCCGCAGCCCGCTCCAGATGTGTGAAGGCATCCGAGCGCCTTGTAAACACATTTTCAGCAAAGCGTGTGGCCCCTTTTCTGGGTCAGCAAAGATGATCCTGAAGACGCCTTTCCCGCAGCCTGAGGGGTGTGTGTGCTGGGGTGTGTGTGTGTGTGTGTGTGTGTGTGTGTGTGTGTGTTGGGGAGGGTCTTCACCTCCACGCCCTCTCCTCCCCACCCTTTCCTCCGTTTCCCGCTCCTCCCCTTCCCCTCCCTCCTCCCCTCGCCCCTTCCCGCCGCCGCTTCCTCCTCTGTCCTCCTCCACCAGGCTCCCCTCCCCCACCCTCCTTTCCCCTCCCCCTG